>CM052706.1:3326937-3338151 GCA_028551405.1 Uromys caudimaculatus | reverse complement strand
ACCCCAATGCATTGGTCCTTCTCACCGCCCCCGAATTAAACCTCGTGTGATTGCAGCAAGGACGGTCTTTCGTGAGTTCTTGGGGGGTCGCGCCATCCCGAGACTTGAGCGAGGGTCTCCCCAGCTCGGGGGTCTTTCACTGGGACTTTTTAGAGCGAATATAATCGCTAGAGTCCTAATAGGTGTGGCGGGTTATTGGTTGTTATTGGTCAGTGTTGGTTGTTGTTGGTAGAAATTTGTTAAGTAGTTGTGTACAAAGAAGAAACAACAAAAGAATTAACTAGATATCCTAACAGCAAAGATAAAATTTGCCCCAAGGAAATCAATGCCTCTAGTCAGCAGGAAGCAGGCTAATGGTAACATTGCTCCCTTTCTGACCCCTAACTTTATTCAGGGATCTCTTCCCTTTCCTCTCTGTCCTTTCTTTCTCTCCTATCTAGGGTTAGGGTGTTGAAAGAGTAGAAGGAAAGGGGTGGGGAACAGTAGAAGAAAGAAGAACCCACAAAGTAGCAAAAGACGGTTAAAATAGACAGTGACAGGGGATGACTTTCTATCGTCAACCTCTTGTCCCCTGACATACGGTCATAGAACACACACACACACACACACACAAACACACACACACACACACACACACACACACACATACACACTTAATTGGTTTAAAAAGTCTTGAATTCTTTTTATAGTAGTGGCAATTATATATGTTTCAAGCATCTAGAATCAGTCAGTATAGCCTAGAGTAGTCAACAGTCAAGTTTTTAGGGCCAATCTCAGACCAATGGCTGTCTATCAACTGTATGCCAGTGCAATATTGATCATCCTGATGTAAAGAACTTTGAGATAAGATAACAGGATAATAATTTAGGTGGAAAAAGGAAGAAATAAACACCTGTACACATTCCTGCAGGTTTAAATATTCATTCCTTTATTGAGCATGCATACACACAACATACATGTGAGGGCCAAAGGACCTTGCAAGAGTCTATCAAGTGGGTTCCGGGGATTGAACTCAGGTCCTCGGACTTGGCTACAAGTGTCCCTACCTGCTGAACCATCTCATTGCTCCTATATATTTATTGTCAATGTTTGTTGACACAAATATTGATACTTTAGACCAGCAGATGCTATTGTTTATGTATCCATTTATTATCTATTTATTTATGTTTTTGAAACAGAGCCTTGTTGCATGTTTGCTTGTTGGCCTGGAACTCACAGACATCTGCCTGCTTTTGCCTCTGAGTGCTGGGATTAATGGTGTGCATCCACAAACCCAGCAAATTTCATTTCATTTTTATATTTCAGTCTCCAAATGAAAAATTCGAAGGTAGCATTTGACATTGTGAGTCTCATTGTAGCATTTCCCTACATAAATGTTATTATCCCTTGTCCTGACTCATTCCTGTTTCCCACCTCCTCCCTCCTCCCACCTCCTCCCACCTTCTCTCCCTCCTCCCACCTCCTCCCACCTTCCCTCCCTCCTCCCACCTCCTTTCCTCCCAACCCCATCTCCCTTTTTTTGCTGTTCACCACAGACTTTCTAAGAGAGAAATAAAACCTGTGACCTCTCCACATCCATGGACCGTGATGAGAGGGAGAGTAAGCGCAAGGATTTATTTTAGGGAATTAACTTGAATTTTGTTCAAGTAAAAATGGTCATTTAAGAAAACAGTGCCACCTAGGTTTTAGAAATCCAATCATTGCGTTGTAAAGGTATTGTAAGCGGGCTGGAGAGATGGCTCAAAGGTTACGAGCTCCTGCTGCTCTCCCAGAGAATGCAATGACCACATCAGGTAGCTCAGCTCCAGGGGGAGCTCTGCATACATGTGGGACACACACACACACACACACACACACACACACACACACACACACACACACAGTGAGCGAGATGCACATACACACACACAAATAAAATAAACCTTACAAAAAAGAAATTCTAAGTAATTCTTCCAAAGGGTGATGGCAAAGTCATTTAAAGGTTTTTGTTTTTTAACATGTGCACATTAATCTTAAGTAGGTGTGTCACCTGCTGATTAGGCTAGATGAGTGGGTAGAAGTGTTCCAGGAGAGATAATATAAAAATAGAATCATTAGTCACAAATTTAAATTATTCGAGTCCTGCCAGATAGAATAGAACATAATGGGGGACATAGAAACAGCTTCCGACAGTCACCAAGGTGTGCATGAGTAGAGAGAGTCACATGATGAAAGTAGGTAAACTGAGGAACAGTGATCTCAAGAGGAAGCCTGATGTGCTAGTTCATTGTCACCATGACACAAACCTAGATGCAGCTGAGAAGAGGGATTCTTCATTGAGAAGATTGGCCTTAGGTAAGTCTGTGGGGCATTGTCTTAACTGATGATTGATATGGGAGGTCCAAGCCCACTGTGGGCGGTGCCATTCCCCAGGCTGGTGTCCTTGGAAGCAGACTGAGCAAGCCAGTAAGCAGTGCTCCTCCACGGCCTCTGATTCTGCTTCTTCCTCCAGGTTCTTGTCTTGAATTCCTGCCTTAACTTCCCTCAGTGATGGACTGTGATGTGGAACTATAAGCTGAAGTAAATTCTCTCCTCTCCAAGTTGCTTTTGGTCACAATGCTTTATCCTAGCAGTAAAAACCTAACTAATCCCAACCTCAAGAGGAGCTGGAGACTGAAGGTCTACCCCTGTGGGCGATACATGGTCTAATCCTGCAATACGGGGCACCCGTGAGCCTTAGTGATCACAGCCCTCTCATATATTGTCATGAATTATCTGTAAGACAGTGCCATCAAGGACTCTGTGGGAAGGGGAACTAGAGATTGTAGGAGACCTTTCCAGACTTGATCTTATTCTGGCTCTCTCTAGTTTGTATCCTTTTGCTACTGAAAAACAAAAGAAACCACAAAACCCTGTGGTTGGTTGTGTGTACATGTATGTGAATGTGTATATGTGACTGTATGTGTGCATGTGTGTAAGTGTATGTGTGTGAGTGTATGTGTGTGTGGATATGTGAGTATATGTATGTGCATGTGTGTGAGTGTATATGCATGTGTGTATGTATGCATGTGTGTGTATGTGTGGACATGTGTTTAAGTGTATGAATGTGTGTTCATGTGTGTGTGTGTGTGTGTGTGTGTATGTGAGTGTATATATTTGCATGTGTGTGAGTGTGTGTGCATGTGTGTATGTGCATATGTGTATGTGCATGTGTGTATGTTTGTGCACGTGTATATGTGCATATGTATGAGTTTGTATGTGTGAGAGTATGTGTGTATGTATGTGCACTGTATATGTATGTGTGTGAGTGTATGAACATGTGTGAGTGTGTGTATGTGCATATGTGTGATTGTGCACATGTGGGTATATGCATGTGTGATTGTGTGTGTGTGAGTATATGTGTGTGTGTGAATGTGTGTATGTGTGACTGTATGTGTGCATGTGTGTGAGTGTATGTGTGTGAGTGTATGTGTGTGTGTATATGTGAGTATATGTATGTGCATGTGAGTGTATATGCATGTGTGTATGTATGCGTGTGTATGTGTGTAAGTGTATGAATGTGTGTTCATGTGTGTGTGTATATGTGAGTGTATATATGTGCATGTGTGTATGTGTGTATGTATGTGCACTGTATATGTATGTGTGTGAGTGTGTGTATGAACATGTATGAGTGTGTGTATGTACGTGTGTGTGATTGGGTACATGTGTGTATGTGCATGTGTGAGTGTGTATGTGTGTGAGTATATGTGTGTGTGCATGTGTGTGAATGTGTGAGTACGTGTATATGGGTGTATGTGCATGTGTGTGGGTGTGTTTGCATATGTGTATTTGTAGGAGTGTATATGTGTATTGTGAGAGTCTGCATATGTGTACGTGTGTGAGTCTGCATATGTATGTGAGTGTGTGAGTGTGTTGCATTGGTGTGTAGTGTATGTGCACACGTGAGCCTGTACACACACAGAGCCCAGAAGATGATGTCAGATGTTCTAGCATTCTCTGCCGTCGTCTCTCAGAGCAGGGTCTCACATGGCGCCTGGAAGCCAGTCAGCCCCTCTCACAATCCTGCAGTTACAGGCAAGTGTATGGCCATGCTTCATTTTGTTTTCCTGTGGGTGTTTGTGTTCTGATCTCAGGACCTTATGTTCAGATAAAAAGCACTCTGACCCACTGAGCCATGCCTCCAGGCTCTGTCATAGTGAACATAGCACGTGTTAGGAGTCCTTCTGAAACAGTGGTTAACTGTCCAACCTGAAGGAGGTCCCAGGAACTCTTGAGTTGTATCCAGTTGGTCAGAGGAGAGAGTGAGCCCGAGGATCCCCACACTAAAAGCTGGTGTCTAAGTCAGTGATTGTGTGGGAACCGCCCTTGGTCTTAGTTCGGCAAACTCCTTGTGGCTGTGTTTGTCCTTATGGTGGCTGCTGGACCGTATCACTTGAGTCTGTCACACAGTCGGTTCCTGGGCTGGGGGTTAGTAGACTGCGGTCTGTAGACTATCTGCGGAGTGCCGTGGTCACTAACTCAGTAATAAGGCTCTTTCCAAATCAAGTCCTCCCAGAAGTCTGCCAGGATCACTTTTGGGCACCACTGTGGCCTAGATCCAGGAAGCTCAGGGGTGCTGAACATAGCTGGTGTGCTGCCTTTCCCCACTTTTGCAGGCCAGCAGATCAGCAGGCAGTTCATTCAGGACAGGAAAGGAAGCCGTAATGTGTTCTGCACAGAGGAGTTACTTTCTTTCTTCTGCAAGAACAATCTGTTTATGGGTGGGTTCCTGAGCACGTGTGTACATATGTCCGTGTGGAGGCGGGAAGACAACCCCAGGCATCTTCCACTGTTGTTTAGAGACCAGATCCTCACTGGCCAGGCTCTTTCCAAGTGAGTTAGTCTGGCCAGCAAGCCCCAGGAACCTGCTGTCTCTGCTTCCTCAGTGAGTACAACTGCTTCTGTTTTGTTACTTAGTTAGTTAGTTAGTTTAAAAAACAGAGTCTCACCGTGTAGCTTTCCTTGGCTGGAGAGCACAGAAACCCACCTGCCTTCAGAGTGCTGGTGAGTGTGGGGATAAAAGATGTCCTCCCTGCTTTCCTCTGCCCACCCCTCCCCTCCCCCTCTCCCTGACCCTCTTTATTCCTCCTCTCCCCGCTCCTTCCCTTTCTCTCCCCACCCTTCCCCTTCATTTCTCTCCTTCCTCCTTGATAGGATCACATGTGGACGAAGCTGGCCTCAAACTCACTCTGTAGCCATGGACGACCTTGGAGCCGTGATCCTCCTGCCTCCACCCCCAGGTGCTGGATTATTAGGCATGCACCACCACACTCAGTTTAGGCAGCGCTTGGATCAAGGCCAAGGCTTCAAGCATGCTAGGCGAGCACTCTACCAATGGAAGTGCATACAGCCCTACCTACCGTCTTAGCAGCTTTCTGATCTGATTAAAACCAAGGACTTTGGCTGAGAGACCAGTGTGTACAACTTTGAGATTTCCCAAAGGGAGCAAAAGAGTTTCTAGTTTTTAAGTTTTACTTCTCAATGAACTAAAAGCCAACCTTGGTACAAAACCTAGAAAAGCTGCACAAATAAATTCAACAAATCAAAAATACACACCTATTTGGGGAAGTTAAACTTTACCTTACAGCAGGTAAGACTGGGGCGGCCTCTCGCTGAGGGCCAGGGTTGGGAAGATCCACTGTGAAAGTTTTAACAGCTAACACATACACAGGGCCCACTGGCTCATGTCTCTACCAAACACCGGGGACAGAGACCTCAGTTTCCCACAGTGAAGTTCCCAGGACTTTCCAAGCACTCTGAGGAGTCAAAACAACTTCCCAAAAGAATTGGCCTGCACACATTATGTCCCTTCTAAGCCACAACAGCAAAGATGCCAGGTTTCCCCAAAGCTCTTTAGAGTCACTTAGAGATTCCGTCCACTCACAGGAAGTTTGTCCCATCAGCCTGTAGCATGGATAGTCTGTCAGTGACTGCAACTGTGTGCATGCATATCTACTCACAGGGATACACACACACACAGACACACACAGACACACAGACACACACAGACACACACACACACACAGACACACAGACACACAGACACACAGACACACACACACACACACACACACACACACACACACACACACACTGAACAAACCTTATAACCTGCTACTCTTTCAGTAAAACAAGCCAAACTTACCTCTGCTGCTGCTCTCTCTCTCTCTCCCTCCCTCCCCCGCCCCCATCTCTCTCTCTGTCTCGGTCTCTTGGTCTGCCTTCCTGCCTGGTATCCCTAGCACTCAGGGATACTGGGTCCTGGACTCTGTCCACAGCAGCTGCAGGCACGTTGGTGATGGATGGGCAATGCTTTTGTTTCTGAGCCTGTCTGAGAAGGGGAGACATGACCAACCCAGGGGTTGTGTCTATCCCTGCCCCTCCTCTCCAGCCTACCTCCCACATCTGTTTGTCTCTCAGTACAAGGGGGCTGTAGAGGAGGTTGTGAGGGGCTCTCATACCTCTCACATCTTTTTTTTTTTTTTTTTTTTAAGATCTATTTATTTATTATATGTAAGTACACTGTAGCTGTCTCCAGACACTTTTTTCTTCTCGCTCCGGCCCGGCTAGCTGTAGTTTTCTTCAGATACCAGAGAAGAGGGCATCAGATCTCATCATGGATGGCTGTGAGCCATCATGTGGTTGCTGGGATTTGAACTCACGACCTTTGGAAGAATAGTCGGCACTCTTAACCACTGAGCCATCTCTCCAGCCCCTACCTCTCACATCTTAAGCCTAGCCAGTAGATGATGCTCCAACTTCCTGACTTACTGGGGCTGTACAGGTAGGCACCTGTCTCTACAATTTGTCTCAGTTCTGGAAGCTGTGTTAGGCTTCCTATATTTTCAGAAATGTTGGTCATTCTCAGATTTCTGACAGGGTTGAAAGACTACTTACAGTCTCATAGCCAACCCAGGCTATTTAACACTGAGAGAACAGATTTGAGGGGATGGTTTTCAGATGGCACACAATCTCAAGCCAGGACATAAGTCAGGTATAGAATTATAAGTCTTTTAAGTTAGGATAGATGACAGAGTGTTCTATTTTATTGACAAAAATGATGGACTGGGTGTTAAGTCTATCTTGTACTTTATAAATTACAAAATGAATAGTTGTGCTCAGTTTATATCTGAGATAAAAGAGTCTTTTAAGTGGACAGAAAGGGGGAAGTGTTGTGGATGGCCCTGATGCTACCTGTACTTTTGATGTTAATTCCACTTTCCCAGGAGGGGTTGTCTGGAACGAGGAATGAGACGTGTACTCAGGTGAAACCTCTTGTGAAACCTCCCCAATGAATAAAGGAACCAATCACTGGGTGAGTAGGCAGGACTTCCGGGTTGGACAGGAAAGAGCGGAAGGGAAAAAGAGATAGGGGCTTTTTGACAGGGATACGGAGAGGACAAGATGTAGCTGCTATTGTCTCTTGGTTTATATGGCGAATCCGCTAGGATTCACCGCAGGAGGATGTAGATTTAATATGGCTTACAAGATTAGGTTTTAGTTGATGCGCCCAGTGATTGAGTTACCATTGTTTCTGAACTAAGTTTGTGTGGTGTTTTCCTTCACACAGTGGCTCGACTGGGTTCCAGAGAGAAAGGTACAGTGGCCTAGCATGGGTTTGCATGATGTGCACCACAAAGGCCATGGGGGTTTTGAAGCATGGGGCTGGCGTGGTAGTGACCCACCAATGGGAACCTAGTGAGCTGGGTGAAGAAACTTTGAAGCTCTGAGTCAACAAGCCAGCCATTGCCCACCAGCGCATGGCCGGCCAGCCCACTGGGGCAGAGAGTAGCTGGTATAGCATGGGATGTGCCGACTTTTTAAATATTTCCCGCAGCAAGTAGACAATTGTTAGGAAAGAAAAATCTCTCCTTCCAGCTCCCTGGGTGTTTTGCCTACATGTATATCTGTGTACCCTATACACATGCCTGGTACTCTGGAGGCCAGAAGAGGGCTTCAGATCCCTTGAACTAGAGTTACAAATGGTTGTGAGCCACCATGTGGGTGCTGAGAATTGAATCTGGGCCCTCCAGAAGAGTACCGAGTTCTCTTAGCTACTGAGCCATAGCTCCAGTCTTCCTTCCATCTCTTAAAGGCTCATTCTGGCGTGTAGTCCTGGGACAAGACATGCAGGGATATGTCTGTGAGTATGTGTAGACTTTGCTTTCCACACATAGCACACTCTGGTCCTTTCCCAGAATAGAAAAAAAAAAAAAAAAAGCAGGTGATTTTTTAGTCATCTATCCTTAAAAGACTTATAAATCTATTTATATTTATATTTATTTATTTATTTTTTTACCTATGTGTCCCCTCTTTTTGCTAAGTCATTGAAGTATCTGGCTCCCTGGAAGGACGGCTCTCATAATATACAGGAGAGGAAGAAACAACTTGTCACTGACACATGCTGTGTGAGCAGCTAGAGACATGGGAGAACAAAATCTCACTGTGGGAATTTTGCTTAAAGCAAAGTAGCAATAAGCAAGCAGCATCCCTGCCAACGGTCTCTCCACCTCACAGAGGTTCCTGGAAGCCTCAGACACTGGAGCTTATGAGAAGCTGGAGATATTGTTGGAGCTATGAAGCCACCTGTCATATTGCCAGAACAGCTGGAGCCAGGATTCTCAGCTGCACAACCATATAGGACTCCCCAGCTAGCATGCTCCTCTGCACATGTAGAGGACTACAGTTACCGTCTTCTCTAAGGCTGCACAAGATGAGCCTTGAGGGCTAGGGAGACAGCTCAGTGGATGACAGCACTTGCTACACAAGTGTGAGGGCCTGAGTTTAGATGCCAACACATAAAAAATCTTAGCATGACTATGCCTGCACTCACCTGTAACCATGCTCTGTGAGGGCAGAAGCAGAGGATCGCTGGGGCTTGCTGGCTACCAGCCCAGCTCCAGGCTCATGGAGCGACCCTGTATCAATGGGATAAGGTGGAAAATGACAAATCTGGATATGCACTGTCTTTCTCTAACCTCCCCACACAGGCACATGGGCATCCACACATATGTGTGTGCACACACCACACGAACACACCCAAGCACGTGTCCTCACGCTTGTAAGTAAAACTTCCTCTGACAACATGTGCAGGGGATGAGACACTTCCGACTTGAAGGGTCTTTACGATTCTCAGCTGTCAACTCTGACAGAGATAAGTCCCTCGGCATAAAGAGATTGGATCAGAGTGGCCCAGAATATGATAGTTGTCTTAGTTAGTGTTCTATTGCTGTGAAGAGACACCATGACCATAGCAACTCTTTTTTTTTTTTTTTTTTTTTTTGGTTTTTTTCGAGACAGGGTTTCTCTGTGTAGCCCTGGCTGTCCTGGAACTCACTCTGTAGACCAGGCTGGCCTTGAACTCAGAAATCCACCTGCCTCTGCCTCCCAAGTGCTGGGATTAAAGGCGTGCGCCACCACTGCCAGGCTAGGAATGTTTCTTGGTTGGATCACTTGAGGTCAGAAGACCCACCCTAAGTCCGGGCCACCCCTTCTGGTGCAGCATCTTTTAATGGACATGGTAGAAGGAAGCTTTTGCTTTTTGCCTGCTTGCCTTCACTCTCCCTGGCAAACCCTTCTGTCCTCCTGCTGAGGCCTTCCTTTACTGGCAGTGGAACAGACTTTTCCAGGATCCAACACAGACCAAAGACCAGCTGAGACACAGCCTCGAGGACTGAACAACTCCTGGCCTTTCTGTCAAGACAGCCATTGATGGGCTAGCCTGACCACAGGCTGTAAGTCATTCTGATAAAGCCCCTTTTAATGTATATAGATGTATTCTGTCAGTTCTGTTCCTCTGGAGAACTCAGACTAGCACAGGAATGAACACTGGTGCTCCTCTGGCTTTCTCCTTTTTATCCAATCTGACTTTACTTCTTGTCACTAACCCCAGAGAGAGTGTGTCTTCCACCCCAGTTAACTGAATCTAGAAACTCCCTCATAGATATGCCAGAGGCTGGTTTCCATGGTAATTTCATGGTAATACCATCAAGTTCAAAATTAAGCCTCACAGTGGCCGAAGATCTATGTCCCTAGTTTTGGTTTTCTATCTATTTTTGTCACCTGGTTAGACACTAGGGTCCTACAGAGACAGACTATTGAGACTTCTTAGCTCCTGGAGATACCTGCCAAGGCTGGCAGTCAGTAACAAAGGCCCCCAAAGAAGCAACACATAATCTTAGGAAAAGATAGGTGTGTGCGCCCGAGTTCAGTGCTCTCAGAGGCCAGAAAAGGGCATTGGGTTCCCATAGCCAAAGTTGTGAACCACCTGACATGGGTACTGAGAACTAAACTTGGGTCCTCCCCAAGAGCAGACCATGTCTTAAACTGCTGAGTCAGTTCTCCAGCCTTACAATGCCCGGTCTTGACAGTACCTAGAAGAGCAGAGTATCCAGGAAGTGTGTGTGTGTGTGTGTGCGTGTGTGTGTGTGTGTACAGGAAGGTCTGGATCACCAGAAAGGGCTGTAAAACAAACCGAAGCCACACATGTCTTGTGTGGGGAGAAGAGAATTCCTCTCCTCAAACCCCACTAATCACCGACGATTCAGAGACAATAGGTTTCAGAGTCTGGACTGGGTTGTGAGCTACATCAACATCAGTGGTGTCTGAGTACAGGCAGTGGGAAGGCAAATGGATCCCTTCTTCCAAGCACTGCACCCAGAGCCCACCTATTCCAAAGGGAAGGGAAGGGGCGGTGGAGGGAGAAAGACACAGGCCCAGAGTAGACTCAGGAGCAGATTACCGCCCCAAACACAATCTTTTGGAACTTGAGAAATAACGGTTAGAAGATTTAAGAGCTGGAGCCCACCACCTAGGGGCGACACTCACTCAGTCCTGAGGTAGAAAAGGACGAGGGAGGCGGGCTCTGTGCTAGCCTGAGGTGGCATCGCAAGGAAACCAAAGCCACCAGGTTCTCCTCCCACTTCCGGCCTTCAGCATATTTTTGGACATTCATGGTGTAGTTAAATGTCCCATTCTTACAAAGATTTGAGCCTTGAAGTTTTGTCTTTCTTCTCAGCTGGACCTTAGCCCAGGGTGACCATCACTTAAGGAATTGCATGCCTTAGGGAGCCTGAGTTAGACCTTTCATGTTCAAAGGACATGCTCCATTGAAGACTTGGAATATGGACTTGCTCTGATCTTCACAGCCATCAGTTTTCACAACCAAAGCAGGCTCCCTCAAAAAGGTGACTACAT
>CM052706.1:3266379-3326837 GCA_028551405.1 Uromys caudimaculatus | reverse complement strand
TTTGGGTTTGGGCTTGTGGTTAAGAAAAGTGATTTTGAAATCTGTATCTTTTTTGTTGTTGTTGTTTGGTTTTCAAGATAGGGTTTCTCTGTGTAGCCCTGGCTGTCCTGGAACTCACTCTGTAGACCAGGCTGGCCTCGAACTCAGAAATCCGCCTGCCTCTGCCTCCCAAGTGCTGGGATTAAAGGTGTGCACCACCACTGCCCGGCTGAAATCTGTATCTTAAATTCCAAATTTGCACAGAGCCAAGTGCAAATCCTTTCTGTTTTTGTTTTGTTTTTTTTTAATATGAGTACACTGTAGCTGTCTTCAGACACACCAGAAGAGGGCATCAGATCCCATTACAGAGGGTTGTGAGCCACCATGTGGTTCTGGGAATTGAACTCAGGACCTCTGGAAGAGCAGTCAGTGCTCTTAACCACTGAGCCATCTCTCCAGCCCCCGCAAATCCTTTCTGTTGGCTGAGAGAATAATCAGAGGTTAAGCACTGCAGCAGCTCAAGACAGGTGACTGGGAGACAGGGGTGGGTGGGTGGATCTGTGGGTTTGAGGCTAACCTGGTCTACATAGTGAATTCCAAGCTATCTAGGGCTACATAGTGAGACCCTGTCCCAAACAGAAGAAAAATAAAACAGAAGGAAACCAGTGTAGCAATCTATGAATATATAATATGCAATATGTAATATTATACTTATATATTTTATATATTATATATTTATATGATATGTTATATATAATGTTTATACAATATATATTTTACAAGTATATACATATATGTGTGTATGTATAAAGATCTCAGGAATAGTCCATCGAACTTGGCTTTCGGCTGTGCAACAAGGGAAATAGGTTTCTCATAGAGTTTGTTTAACATATTTAAGGTCTTCCCATGGTTTTCTCTCATGTGCAGACCAGATAATCTTCACTGTGGGAAGGGGTTCTTCAGAAAGCTGCAGGACTTTCAGGTGGGGTTCAGGGAAGCAAACTGGGCAACTGGAGGCTCAGAACCTGAAGCCAATCCCCTCAAGTGTCACCACCTACAGACTCAGAAAGGACAGATACGTGCTGGGACTGGGACCTTTTGTTCCAGGATGCGATAATTGTTGTCAACTTGGCAGTCTAGATGCAAAGGGCATCTCAGGGAGAACTTGTCCAGATCAGGTTGGCCTGAGGGAAGTCCTGGGCGAGATTGTCTTGATTGTTGACTGATGAGGGACTTCTTAGAAGTGGGTGGCACCATTCTCTGGGTTTGGGTCCCGAACCATATACATGTAGAATGAGCCTGGCACTGACAAGAATCCATTCATTCTCTCTCTGTTCTTGACTATGTCTCTGGCCAGTTGCTTCCAATTCCTGCTGCTGCTTTGACCTCCCCACAATGATGGATTATAACTTGAGACCAGGGGCAGGATAAACCTTTCTCCTGGAAGCAGCTTTCCTCCTCCTCCTCCTCCTCCTCCTCCTCCTCCTCCTCCTCCTTCTTCTTTTTTTTTTTTTTAATTATTTTTATTTTATGTATATGAGTACACTGTAGTTGTCTTCAGACACACCAGAAGAGGGCATCGGATCCCATTACAGATGGCTGTGAGCCACCATGTGGTTGCTGGGAATTGAACTCAGGACCTCTGGAAGAGCAGGCAGTGCTCTTAACCGCTGAGCCATCTCTCCAGCCCAATCTTCTTCTTTTAAATCTCAGCAACAGAAATAAAACTAGGGCACATAAACACTTCACTACCACACTTGGCTTCTTCCAATGGTAGACCTAATGTTCCTAGTTCCATTGGCTTCGAAGAAAACAGCACAGAATGTTCTAAGGACAGCACCAACTGACTGGCTACCATCTATGGTGTTTATCATCGGTACTAATACAACGTCGAGGTTTATCCACTAGGCCCCCCTCTGACACGGTGGGGTTCAGATTCGTCCACAGTCATGGTTGCTTGAAGCCAGCATTCACATGGCACCTACATCAGTTCCCCAGACCACAATCAGTCTCTGAGCTCCCAAATCTTTAAGTCAAATCCTCTGTTCACACATCAAGCGAAGATGTGTGAATTGTGAGTGCTTAAGCTAATCACTGCATCACTGGGTCAGAGAGCAGAGAGGCCAGGGACATACCACCACCATTGTTACTGACACCTCAGCCTATTGCTAGAGAGCTGTCATCCTCAAGAATGCCAGGTGAGAGCTGCAGCAGGCTTCCAAATGAAACACCAAGTCCTGAGAATTAGGTCATCCAAAACGGAACTGGAACCCCCACTCTGAAAATAGACAGTTTCAGAAAGGGTAAAGAGATGACGTGTTCAGGATGCGAAGGTGGAACGGAGGCTCTTGCACACAGCCAGCCCCTCAGACGTCCCAAGGTCACTCGAATCCTGATGGTGAGCCCTGTGTGTCACCCCAGCTGGGCCGTGGCACCCAGATATTTGGTCAAACATTCTGCGGGATGGGTCTGTGGAGGATGTTTGGGAAGGGCTAATGTTTAAAGGTCCGGACTTTGAGCACAGCAGGTTACCTTGGATAATGTGTGGGCCCCATCTAACCAGTCAAAGGCTTGATCCTGAAGGGGGGTGGAATTCTACCCGCCCTTGAGGTTTAATGGTAACTCTTCTCTGTGCTTCCGGCCTGTGGGGGCCTTAGCTGGCACTGGTCTTGCCAAGCCTCCAAAATCACATAAGCTAACTTCTTAAATTCTCTCTCCCTCCTCTTCTTCTACTAATTCTTTCCCTCCCTCCCTCTCACCCTGCACAACACACACACACACACACACACACACACACACACACATGCACACACATACATGCACCTTCATGCATACACACATACACACACGCACACACACACATGTACACATACACACATTCACATACACACTCACACACATGCACACACACGTGCACACACAAATACATGCACACATACACACATTCATATATGCACACACATACACACACATACACACATGCATGCACAACACACACACACACACATGCACACACATACATGCACCTTCATGCATACACACATACACACACGCACACACACACATGTACACATACACACATTCACATACACACTCTCACACACATGCACACATACGTGCACACACAAATACATGCACACATACACACATTCATATATGCACACACACATACACACATGTATGCACAAACACACACACGTACACACACACACACACACACACACACACACACACACACACACACCTTGGTTCGAGCTGGTTCCGGTTCTCTGGAAGCCCTTGACTAATAGATGGCAAATGGATACATTTCTTTCCTCCTGGCTGTGACCAAATGCCTGAAAGGAGCAACCAAAAGGAGGAGGCTGTTTTAGGTCACAGCTGGAGGGCACACCCATCAGGAGGAGGAGCCTGTGGTGGTAGAAGTGGATCTCTGGTGGCAGCAGGAGCGTGAAGCTGCTCTCTCACATCTCTGTGGAACAGCACAGCAGGGACCTGATTTTACTGTGTTATTCACCTGCTACAACATTGGGAGCCACTAGAAGCAACTGATGGTTACAAACCCAAGGCCAGCATGGGAGAAACAAAGGACCAATGTAGAAATGGCTGTACCTTTAACAGAACATGTGAAGGAGCAGAGGAAGCCTCCTTAGGTTGTTTCAAAAGGAAATAATCTCAGAAGTTCAGAAAGAAAATTGTTCCTGCGTGCACTGATCTCAAGGGGCAAGGGGCGAGAGGTGGGTTTCCTCAGATGGCTCTGATGGGGGGGTTGCCTGGCATTGTAGCATGAAAGTTGAACCTGAGCTCAAGGGGTGGTAATGGCCAAGAGAGGGGGATGACTTGGAAGGAACAGGGAGGTTAAAGATACTTTTGCAGCCTCAGTTAATGTTGGGTGAAGGTGTTTGAGGCTCACAACACACACACACACACACACACACACACACACACACACACACACACACACACACAGAGAGAGAGAGAGAGAGAGAGCGCAGGTAATTTCCTCAGGGAGTGAGCAATGCACACAGGGTTACATACCTGCCCCAGAAGCTGAGAGAGGAGGAACTCTGGCAGCAGGGATGGGGAGTCTACCTGAGGTACAAGGCTGTACACTAGGAGAACATGTACCATCTGCTCCCTCTGCCTGGCTCTCCACACTAATTGCTGGTTTTCCTCTCTTTTCTTGTCTCACGAATGGGTCATGATCTACTTTGGATGTGACTGGCTCTTTCTGCACATCTGGATGAGATGGCTGGGTGCTTCCTCGCTCTCTGACAAGGTTTGAAGGCAGCCAACCTCCTCCTGCCGTGAAGAAAGAAGAGTCAGTATTTGGGGCAGCTTTTTGAGGATGGTGTGGCTTTGAATGAGAATGGCTGCCATGGGCTCATAGATTTGATACTTAGTCACAGGGAGTGGGACTCTTTGATAGGATTAGAAGGATTAGGAGGCGTGGTCTTGGAGGAAGTGTAGCAATGGGGGTGGGCTTTGAGGTTTTCAAATGCTCACACCTAGCCCAGTGTCTCTGTCACTCTGTCTCTCTGTTTCTCTCTGTCTCCACCCTCACCCCTGCCTGTGGATCAGGGTGTAGCTGCTCCAGTCCCGTGTGTGTGGTCCTGCTTCATGTCATGATCATGACGGATCATACATGAAAGTGGAAGCTCCCAACTCATGCTCATCTGATGGCGTCACATGAGAAACTCATAGGTAGGGTGAGAGGAGGGAGGGAGGGCAGCAACTGCAAGCATATCCCCAATTAAATGCTTTCTCTTATAAGAGTTGCTTGATGGGTTTCTGAGTTCAAGGCCAGCCTGGTCTACAGAGTGAGTTCCAGGACAGCCAGGGCTACACAGAGAAACCCTGTCTCAAAAAACCAAAAAAAAAAAAAAAACAAAAAAAACCCCAAAAAAACCAAAAAACAAAAAACAAAAAACAAACAACAAAAAAAAAGGAGTTGCTTGGCCCGGTGTGTCTCTTCCCAGCAGTAGAGCAGTGAACAAAGCAAATTGTCAAAGAGCCAAAACAGAAACAAGAGAGAGTGGATGCAGACTTGAAGACAGACTGCCGCATGGGAGCTGGCGTGGAGTGGAGGCTGGGGTATAGAGGGGTGCTGGCTGGGTGCTGGGCTGGGGACCAAGACCCTCACCTCAGTTTATAGTGGTGGTTGGGGATGTCTCTTCATGAGAGACAGTACAGAATTAGCCGGAGATTTCCCAGATCAACATTCATAGCAGGCCAGAAGGCACCTAGGTAGATATTCTGGAATCTGAACGGGACGGTCATGATGCCAGAAGAGGCGGCCTACTCATCTGGGGTCGCCAGATAACAATACCAGTTTCCAGCTCAGCAGGCACAGGCTACTCTGCAGGGTGTATCCAGGTGGGAAATGGTCATTAAACTCATGGTGGCTTCATCTCCTTGCATCCAATCCTGTGAGTCCATGGTGACTCAGGTACAGGCCTGTGAGAGTCAGAGTTCTATCACTGTGACACATGGCTGAAGGGAGAGAGGGGTATTTTAGTTCACAGTTTCAGGGGACACAGATTGTTGTTCCCTTGGTCCCATTGCTTTAGGGGCAAGTTGAGTATCATGACAGAGACATACCGTGGGGGAATTAAAGCTGCACTTCCCCCCACCCCCGGAGTGACGGGGAGGCAGAGAAAGTGAGAATGTGTGTGTGTGTGTGTGTGTGTGTGTGTGTGTGTGTGTGTGTGTGTGAGAGAGAGAGAGAGAGAGAGAGAGAGAGAGAGAGAGAGAGAGAGCAGACATGTGCAGCCATGGCACATAAGATGCTGTCCCTGGAAACACACCTCAAAGTTCTAAGGACTTACCCCTCCTCTAGGCCTCGCCTCTTAAGTTTCCACCCCCTCCCAATGGTCTTCTGAACTGTGCCTACCAATGGGGGTCATCCACTGATGGGGCCAAAGCCCTAAGACAATTGTTTCCCAAAAGCCATCAGCCGGGCTGGAGAGATGGCTCAGTGGTTAAGAGCACTGCCTGCTCTTCCAGAGGTCCTGAGTTCAATTCCCAGCAACCACATGGTGGCTCATAACCATTTGCAATAGGATCGTCTGGTGTGTCTGAAGACAGCATGAGCAACAGTATACTCATATAAATAAATAAATCTTAAGAGGTTTTTGTTTTTTGTTATTTAAAAAAAAAAAAAAGTCATCAGGCAGCACTGAGCTCTTGACACACGGTCTTTGGGGCTCGTCCAGCTCCATCTGCCTAGAGCTGTTCCTGCAGACTCCCTTCAAGGTCCTCTTCACTGCATCCCTGTCTGCTGAAACTCCATGCAGGCTTCACCCTGTGCAGGTACAACCAAACCTGATCAACCCACACCGGACTCCAACTCTGTGTCAGTTCCTCTTCTCATTGCTGTGACAGAACACCGAGAAAAGCACTGGAGAAGGAGGAAGGGAGGAAGGAGGAGGGAGGGAGGGAGGGAGGGCTGGAGGGAGTATTTGGCTCACAATTGGAGAGTGTGGTCCATCAAAGATGGGGAGTCACGGAGGCAGAAGTGTGAGATAGGAGGTCACGTGGTCTCCTAGTTAGATTTTATGATAAACATTATAATTCCAAGCAGTGTGGAGAGGAAGGTTTTAGTGACTTTCATGTTCTGGGTCATCATCTGTCACTGAAGGAGAGCAGGGCAGGAACTGAAGTGGGGCCAAGAAGATATGCTGCCTACTGACTTGCTCCCCAGGCTTGCTCAGTCTGCTTTCTTACACAACCCAGAACCTCCCGTCCAGGGGTAGCACCACCCACAGTGGGCTGGGCCCTCCTGCATCAATCACTAATAAAACAAATAAACAAATAAATGCCACAGAGACTTGCCTGCTGACTAGTCTTATGGGGGGCGTTTTCTCAATTGAAGCTCTCTCCCCCCAGATGAGCCTTGCTTATGTCGAGTTGACAAAAACGCGTGAGCACGCATGACACACACACCCAATCAGGATGCAGAGAGACACAGACGCTGGTGCTCAGCTCTCCTTATCTCCTTTCCCTGTGATCAGACCCCAGCCCATCCACATTTAGGGTGCACTGCTGCTCCCCAGTTAAACTAATCTTAGAAACGCCCTCAGGGACAGAGCTTTCTCTATCTTCTGAGTCTGGATTCTGCTGACCATCACCATTAGCCATTGTGTTTCTGTATATCTCTCCGTAACACACGTGTACTGGCCAGTTCTGTGTGTCAGCTTGACACAAGCTGGAGTTATCACAGAGAAAGGAGCTTCAGTTGAGAAAATGCCTCCATGAGATCCAGCTGTAAGGCATTTTCTCAATTAGTGATCAAGGGGGGAGGGCCCCTTGTGAGTGGTGCCATCCCTGGGCTGGTAGTCTTGGGCTCCATAAGAAAGCAGGCTGAGCAAGCCAGGAGAAGCAAGCAAGCCAGTAAGCAGCATCCTTCCATGGTCTCTGCATCGGCTCCTGCTTCCTGACCTGCCTGAGTTCCAGTCCTGACTTCTTTGGTGATGAACAGCAGCATGGAAGTGTAAGCTGAGCAAATTCTTTCTTCCCCAACTTGCATCTTGGTCATGATGTTTGTGCAGGAATAGAAACCCTGACTAAGACAACACATCACTCCCTGCACTCTGTACGTTGGCTGGGCTTTGATTCTCTCTATAGGTTACAGCAGATTTATATACCTTACCCCTTTCTGTCACATGCAGACACTCAGTAACGCAGGGCATGAGTGGGCTGTCCAGATGTTACTCCACCACAAACATCTCAAAGTGGTTTTACTTCAAGCAGGCGAGGCGTTATCCCAGCCCAGTGTTTAGCCTCTTTGAGAACCAGAGTATCCTACTAAAGCATTATGCTGCTAAAAAAAAAAAAAAGGAAAGAAACAAAGAGTTAGAAAGAAAGAAAGAGAGAGAAAATGGTCCAGAGCCTGTCTATGCTGGACTGCCCCACCAATTGATTTCTTGCCAATGATTTGTCTCTGTGTAGCTGTCAGCATTCCAGAGAATCACCATTCTCTGCCTGTCATGACGCACAAGCCAGGAGACAGTCAGCCCTGAGCATTTGTTCTTGCCCTGACTAGTTCCCTCTTTCATTTAATCATGATTTGGGATCTCTTCTTTTTAGGTTTAGAGAAGTACAAGAATAATGCAAAACAAACTCAGAATAAAGAGTGTACAGTGGGGCTCAGCTGGTGGGGTGCCTCAGCGAGGAAAGGTGCCTGCCACCGTGCCTGATGAACTGACTTCGATCCCTGAGGCTCACGTGGGAGAAGGAGAAAGTCAGCTTACACCAGGTGTCCTCTGACCTCACACACCCTGTATCATGTGCCTGTGTGCATGTGTGCATTCACATGTATGCACACACTCAAATACACACTTTCATGTGGTTGGATACCCTCTTCCGTTAACACATCTATTCAAGCTTGCTCTTCGCTGGTCTTTGGACATAATCCATAATCCATAGTTCTTTATATCCCAGATACAAGGCCTCTGTCAGAACTTCCAAATATTTTCTTCCACCCAGTAGTACCTGTTTTCCTTTTCTTTTTTAATGACCAAAATTCATACAGTAAAAGAGACTGATATTATTCCTTTATTATGTGTGTAAACATGGGATGTGAGTGCAGTGCCTGCAGAGGCCAGAAGGGGGCGAGGATCCCCTGGAGCCTGAATCACAGATGCTATGAGCCACCACATGGGGCTGGAACTAAGTAAACCGAGGTCCTCTGCACCTAGCCATGGAGCCATCTCTTCATCACCAGAATTCATAATTTTGAGTATCATTTATAGAATCTCTTCCTTTGTGGTCAGTCTGAGGTTTTGTCTCTTGTTTAAGATTATAAATATAGGGGCTGGCAGAGTTAAGAACACTGACTCCTCTTCCAGAGGTCCTGAGTTCAATTCCTAGCAACCATATAGTAGTTCCCAACCATATGTAATTGGATCTGATGCCCTCTTCTGGTGTGTCTGAAGACAGCTACAGTGTACTTGTATACATTAAATAAATAAATAAAATTTAAATATAAATTCCTACTCTAAAAAGTAATTATTATTTAGAAAATAATTTTTTAAAAATGGCCTTGAATAAAATTTACCTGGAATCTCTCTAACCCCTCTTTTGAACCTAACTGAAACTAAAATGGAAACTTTTGTTTGTGTGTGTGTGTGTGTGTGTGTGTGTGTGTGTGTGTGTGGTTATTTGTTTGTTTGTTTGTTTTGTTTTGTGAAACAGAGTTTCACTAAGTAGCTCTGGCTATCCTGGGACTCACTATGTAGATCAGGCTGGATTAGAACTCACTGAGATCTGCCTGCCTCTGCCTGTTCTTCTGAGTTCTGGAACTAAAGGTGTGCACCACCGTGACCGGCTTAAATCATGCAGGCTGGCCTTGACTTCCTCACGCTTCTGCCTCTGTGTCTTCAGCAGATCTTATACAGCTGCATGAGCAGGGCTGGTGAAACATTTTCTTAGGACCTCAAAAGTGTCATGAATTCATATGCTGTGCCTGAGGGCCCTGCCACGGAGCTCTCTTCCAGGGACTCCCTTCCCTTCCTCCTTCCTTCCTTTCCTCCCTCCCTCCCTCCCTCCTTCCTTCCCTCCTTCCTTCCTTCCATCACGAAGCCTGTGATACCATTTACCATTTCCTAGACTGCTGGCCCATTTCCAGCATGCGCGTGCGTGCGTTGGGAGAGCCCAGATTGCCATGATTGTCCAGCAACTGGCCTAAAGAGATGGCTCAGTGGTTAAGCACTTGCTGTGCTTGCAGAGAACCTGGGTCTGGTTCTCAGCACTCACATGGAGGCTCATTGCTGCCTACAACGCCAGCTCCAGAGAATCTGATGCCCTCTTCTGGCCTCCGCAGGCACTGCACACGTATACATACAACGTACATACATGCATGCACACAGGCAAAACACACATTCAGTCAAAACTAAAAACAAATACCTGATATCCCAGCACCCTGCACCACTTCTGGGACCTAACAAATGAGCTTCTGGTCCCTCATGAAGGCAGCTTCTTGAGGATGTACCTTTTTCTGTTTTGTTTGTTTGTTTGTTTGATGTCTTATTCTATGCTTGCTTTCTCCACCCAAGCAGTATTTCTTAGGACACCCCTCCCCCAAATAAACCATTCCCATTCAAGTCCTTGTCTCTGAGTCCACTGCTGGGACAGCCATGCTGAAGCTCACGTGTATCTGGAGATGAGGAAAGAAAGCCTTATCGTACCAACCCGAGGGATGACCTCTCCAGTCTGCACAGAGAGAAGGATAAAGGCCAGGTTTTCCTTTCGTAGGTGTTTGCACGTGCATGTGGTCAACCTCAGGAGAACTAGCCACTAGCTTTGAATGGGCCTGGAGTTCACCACTTTTGAGCCCGATGGCCCCTCTCTGCCTCCCCATCACCGGGGCCAGGAGCATGCACCACCACACCTGACATTTTGCATGGGCTCTGGAGATTGAACTCTGACCCTTACATTTGAAAGGTAAGTGCTTTCTCTCCTGAGCCCCTGGCCACCCCAGCGCAAGGCCATGATTTTCTTTGATTTTCTAGCTTTCATTTTCAACATAATGTTATTGGTTATTTGTGAATTTCACAAAATTCACCACAATCACACTCGCTTCCCAGTCCTCCCGGGTCCATGCCCCACCCTTGTGACCCCCCCCCAACCAAAAAGAAGAAGAAAAAAAACCACAACAAGTCCAATTTGTGTTGCCCGTGCACTCACTGGAGCATGGTCAAATTCACAGCGGCCAGCCCCTTACGAGAACTGAGTCCTTCCTCATCCCCACTTCCCCCAGAAGCCCTCAATGATGGAGAACTGCATTGCAGCTTCCCTAACATTTGCTGTTATTGTTGTTGTTTTATTTTGTTTTGTTGAGGCAGGGGTTCTCTGTGTAACACCCTGGCTATCCTGAATTCACTTTGTAGACCAAGCTGGCCTCGAACTCACAGAGATTCACCTGCCTCTGCCTCCTGAGTGCTGGGATTAAGGGCATGCACCACCATGCCTAGCACCTATTATATTTTTAAAGAATTCTCTTCAATGGCTTCCTGTCTAGACTGTTTCTTTTTTGGGGGTGGGGAGAGGTTGTCACAGAGGCCTTCGAGGTCTCTCATTCTCAACAGTGAGTCTTCAGTCATCAAAACCAGTGACAAGAAGCTTCCTTGTTGTTTATAGGCAGCAGCAGCAGGATCTTCCACAAGGCTTCTGGAGACAGAACTGACCGTGGACATTCACATGGCCTCTGGCAGCAACACGGGCCATGGAACTTTGTAGGCATCTATTTTTTCTCAATCTACTTTAATAAAGGTTCAACCTGTCCTCTTGCCCACCACCCACCAGAGGTAGTGGAAGAGAAAAGTTATTAGGACACAGGGGAAGTAGACCTGCCTAGAAACAGCTCTTTGGGGGAGAGCCCAATCTTCGTTGTTAAGATGTCAGCTCTTCAGTCCGGCCGCAAACACCAAATATGAATCAGCAGCTGCAGTCCTGTCCTCTCGGCAGCCACCGCACACAAACCACAAGGGCAGTTCAATCCAGAAGCCGAAAGCCTCGCCAACCGGCCAGGGTCTGTGGAAATGGCAAAGAACCTCACAAGAAGTCCTTTGGTGAGTTTCTCTCTAAGGTGTCACCACAAGTGGAGCTTAGCAACACAATGAAAGGCGAACCAATACATGCGTGTTGTTAGCAAAGAATATCGACGTGGAGCAAAGCAACCCATGCTCCAACTCCCACTGTCTGTGGGGTCATATTTATAGTCCTTCTGAACATCACGCGCCCTTTCACATGTCTGTTCTAGCAGAACATCCTTTCACCTGTGTCTGCTTTAGCAAAACATCCTTTCACTGTGTGCCCCAGCAAAACATCATTTGACGTAGCTAACTTTCCAAAGAAATCAGAAGTTTCCACTTCAGACCTTAGCACAGTCTCCGGTGGCAGTACAGATCACGGACGCCATCATGGACCTCGGTGGCAGCACGGCCCATTGACATCAACATGGCTTCCGGCAGCAGCACAGAACACAGACATCCAAGTAAAGCTATAATTTCTAATAGAGACGCCCTTGATTCAGAGGGACTCTTGGCTTTGAGTATTCCATACATACTGTTCTGAGAATATTTTTTCAGAGACTTCTCTGGTCATCGGACATGTTTAACCTGAGCATCTTCTCTGGTTTCGATTCCACGTGAGGACTTGAGCTCTGGGCCTGGGATGTCGGACTGCTTTATCCCGTCAAAGCTGTTCTGCCTGGCTTGGCGGAGCCTCTTGATTTCTATGAACCGGCAGCATCAGGGCAGAGCTGTGATAATACAAAGGCTGTGGGAAGACTGACTTCTATCAATCATCCGGCTTGTGTTTTCATGTGCTCTAATGTGGTGGACCTGGCCGTCGGGGGCAGAGGGTTCCTGCCGGCCCCTCGGAATGAAAATGTAAAGGGATAGGTATTTTTAGAAAATCACTTTTCTGTGGCACACCCGGAGTTCTTTTAGAGATATTTTAGCGCCCCAAACTTCAAAGAGTTGGGATTTGTTTGGTGATCCAGGCTAGAGTGCTGGGACATTTGGGGGAGGAAGAATCCTGGGGAGTCAGAGTCACACATATCTCTAACATTGATTTATTAATTTTTTTACTATTTTGTGGGTGTGTGTACACCAATGTGTCCAAGGATAATTTGTGGACATGGTACGCTCCTTCCACCATGCAGGTGCCCAGGGATGGAACTCAGGAAGACAGGTTTGGCAGCCAGGGCATCCGCCCACCTTGGCTCCGCCCACTTTGACCCCGCCCACGTTGCAATCCCACTAGCCCTCACCACACACATTTTCATGGTAAAGTCACCAGTGGGGCTTCACAGCAAATGTGTTGAGTTCTCCCCTTAAAATAGGTCCTCTGGTTCTGCCCACACTGAGACGTGTTCTTTGGAGGGTCAGATAAAAACCAGCTCAATGGCCAGGCATGGTGGCTCATGCTTATCGACCAAACCAAACCAAACCCCTACAACAGGCAAGCAAACAAAGCCAGCATGTGAAGTAGCAAATGACCCCTCAGCCCACTCACACACTCATGAAACTGAGCAATGAAGTCTCAGAAGATTGTCAGGAGCTGGCCTTAAGATTCTTGAGTTCTGTCCTGTTTGCTTCTGAGGGCACAAACATGTATGTTTATGTTTGTGTATTTAATAGTGCTTTCCTGTTTGAGAGAATGTTGTTTGCATGCCAGGACCTTCCTTCTCTACCTCAGGGTTGGGAGAGGATAATGACATTAAATTTATCAAGGCAGTTTGGTGGTTTCCCTGAGACCTCCCGGGATGCTGTGCGACCCGCTGCCACTCTGGGGAACGTGGGAGGGAAAATCAGGTCACACGGTTGAGAGCATGGCACTTGCCGCTAGGCGGAGGGCTGGGCTGGGTGGAGGTGAGCCCTGCAGAAGAGAGGACCTGCGACAGTGGAACTGAGAGCTGAGTCTCCCAGAGCTGAGACAAAAGCTTAAACACAGAGAAGCGCTGGGAGGGGTCGGTGTGTCCCAGTGGAGGGTCCACAGAGCATCCTGAGAAGCACAGACACCTGCCAGACAAACACAACCTTGCTCACAACAAAGCTAGCTTGTTTCCCGTTCCCTGCCTGGTCTTCCACAGCCAGTGACTGTGTGGCTGAGTCCTAGGGCAAGAAGAACCCTATGGCAGGACACCTCCCATAAGAGGCTTGGGTCCAATAATGTCACAGAATTAGCTCCTGGTAGCAGGACTGATCCTGAGCCCAGTAAGAATGTGCAGGCTGAGCGGTTTAAATCCTGACAGGAGTCTCCTGGCAGGGAGCCACGTCCCTGTGGGCAGGAGATCTTCCTAAGAGACTGAAAAAAGCAAGAGTTAAATACAAAATGCTGGGGCTGGAGAGATGGCTCAGTGGTTAAGAGCACTGACTGCTCCTCCAGAGGTCCTGAGTTCAATTCCCAGCAACCACATAGTGGCTCACAACCATCTGTAATGGGATTTGATGCCCTCTTCTGGTGTGTCTGAAGACAGCTACAGCATATTCACATAAATAAAATAAATAAATCTTAAAAAAAAAACAAAACAAAATGCTTAGACAAGGAGCAGCCTTAGAGGGCTCCCACAGAGCTCACACCCCTTATCTGCATCCCACAGGGCTCTCCTAACCTTCCTCCCACCTGCCTTTCCCCACAGTGGCTCACAGGGGTCCAGATGAGGGAGTGACACCTGTTTTCTGTTTTATCATGTCTGATAAAGTCTTGTGTCTATTTTTAATGATCTGATTCTAACACATGCCCTACAGCCCCAATTCACTCCAATAAACTTATAGGGTGGCTTCCTTTCCATTTCCAGAATAAGTCGTGTATCAGTGTGAGATGGCCGTATGTCCTGCTTCACCCAGGGTCTGCAGGCCTCCTCTTCTCAAAACGAGTCAAAAGCTGCTTGTAAAATGGAGTCTCCTGAGGCAAGGCACAGACTGAAGAACCACTGCTTTATACAGTCCGGAGTCATTAGAGTAGGGCGCAGCTTGATCTCAATAGAGGCTCTCCTCTACCCCCACTTAGCCACATGCTACCTACTACCCGTGGTGGGGGAGGTGTGTGTGCTCCACAGGCTACAAAAGGGCCTCAGGGGGTGCAGTGGGGGTGGGCAGCAGTCTCTGTTAGACCACCCACTCTCCCCCTCCCTCAGTGAGCATGTCTGAGCAGGTGTGCCCCAAAGATTTAAATTCTCAAAGGATGAAGAAGCCAGGATTTGGAGCGCTAGCCCAACCCAGCCCCCAGGCCTCAGGCTATGTGGTACTTTCCCAGTGATCCGCAGGACTTTTTGTTTTCCCTTTGAACACAGAGGACTCTGTTGAGGACCCTAGATGGAGAACAGGAAACCTTGCCCGTTCCTTGCCTGGCACAGGCTGTGTGGAGGGAGAGGACCTCAGAGTGGGGCACAGCCTTAATGTCTCAGCCAGGGAAGCCAGTGATGGACATCAGCTCCCTTAAGCACCACACTGAAAACCCTCCCTCCCTTGGGTTGGATGGCACTTGGATCCTCTGGGCTTCCTTACTGCCCCCCAGTGCCCTGGGTGTGACTATCCAGGCAGCAGCAAGGATATTCTAAAGACATCCGTGTCCTTCTATTTGACTATCAGACTATTGAGACAAGAAAGTGGAATTTCCCCCAACAATCTCATGCTTGGTCTCCTTCCAGCCAGAGGAGCGCTTGTACCCCAGGAAGACTGCACACACCGGACAGCATGTCAGACCACCGTGCCGGGGAGAGGCCTGAGTCCAGACAGTGATGATGGGTCAGACGTGACAGGAATGGCTCACTACCCTGCCTCATTTACTCTATTTAAACCTAAACCTCAGGTCGGGACCCCACAAATAGACTTGGGGGGATCCCTGAGCTTCTTTGTGGTCACATTGAACAAATTTTCCTTCCTGCTTTTTACCACTGGTTTTGGAGATGGTGTAAATTGGCCTGCTGAGGATGGGTGGCTAGCTTGTCAAGGCTGCTGAGGCCCAGGCTCACAGGTCTGGGAACACCAGCAGCCTGGAACGTTTCTGCTCCACAAGCAAGCCTCATTGCTAACGCAGAGCCTGCTGTTCTCACCCTCTTCTCAAGGAAGTCATTGTCGATCCACTGTCCAAGGAGGCCACAGTCCTGTGCTGTCACTACCTAACCATGCAGCCCCCCAAGATCTCCTCCTGCTGAGAGCACCCTGCCATGGCCTCTCTGAAATGCAGGTCTCCTAAGAGCACACAGCCCCTGACACCTTCCTCACAGCTGTCACTGACAAGCAGAACAGGGATACACCAGGAACAGGAGCTATCTGGGAAGGATAGCCGGCACAGAAGCCGGCCACACTCCACAGTTGCTGGAAGCCAAGCCTGGATTCACTGAAACATGAGGCTGGAAATGCCTGGGAGACAGCTGGGATGCCTGGCTGGACTCAAGGGAGAATCTGAGCCTGGAATATATATTTCAGAGTCTTTCTCATAGAGCTAAGAACCAAAGCACTGGGTGTGCCCAGAAGGGAGCAAAGTCAGAGCCTCAGGCAACAGCCACAGTCACACCCACCCGATGCCCACTCCCAGTAGCTTCTGAATGCTTCCCTCTTGCCTCAATGACAGTTCTGTAGAACTGCCACCCAGGGTCCTCCCAGGGCTTCCTGGTCCTCCCAGCAGCTGCTGGCAAGAGGCTCTGCTCTGCTCTGCATAAGGGAGGGCCATCTGCAGGGTGAGTGCTGAATTTACAATGGACATGAGTGCACTAGACAGGGGCTTAGATCAAAGAGGGCGCCGAGTTTGTGAAGTCCTTTCATCTTCTCTGATGAAAGGTGATACAGAAATGTGAAATTAGGATGATTGTTTCACCCGGTTCCGGACAGAGCTGGACCAGAGCTCACCCAGATGGCTAAGCTAGATGCCCCGTGTGGATGGCTCCATAACACACAGACAGGCCAGTCACACAGTCTAATACTGTGGTATGTGTTGGTCAGTTACATCATCTAATTGACCTTTATGGTCAAGGAGACCCTACAAAGAACCATGGGCTTGAATTCCTATAGACATAGAATGAGATGTATTTTGTTAATATATGTAGAAAAAGCCATGAGGTTGGTAAAGGAAACAGTAAGGCTTGTGGGTCTCCAGAGAGACCCGGGAGAGACGCCGCCCTTAGAATAAAGTGCTTGCTTCACTTCACAGGCATCAGTGGGAAATTAACAAGGGCCCCTCGTTCTGTTCCACAATTCATTCTGTTTTAGACCTTGAGCTAAGCTGGTGACTCGAAACCACGAGGAAGCTTTTAAACCCAGATCTGGGCCTGGCAGTTTCTGCCTTCCCAGTGACTTCTCCCATCATAGGGAGATGGACATCACGCCAGCTTGTCATTCAAATTCCCTTCCAATTTAACTCCGTGTCCTTCACAGCCCCGCTGTTACCTTGCAGGGGATGCTGCTGGTTTCCGGGCTACTGCCCTCCGTTCTGGAATTGCACTTGTGGCTGGATTTGGAGGTCCTTGGCTTGGGGCTAAGTAAAGACCTGGGAGTCCAATGGGAGATGGAGAGCTGTCTGTTTCTCTGTGTTTACTTGACCTTGTAGACAGGGGACCAGCTGCTGCTTCCTGCTTTCTGCCGCTGGGAAAAGTGGAAGGCCACAGGAAGGTGACAGCTGAGGGTCCCACAGTGGGTCCCCAGGGTGGGTCACTCACCGGGCTGTCAATGCAGCTGTTGCTTGCTTGGGTTGGGGCTCTGTGCTAATTTGGACGCTGGCATCCTGGTGACAGCAGCAGCAGAGAGGGCGGGGAGAGAGGGAACCTTGAAAAGGCTCCAAATGATAGCTGCCTTGCTTGTGACACGGTAACCCCTCCCCCAGCCACCACTCTCTACCCTGAGAGGGATTTCGAGACAGAGACATCGATAGCGAGCTGACTACGTTTTCCAGTGGGACGTGGCAACAGACCCTACAAAGTAATGCTGGTGGCTTCAAGAGCAGAAGACCTAGCCCAAGGCTGCTGTCCACTGCTGCAGCAGTCTCCTTCCCTGCTCCTGTTTTCATTCCAGAAGAGAGAGACGACTTCTCCTTGCAGCCAGGGAGAAGAAATACAACCCAGAGGTGCCAATCTGTAAAGAGAGTGTCATGTGTAAGTGGGTCAGATGCTTGGGTTCGACAGCTTTGCCTTGATCTACTAGCCCCATAGCTAAAGCTCAAAACCCAGTTACAGCTCCTGGGGTGTCACCACCAGGACCCCACCCACACCACCAGGTCTCTCTTTTGGGATGGAAGGACGGTTCTCCTTCACCACTTCGCACTCTACTCAGCTACAGACACTCAGCACATTTTATAAGTCTAAGTCATTGTTTAGGAGTGAGTCACACCCTCTGACCATGAAGCCATAATGCCCGAGATACTGCAAAGTTCCATGGATCCCAAGAACCCCCATGAAGATGCCCCTCTGAGGGCATCAAATGTTGCTACAGACTATAGGTGGAGAGTGTGGGGACAGGTTAGTTCCATATCTAGCATCTGCTTAACTGCCAGCCATGTCACGGAAGAGACAGTTGTCCCCCTGCCCCTAACCCCCACTGAGCAGCCCAGGATTGATATGGCAAACCCAGATCTAATTACCCAGCACCTGCCAGGGCAGAGAGGTAAGGCAAAGTCCTCGGGAGTGCTTCTGCAGAAGGATCACACCCCATAGTAGAATTTCCAGCAATTAAGGTCACTTGCTCTGTAAACCAAGAGGACGAGCTGCAGGTCAGCCAACACCAAATAGGGTTCCTTGGAGAAAAGCTATGTCTTCAGTCTCTGCTGGAAGTGAAGGTGACAGTACAGTCAGAGGTCAGTCTGTTCTCAAGAGGACAGAGGCCACTGTTGTAGAGGGGAAGGGTCAACGACAAGAGAAGTTTCCAACAGGAAAAACACAGTGCTGAGCAAAAGCTTTGGATATTTGCTCTAGTCCCTTCTCCAGCAACAAACCTTTCAGAGCTTCTGTTTTTTAAATGTAATCTTTTCTTCTTTTATGTGCGCACGTGTGCGTGTGTGTGCGTGTGTGTGTGTGTGTGTGTGTGTGTGTGTGTGTATGCTTTCCTGTGTGTTTGCTCACCATGTGTTTTCAGTGAATGTTCTTGGGGCCAGAAGAGGGCGCCAGACTTCCTAGATCTTGAGAACTTGAGTTACAGACAGCTGTGAGCTGCCATGTGGGTGCTGGGAATTGAACCCCGATCCTCTGCAAGACCAGCAGGTGCTCTTAACCACTGAGCCATTTCTGCAGCTCCGGAGTGTCTGGTTTTTGTAAGAGGATGGGGTGAAGGTTTCTTCAAGCTTTTTAAATTTATTACTGAGGTTTCCATGAAACACTCCATTTTAAGGTTGTGGTTTAATGCCAAGTTTTGGCTATAGAATGTTCCAGGGGCCTTGCTGCTCATTCATTAAAAACATTAAAAAACAAACACAAAACAAAGCCCAACCAACCAACCAACCAACCAACCACAACAACAAAACCAAACAAAGTTTAGAAATAGTATCCTGGGCATGAGCTCTCAGAGTGTCAGAGACAGAGAATTTTAGGGAGAGAGAATGGATTAGTTTTGTCTTGTTTTTGGTATGTATAATTTGAAGAAAATTCAGAACCGTATACCCAAGGATCCTTTATATATTTAAAAAAATAAACCCCCCCAAATTTTTTTTACCAGTATTCTCCAATATTAATGAGGTCAAACTCTCGACTGAATGAACTTTGCTCCTGTACCAGGAAACAAAAGAAAGAGAACAGCATGAGGGTGGTTTTGTCTCTGGGCACACCCGTGGTGGTGGTGGTCTCTGGGCACACTGGTGGTGGTGGTGTGTGGGCACACCTGTTGTGGTGGTGGTCTCTGGGCACACCCATGGTCTGTACAATGTGAGGGTGGTGAGTGAGCACATCCATGCTGGCGTGCTCACCTCTTCTTGCTATCATGCTTGACCTCATGAAGTCATGACCTCTTGTGACTCTCTTTGCATCTAGCTGTGGGGTTGGCTGAATCCAATGGGATGCTGGGAGATGTGATATTTCTGCTCCTCTTATTTCCATGACAACCTGGCCAGGCTGGCCTGCTGGAGGACACTGGACATGGAAACAGACTTAAGTCAGCTAGATTGTCCTAGCCCCAACCAGCCACCTGTTAGACAATTAGCAGCTATAGAATTGAGGCCTGAGATGAAACCATTACACTACTTAGCCTACGCTGCCAAGATTCAGACACATGGCGAGGAGATGCTTATTGTCAAAGCTACTGTGTTCTGAGGTCATGCATTATGGGTCATACCTCAAGACCAAGGAAAGAAGTCACTTCGAGGCGGTGGGAAACATCGTGTGTGCTTTGAGTGTGACTTTCCCCCCATGGACCCAAGTGTTAGTGGTGTTATTTTGGAAGGTGGCTGAGTCTTTGGAAGTGGCAGGTCACTGGGAAGTGAACGGTGAGGACTCTTAGCCTGGCCCTGCCTCCCGTCCTGTTTGCCCCTGACTGTGGCTACAATGTGACCAGCCAGACCCCATGCCTGCTGCTGTGCCTTGTCCACCCAGATGACTGTATTTCCTCAAATGGTGGGACGGAGTAAACCCTTCCTCTCTTCCGATGCTCCTCAGACATTTGGTCTCAGCCAAGAGAAAAAGTGGTTAACTCAGTGTGGTAGCAGGAAAAGATCTCCTGGGGTAGCCTGGACTTGTCTTGTTTTTAAGGGGAAATTATTGAGAAATACCACATGGGAAGATAAAGCATCCAGGAAGGAGCTGTTTTGTGATTGGTTCAAGGACCTGTCTAATAAGAATATGAATCTTTGAATTTAAATCTGCACACGGATGACCTCAGGTAGTTAAAATAACCATAATATGAGCAGGGTAGCATTGAGCCAGGCTGTGATGGTGGCAGCGGTGGCCCAGGCTTTCATCCCAGCACTCTGGAGGCAGAAGCAGGCAGATCCATGAGTTCGAGGCCAGTTTGGTCTACAGAGGGAGATACAGGACAGCCAGGGCTACACAGAGAAACCTTGTCTAGAAAAACAAACAAACAAAAAACAAAACAAAATTAATGGGGTAGTGCTATTGTGGCTCTATTACACACACACACACATACATACATGCATATCCACAGCTATACACGTGTACAAAGTTGGCCTGTGTAGGCATATAGACTCAGGAATATTCAGTGTATCCAATTCCCACTGTTGTAACTTGGATGGGTGTGGTAGGGTGGTGGGCCAAGACCCACTACACAGGAACTTCGATCTGCCCAAGGCTGGACCACACAATCTATTCAGAGTGTGACCTCTCTGCTCTTAGCTCAATCCGGAGCTGAACAGATAAGAGACTGGAAGATTTCTCAGAGGGGAGGAGTTTATAGACAGGAGGCCAGTAGTTTGTGTCTGTGGGGAAAGCTGGGAATGATTTCAGAGCCAGATAACTGGGGAGAGAAAAGGTTGGTTAGGAGCAGCCTCGCTAGGTCAGACTGCAGATGCTGGGGCAGACTGGTGAATCTGTTACATTCACGGCGTGTAGCTCTTTCCAAGTCCCCTCCTGCCCACAACCTCTGCAGGGCCGAATACAGGAATTTTGTGTGAGGTTTTCAAAGATATTGTTTAAAACAGCAGCAACGACAATATTGTGCACCGACGTTTGATGAACCTGAGTTTCCAACATTTCTCACATCGACAAAATCACATTCGGGTGCTGGGGCCCCATCGTCAATAGTTGCTACAATGTCTGGGGAGACAGAATCTCTGAACTTTAAGTATCAGACACAAATAGCTTTAGTGTTTAGCACCCCTGCTCAGTCATGAGAACTTAGTCAATCAAGGATGGGGTGAGGTCCTTCATTCTAGGGGATATCCCAAAGCAGAGACCGGTCCTGGCTTCTCCTGCCAGAGATGCATCGATGGGCAGGAAACCAGGGGTGACCACTGTACCCCCGTCAGCACAGTTTCCATAGTTTCAAACTTGCTTGTATACAGTATGTTTAAACTAGGATATAACTGGGACTTTACAATGTGTGTTTAAAGAGAACTTTCTGGAAACTGTTCTAGTGACTCTGAACCAGTGGCTGTAAGTCAGAGAACTGTGGAAAGGTGGCGCAGGGGACCGGCTGGGAGGGGACAGGGTCTTTCTCGATCTGGACACCACCTTTGCTCCTGGGTAGCACTCTGCTTGGGATGCTTTCCTCTCTCTATTCTTTCATTTATTATTTGGTTTTCGTTAGGGTCTCATGCACCCCAGGCTGCCTTTGAACTTACTACATAGCCAAGGATAACCTTGAATTCCTAATCCTGCCTTTACCTCCATGTGCTAGGACTGTTGGCATCAAGAACTGGCTTTACAGTCAGGAACCGGTTTTAAGGTTGCAAATCACCTCCAAATCCAGTGATGATGGTGACGTCACCCATAGGTGACAGGGACCCATGCATCTGTTGTCATGGCAATCGCCATACATTCCCAGAGTCAACCTGGCTCACCTCCCACCCCTACTTGGGAGCGGTTACGTCACAGCCCAGATAAAAGGCAGACCCCTCCTGACCTCCGCCCTCTTTTCTCTTTCCTCCTTTGTCTTCCTCGCCACCTTTTGTCCCCTTCCCCCACAATAAACCTCCCAAGTGTAACTGTACTGGCCTGGTGTGGTCTGTCTGGTGGCGGAGCCGGGATTCTAACATAACAAGGACTACAGACATGAGCCACCACACACAGTTTATGCCTTGCTGAGAATCGAACCCACGGCTTCAAGCATGCTAGATAACTTTATATTACAGGTGGAATTAATTTGCTGAAAATGCTAACCCCACACCCCTGAGAGGGACTACTGTTACAGGTTACAGGCTTGTGTGAGGGTGAAGGTGGTTTCAGCGCCAGCCATTAGTCAGGCGTAGATCTACATTCCACAGAGCGAAGTCAGAGCCCTTGCTGAAGAGAACTCCTGCCCTTGGCCTGCGTTCCTACTTCCCTGCTCAGCTCATGATCCCACCCCACATCCCGCAGTCACAAGGCCAGGCTTCTAGAAAGGCCCCCTCCCCCATGTTTTATCTGGCAGAACGCTGGGACAATAACTGGACTGGCTTCAACTGACCAGGAAACCAAAGCCCTACAGAAAGACGCCTCCTGAGTCCTGCCAAACTTTGCGTTCCCTGCCAGTCCGGGGCTGGCTGGACAAACAGCCCTGAAGCGTTTGTGAGGAGGGCGAATTTGCTGTGTGGAGCCACAGAATAGAAGTGATGTACTTTCGGGGAAACGGTACCAGCAGGCACAGGCTCGGTTTCCATTCTGTGGCTTCGGAAAGGGCTTCACCTCCTGGGTGGAAGGGAGTGGGTTCTGGGGCAGCAAGGGCGTTGCCTCTGTGGCTTTTCTAAAGCAGTATGTATGTGCTTGTCAAAACATACCTTTCCTGCGGACTTTGAAGACAGGGTCTGTCTGCCTGCCAGAAAGGGGAAGAGAGAAAATTCCACTGTGCAGCCCCTTTGGCCTGTGCACAGGCAGGATCCTCTCCCACAAAGGCATTCCTTCACAGTTGCAAAACCAGGTTCCCCAGAGATTTCCCACCGCTGCACTTTGACTGGGGCTGTAAGGTGGAGAGCTGGCACGGGGGTGGGTGTGGGGGGAGGGGTGTGGGGGGGTGGGTGTGTTTTCTCCATCATGAAACAGAAAGGTAAATAAAGCTTTGCCTGGTGGGGGACCAGGGCCCCGGGCTCAGGGAATTGTGAAGAAAGTGTCCGTTAAAAACTCTTCCTTTCTGCATCTGCGATCATCCCCTTCACCGGAAGCAGACTGCTGTAACCCCTCGGATAGGTGCAGGGAAACCCCCGCATTGGGAGATAACCAGGGCCTGTACCTGGGGCAGAGCTTTCAAACCCCACGTGGGATGGAATGAATGGATTGTGTGTCCATACCTCCCTCTCTTAGAAGTCTGATCTGGGTTTAGCCTCTCCCCGGAGTCTCAAGAGGACTTTCAGTCAAAGCAAAGTTCCAGTCAGGTGGAACCCCGTCTACAGTAAATAGCACAGACATTCCCTCCCACCACCCAGTGGCCCCATTTCCTTGTTGGCTCCAGATTCTCAGCTCATAATTAGGGCTAAGGGTGAGGGAGACATCAGTCAAGTATTTGCTATGCAGGCCTGAAGGTCTGAGTTCAGCCTCCAAAAACGAGGATTGGAAGTGAACATCTGTAATCTCAGAGCTAGAGGTCAGGCATGGAGATGAACATCTGTAATCCCAGAGCTAGAGGTCAGGCATGGAAGTGAACATCTGTAATCCCAGAGCCAGAGGTCAGGCATGGAAGTGAACATCTGTAATCCCAGAGCTAGAGGTCAGACATGGAGGTAAACATCTGTAATCCCAGAGCTAAAGGTCAGGCATGGAGGTGAACATCTGTAATCCCAGAGCCAGAGGTCAGGCATGGAAGTGAACATCTGTAATCCCAGAGCTAGAGGTCAGACATGGAGGTAAACATCTGTAATCCCATAGCTAGAGGTCAGGCATGGAAGTGAACATCTGTAATCCCAGAGCTAGAGGTCAGGCATGGAGGTGAACATCTGTAATCCCAGAGCTAGAGATCAGGTATGGAAGTGAACATCTGTAATCCCAGAGCTGGAGGTCAGACATGGAGGTGAACATCTGTAATCCCAGAGCTAGAGGTCAGGCATGGAAGTGAACATCTGTAATCCTGGCGCTGGAGAGGAGGAGCTGACACAGGAGGATTCCAGGACCCTCCTGGCCAGCCAGTCTTGCTGAAATTGGTGAACTTCCAGTTCAAAGAGATACCTTGTCTCAAAAAGTAAAGATGGATGTCAGTTGAGAAAGACATTTGGTGTGCTGATCTCTGGCGTTCATGCATACATATGCATGTATACACGCAACGGAGCACACGCATGTACACACACACACACAGGAAACAAGAAAAAAGAAAAATGAAGTGCTTTGATTAACATCTAATTGATTGTACATTCACATAGCCTTCATTAAAGGGCTTGAAAAATGACACCCTGAAATAGCTAAATGTACCCCTTCCTTTTGTGTCCAATCTATTTGTTTAGTTAGCAAATTTTTCCCTTATAGCCATCACAAAGTTGAACTACCTCAGCCCCAGCGGCCTGACACAATTCATGGTGAATTCAAAGGAGGTCACTATTTTCTGAGGTCAACTTTATTTTTTTCCCAAGTAGAAGTTAAGTGCCACCCAGAATCCAGCCTTCAAGAATGGTGTCTGTTTGAAACACTGTGTCTGCCCACATACGGGTTGGGGGGGGGGGGGGAGAACCTCAGGAAGCTACAGAAACAATGTAGCAAGGATAAGGGTGAGCCCAGTTAGAGAAATAATATCTGCTCAGAAGTCTGAACTGTTTTCTGCTGGCAGAGGCTGGGCAATATGTAAAAGCTGGTTTCCTGTCGCACATGACTTTTAAAGATTGATTTATTTGTGTGTATATCTGTATGAGATTATGTATACCATTTGCATGCTTTGTCCTCAGAGTTAAGATTACAGGCAATTGTGAGCCACCTGATGTCGATGCTGGGAACCAAACCCAAATCCTCTGGAAGAGAAGTAGTGCGCTAACCCTGAGCCATCTCCAGCCTGCTACAGAGATTTTACTATTATAAATTTTATTGAACTGGTATTTTCTCTTCCTTCCTTTCTCTCTCTCTCTCTCTCTCTCTCTCTCTCTCTCTCTCTCTCTCTCTCTCTCTCTCTTTCTTTTTGTTGGCATTTTGCCTGCATGCATATCTGTGTGTAGGGCTCAAATCCTGGAGTTACAGAGCTGGATGCTGGGAATTAAACCTAGGTCCTCCCCAGCCCCCCATCAAACTGGTTTTCAGTGCCCTGTTTTCTTGTTATTCTGGGAAGGTGGCTCAGCAGTTAAGAGTACTGACTGCTCTTGTAGAAGACTTTGGCCTGGTTCCCAGTGCCCACATGTGACTCATAATCACCTTTAACTCCAGGTCCAGGGGATCCAATGCCATCTTCTGTGTCCAAAGGAAGCAGGCACATATGTGATGCACATATCCGTGCAGGTAAAACACTTACTTACAACATAAAATTAAAAAAAAAAAAAAAAAAAAAAAAAAGATCTTTAAAGGGAATGGCTAGCCCCTGAGTCCTAAGGCATTCAATTGCCTAGTTCAGAGTCTGGGACAAGGAAAAGCACCCAAAGTTATAGAATTGGTGAGCAGTAGTCCCGAGACTCAACTCTGACCTAGCATGCTGTCCCGCTTTCTGTTGCTGTGATCAAACACTCTGATCAAAAGCAACTTGGGGAGGAAAGGGTTTATTTGGTTTACACTTCCAGGTCACAGACTGTTATTGGAAAGAAGTCAGGGCAGGAACCGAAGCAGAAATCTTGGAGAGATGCTGCTGGCTGGCTCCCTCTCAAGTTCATACTCAGCTAACTTTCTTATAGAGCCCAAGACTACCTGCCTAGTGCTGCTCATAGTGGGCAGAGCCCTCCCGTATGGACACTATCCCTTACAGACATGCCCTGTGGCCAGTCTCATCTGGGAAACCCGTCAATGGAGACTCTGTTCTTAGGGGACTTGAGGATATGGTCAGTTGACAGTTAAAGCTACCTAGGACTTGTAAACGTTAGTATGCTTGTTTATTACCATGGCCTCAGTGAAAGGCAGATTCTGACTCAGAAGTGAGGTCCTCCCTCTTAGCAAGGTCTTTCCCAAGAGGACATCAATGCTGTCAGTTAAGGCTCACAGTGAAAAGCAGATGTCCTGCTGCTTTAACAACAAAATAGTTTCAGGTATCGTAGCAGAGAAAGAAGGCTTCCCTATGACCCTGTTGGAGGCTTGGGTCCAAAGACAACATAGGAAGGACTGTGCAGAGAGGGGCCTTTGATTCTGCCATTCCAGTTCCTTTGTGTGTGTGTCTGTATGGGTGGGTATGGGTGCATGTGTGTGCATGTGGGTGTGTGTGTCTGTATGGGTAGGTGTGGGTGATGTGCATGGTGTGTGTGCTTGTGTGTGGAGGCCAAAGGTCAACCTCAAGGTCATTCCTCAGGCACTCTCCACCTAGTGTTTTGAGACAGGTCATCTCTCTGGCCTGGGGCTCACCAAGTAGGCTGGGCTGGCCAGCGAGGCCCAGGGACCTGCCTGTCCCCACCTCAGCAGCACCTGCCACAGCAGCCAGCTTCCCTGTGTGCCCTGAGGACTGGATGGGCTCCACATGCTAGTATGGTGAGCACTTCACAGACTGAACTCCTGTCCCCAGCACCTCCCACCCCCTACCCCTTGCTTCTTCTCCTCTTTCCTTCTGCACCTCAGAGAACCTGCTTCCAGAACAGATTGTACTCTAGTTCATGCCCTGATGACTGCATTTCTCACTCTGAAAGATTCCAGTTTGACAGTAGCAGAGAGATAAGCCCTGTGTCTTCAAACTGTGTTTCCTGGATCTTTCTAAATAAATTCCCATTATTAAGTCTGCTGAGCAAGTGCTTCTGCTGGTCCCAGTAATTGCAGTAGAAGCTGATGCCATTCAAAATCCAGAGGTCACTTGGGGATGATTCTTCCTGGGTTTGCTGAGGTGTCTCACTCAAAGAACCCATGCTTTGCATGTGTTCCTGAGGAATAAGTTCAAGAGACGGGCCATGAGTCGAGCAAGCGAAGGACTATCACCCCACACTGGGCAAGGAAAGCAGAGGGCTGCAACGAAGCATGCACCATAGCCTTGGAGGAGCATTTCCTGTACTGATCATAGAGAGCTGCCATCTCTTACGAAAGTCTACATAACACCATCTCCGATTTACAGTCACCCACCATTACCTCCCTGTGGCGCGCTCACTATCTCAGTCTATTTTACATTTCTATAACATAATACCCGAAGCTGGACAATTTATACCACAGTGGAGAAACAGAATAGGAAACAGCTCGTGCAGAAGGAGGCAAGGGTGGCCTTGCTGTACAGCAACCCCCACACAGTGCTAATTCAGAGCCAGACCCTCTCTCCTCCCCATGACGGTGTTAATGTAGTCTTGTACCAGTCCCTTCCCCCTGCAATGAAAAGGTTCCACTTTCTCCACACTGGGAACCAAGGCCCCAGCAATGAACTACTGGGGAGTGTATTAGTCAGGGTTCTCTAGAGTCACAGAACTTATGGGTAGTCTCTATATAGTAAGGGAATTTGTTGATGACTTACAGTCTGTAGTCCAACTCCCCAACAATGGTCAGCAGCAGCTGTGAATGAAAGTCCGAGGATCTAGCAGTTGCTCAGTCCCACAAGGCTCACAGATGGAAAAGAGTGAATCTTCCTTCTTCCAATGTCCTTATGTAGGTCTCAGCAGAAGGTGTGGCCCAGATTAAAGGTGTGCACCACCACGCCTGAAACTTGTGCCTTCCAGACGCAAGATCTAGATCACAGGTGAGCCTTCTAATTCTGGATTGTAGTTCACTCCAGATATAGGCAAGTTGACAATCAGGAGTAGCCACTACAGGAAGCTAACTCTGCCATTCAACTTTATAGGCACTGCTTTAAGTTGACCACTACTGAGCAGTTCATAACAAAAGAGAACCAATGAGCTAAGCCTAATATGACTAAAACAAGTGAATATGGGGTTGCTACACCAGTCAGCACGAAGTCAAAAGAAATAAAGAAAAACTAAGCAGTTAGTCCCAATCTTTTCCACGTTCTTCCTGCAAACTGGTTTCAAAGACCCAAAAACAGCACAGTCAGAGTTATCCCGGTGAGGCCCTACTTCTCAGCCCCGACTATGTCACTCTGCCCATTGTGGGAAAACACTTAGACAAAATCTGCCTACCCATCACAGTAGCCCATGCATGGAATCAGGTGGGTGCCCAGCAACGGGTGGATGGGTTTTAAAGATGGTGACTCTCCGCAGTGGAACTATTATTCAGCCATAAAGAACAACCTGCCACTTGCTGGGAAATGGATGGAACTGTTGATGACAATGCTTGTTGATGAAACAGAGCTGGGCAGTGGTGGCACATACTTTTAATCCCTGCACTGGGGAGGCAGAGGCAGGCAGATGTGTGAGTTCTAGGCCAGCCTGGTCTACAGAGCAATTGCCAGATGAGCCAAGGCTGTTATACAGAGAGACCCCGTCTTAACAATCAGCTTCCCTCACTTCCCATGGAGAGCAATAAGTCATTCTCAGAAAAGCATCACATGTATAGGAAGGTGGGAGTCGGAGAGGAGGGACACAGTGAGGTGTAAATGATCAGCGTATGCCACAGGCAGGTGATGCAACATGGAGTCTATTGTTTTGCCTAATAAGTATATATATATATATATGAAAGAGTCATGGTCTGGTTAGAGGTTATGTGGTGATGCCCTTGGAGAGAGACTTACACGGTGCACGTCTGGCTCCTCCTCCTCCTCCAGCTTGTGTCTTGTCTTCTGATCCCTGTTCCTGCCCACGGTCCTGCCACAGTGTCATCAGCCAGGAGAACATCACTAGAGTCAGAACCAGGGGAGCCTTCCCCCTCCTAGACTTCCAGCCTCCAGAACTATTAGTTAAATAAACTCTTGTTCTTTCTAGTACAGCAAAACTAGACAAATACTCGTGTCTATGCCCCTCCCTGAGCTGTCTAAAACCTCCCCAGCCGTCTAGGCCCCTCCCCCAGCCGTCTAGGCCCCTCCCCAGGCTGTTATGCCCCTCCCTGAGCTGTCTATGTCCCTCCCCCAGCTGCCTATGTCACTCCTCGAGCCATCTATGCCCCTCCCCCAGCCGCCTATGCCCCTCCCCCAGCTGTCTATGCCCCTCCTCCAGTTGTATATGTCCCTCTCCCAGCCGCCTATGTCACTCCTCGAGCTGTCTATGCCCCTCCCCCAGCCGTCTATGTCCCTCTCCAAGCCTTACATGCTTTGATCATTCAAACTTATGTTTCTGCTGTGTCAACAAGTCCAGAAAAATGTGATTGACACTGAGCCAAAGGATGGGCAGAGTCAGCCCAGTTATCCCAGCAGAGGCCCCAGCCCAAGATGGGCAAAGTCAGCTGCCATCAACCTCCTAGCTGACCACAAGATCATGAGAGCCAAGACGAGCTGAACCAGGCCAAGACCAAAGAAAGGCCCAATTGAGGCTCCCTGGCATGTTCGTGTAATTCCAGGGTATACTAGTCTAAAAATAAACACCTATGGAAATGCGCCATTGCCAACAGAACTTCCACATTTACACGTAAGACAACTTATGTTGCAAGTTACATGTTAGCTGAGACTAACATCTCGTGTTACACACACGGACATGCATACATATGTGCACATACAACAGACGTGTGATAGATATTCTTGGCTTTTGATGAGTTAAGTTCTGATAAACTGATTTTAAGTTGTAAAGATCTTAAGTCAAAATGCATTTGGTGAGACAAGGTAGTCTGCGAAGTTGCTTACTGTGCATACGTGAGGATTGAGTCTGATTCTCAGAACCAACCAGAAACAGGATGTGGGGATGCAGGCTGGGAATCCAAACCTAGGGAGCTGGAGAGAGGAGGGTTCCTGGAGCTCCCTGCCCACTCAGCCTAGAGTAATTGGTGAGCCTCGGGTCAATGAGAGAGCCTGTCCCAAACAGGAAGGTGGAAACCGATTAATGAAGACACCTAATGCAGAGCGCTGGTCTCTCCAGACATGTACACATGTGCACATACACACTCACACATGCACACACAGAGGCACACACACTCACACACATGCACACACATGCACACATACATGCACACTCACAAGGCACACACACACGCACACACACACACAGAGGCACACACACTCACACACATGTACACATACATGCACACTCACAAGGCACACACACACGCACACACGCACACACATACACACACACACTCAAACACAAACACAGGCACACAGTGCGTTCAGTAGCTTCTAAGCATGACTTACCAAGACAGAGCACTGTAGAGTTCTGGTATCTTCCTCTCATGGTCACATGACTGGTTGAGAGTTGTAGCTCATTGCTGGTCAGTGTGACGGAGACTCTGGGATCACAAGGTCACAGGACTGACTCTGGACACTGAAGTGCATGGCTGTCACTTCATCCGCAAGCTGAGAACTCCTGAGCTGAACCCTTATAGACTGTAATCTGTAGGTCAGTCTGGTCATGAATGAGAGGCCAGGGACAGATGGCTCCTCTCTGCCTCTCACTTGCCATGATTTATCCTGTGCCTAGCACAGAATGGGGCTTTCCATTGAGGGAGGCTGAATAGATAGGTCTTCCCCACCTGTCTTTAGAGAATGCAATGGTCTCTAGCCCCAGACTGAAATCAACTCTAAATAAAATAATTTCTTCCCAGACCTGGAATGGCTGGTGAGGGCCAGAAAGTTCGCTGTCCACAAAGCCAGGCCTCTCTGGCCTCTAACCTCTCTCAGGTGCTCATACCCTGCCTTCAGTGATGGTGGCTCACAGCAGAGTGGGCAGGGTCCTGTGAGAAGCAAGAGTCCTCGCCTCATAATAAGAGCACTGGGGACTTGAGAAGCCACGTGAAGCTGTTTACGACCCTGAGAAGCGGGTTGCAGGCCTAGAACGTCCTCCCTGATTTCCTCATTAGCCCTGTTTCTGGGCCCTAGCTGCTCTCCTCCTAGTTTGGGTTTTTTTCTTTCCCCAAGAAAACCATGCTTGCGTTCATCTGCATTTTGCATTCTGTTATCAGGAGCATGACCTTGTGGCAAGGTTGGCTGTTAGCAATTTTCTGTTCTAAGCTTCCTGCATGGGTTGCGTGGTGTGGCTTAGTAAGTCAGCGGTTAGCAGGTCTACAGTTCCCCGTTCATCTGGGCCTGGACCTAAGCTGGTTCAAGATGCCTTTGAAAATCTGGATGGAGAAACAGCTTGGGGTTAAGGCCGCTCTTCCAGAGGACTTGGTTCAATTTCAGGCATCCACGTAGTAGCTCACAACTGTCTTTAACTCCAGTTCCAGGGGATCCTATGACTTCTTCTGGTCTCCATAGGCACCAGGCTTGCAGGTGGTATATAGACATACATAGAAATTTACACATACACACAGGCAAAAGATCCATACACATAAAAAATTCTCATTTAAAAAAAAAAAAAAGAAGAAGACAAACCAGCTTTTGTTTCTCACACTCCCTTCTCTTACAGAGAGTGTGTGGGTCCCACATTCGTGACTCAGTCTCTATACTGTTCATCCGCATGGAAAACAATGGGCTTAATTTCTGTCTGTTTCCAAACCCTCCCCAGACAGCCAGCTTCTTAGCCCATACCGCCCAATATGGCCTCCTCGCCTAGATAGTGATGTAGATGAAACTAATTACAATCAAATAACATGAAAAACCCAGTCACTAAGGGAGCATGCTCTAACTGTTCCCCAGCATCTCCAGAACAGAACGGAGGACATTTCCATCTCAGGGGACGATATGCTACCCCATCCATAGACCTCCCCTGGTCACTTCAGCCGCTCCTATTGAACTGTCTTGTTTTCTGACCCCCAGTTACTGTTAACCTTTCCTTCCAACTTCCTTTCTCCTCGGTTCTCCTCTCCCTTTCACTCATGACAGCAGGGCACCTTTTCCTATGTGTCAGTATGTCTTCTTACAGAGCACACTCAATGGCAGGGGAAGAAGCAGTTTGGCCTCCAGAGTGCCTGTCTAGCATGCACGAAGCCCCGTCGCTTCCATTGCTAGCTCTGCATAAGCCAGGTGCAGTGGCATGCATACTCCACACCCAGGAAGTAGAAGCAGGAGGGTCGGAGAAAACTCAGGGCCATCCTCAGCTACAGAGTGTGTTTGGAGATAGCCTATGCTATGTAAGATCCTGTCTCAAAACAGCAAAACTCTACATTTAAATAAAAGTCCCACTTCAACTACACAGAAGTATGTAAGACATAATTCCACAGACTTCACAGGGGTGGAGCGTGGGGTATCCTTACTTTTGTGGTGTAACCTGTCTGGACTGTATTGGAAATGGCTGTGAGCCCACAGTTCCTAGCAGCTTCAAGAGCACAGAGGAAGACTCAGGTTGTAATAAACCCTTGCTGAGAATTGGATTCTACTCCCATGCCAAGCTGGGATGCATTTAAAAACAGCCAGTGGTAAAGCTGAGCTCCTGTAACTAGCCCTGGAGTGATCAAGGCCTACTTGTTGAAGATGGGCCACTGCTGTTTAAGAATCTGTATCACGATTGGCCTCCATTTCTGAGAAAGATCATCCCGACATCTCCCTCTGCCTTTTGGAGTCCTCGCTCATCTCTAAGCACATAGCACATATCTGCAGATCCAAAGCGGATTGAAAATTCTAGGCTCCCGGAGGAGCTATGCTGCGTATGTTCTTGGAAGCGAGAGAAAGAGGCAAGAATGTCTGCGGATTCTGTTCTCCAGATGAAACCAGAAGCAAAGATCTCAGGATAAGCACTGTACGTATTGGGGGGGTTATTCAAGGAAACCCCAGTACAGAAAGAGAAGAGAGGACATCCAGTATGCAAAGTACTAAGGGACAGCTACCAGCCACAGTCAGCTGTGGCCAAGCAGCCCAGAGCCTCTGGGAGACGGCTGTGGGTGGCGAGCTGCTCAAGCTGATCTGGTGAATTTACTCCAACTAAAGCTTCTCTTTGGACAGCCACTCGCCAGGATGCCCTTATGGATGGGGGGAAAGGAAGAACTGCATGAGGTGGGGAGGGATGGTGTCTTAGGGTTTTACTGCTGTGAGCAGACACCATGACCAAGGCAAGTCTTATAAAAGACAACATTTAGTTGGGGCTGGCTTGCAGGTTCAGAGGTTCAGTCCATTATCATTAAGGCAGGAACATGGCAGCATCCAGGCACACATGATGCAGGAGGAGCTGAGTTCTATATCTTCATCTGGAGGCTGCTAGCAGAATACTGACTTCCAGGCAGCTAGGACTAGGGTATTAAAGCCCACGCCCACAGTGACACACCTACTCCAAGGCCACACCTCCTAATAGTGTCACTCCCTGGGCCAAGCAGATACAAACCATCACAGATGAGGTGTGGAGGAATGGGGTGCATAGGGATGAGGTGGGATTGCAGGGGTGAGGTGGGATGGAATTGGATGGGGTGAGATTAGATTAGATGTGATAAAATGATGCTGACCGAATGGGTTGGGATTACATGGGTTGAGGGTGACGGGGTTGGATAGGTGGATGGAGGGGGATGGGATGGAGTGGGCTGGGCTGGGCAGGGTGGGGCTGAGGTTAGATAGAGTGGCGGGGAATGATGGGATGGGAAAGATGGCCTCCTACCACCCAAGAGCCTGCTCTTAGCTGTCACAAAACTCTTCTCCCAGGCTCAGGCAAAAGATCCCTGGGAGCTTCAGAGAATTCAGTGAACATGCTGAGGCCTCCTCACCCGGAGACCTGCTTAGGGAAGTTCATCAAGTGTTAGCCAACAGAAGTGGGGTTGATTAGGACCAGGCCCACAGTGCAACAGCCAGGTATAGAGCCAGCCAGGACAGTGTTCCACAGGGGTAGAACGTGATTCGATACGTTCATGGAGTTTGTCTTCAAAAGAGTCTCTACACACACACACACACACACACACACACACACACACACACACACACGAAGCTAAAAACAAAGGATGAAGAATTGGAGTTGAAGGAAAAGGAAGACAGATCTGGAGCAGGAATTGCTGCTCACCCCCTGGAAGGAGGCTGTAAGGGACGGAAAGTCCTGGCCAGCTTGGGGGCCTTGGTGTCTCCTCCTGCCATTGTAGGAGTTCACACCAGTTTACCCTGATCCTGCCCAGAGAGCAAAGCCCAGTTCACAGGAGCTCCACAATTAGGGATGGCAAGTTGAGAATGAGGGTAGCCCCTCCCACTGTAACATCTACCCAAGTTCAGTGGCACTGAAGGGTCTGGGGCTCTTCCCAGAGCCATCCTCTCCTGGTCTTCCTGAAGCATAGATTGGGCTAGGCGGGTGGCCACACTGCTTATAAGCACAGTTCCCTACTAGTGGCTGTGCTATAGTCCCAGGTCAGCTCTGACTAGCTGGCTTGCTTCTGGGGGTCCTTGGGGACCATCTTATTCAATGAGCTCCAGGGAAACCCTGGCCTTGAAGGGCTCTGATGCAAGATTTATAAAAATAGAACCGATTTTCTGCAGTGATTACAGAGGAGTAGAAACAATCTTCAAGGACCCTTGTGTTCAGCGGCTTACCTGGAGACTCCTCTTCTGGGAAAGAAGAGAAACATCCAGGCCCTCGTCACATAGTGTGGTCGGGCAGAGGAGGAGGGGTGGGCAGGGGTTGCAGGCTCAGGAGCTGGGAAGCCTAGGGCTTCCAGGAAGGCCCACCCCAACCAGCCTTCTAGCCCAAGGACAGAGAATGGGCTGTTTGCTTTTCTCGCTCTCCCTCTCTCTCTCTCTCTTTTTCCCTGAGGCTACAATGTAACAATGTGGCCGAAGATAACTTCAAGAGGAGTTTACTTTTGGTTACGGTTCCTGGGGTTCAGCTCCCTCCTGGGGGGGGGGGGGGGGGATGTGGCAGCAGGAAGCAGAGGGATCACACATAGCAGGCACCTTCCAGGAGGAGCCACCGGAAAGGGAGATGAATGAAGCCGTAGAGGAATCTGTCTTTTAGGATGAACAAGGAGGAACACTCTGATGGGAATTCTACAAAAGGGAAGCCAAAGGACAGTGAACTGAGAACCACGGTGGACAGGTGTGGGACGAGGGGAGATTTTTGTGATTAGGGTGAGTTTCCTTGTGGGTAGTTTCGTTGTTTCATTCATGGGGTGTGAAGAAGGTACCCCCGGATTGGCCAGGGCCGGAGGAGGAGAGTGTGAAGTACTGTGCATACAAATAGGAGCCACGCCCACCAGAGACGTGCAAAGTAGGATCTTGCAAATCAGGTTGTCCCTGGTCAAAATCTTGTCACAGGGCGGCAGGCTGCAGCTCTGGGCTAGCCGTTTGGGATCCTGGGACAAGCTAATGGAGGCTCCACTTCTTGGTCTCTATCAAAGGCCTTCCCTCTATACACAACACTTTCCTGGGTAAAGACTCAAGGGAGCATTCTGGTACTGAGATAGGAAAGCTTGCATGAAGGGCACGTGCTGGGGAGTTCTCCCTCTCTCTCTCTCTCTGACACACACACACACACACACACACACACACACACACACACACACACACACCTTATAGAAGCTCCCTAGCCAGCAGAGGTAATCCCGGACTGCATAGCTCAATAGGGTAGAATCTGGCTGAGGTACCTGGCTGAAGAACTTCTTGGGCTGGGAGACGGCTCAGTCAGCACGCTGCTAGCCTTGCAAGCACACGGCCCCAACTTTGATCCCTACAGTACCAGAATTTCGCAATAAACAAAAGCCAGGCATGGCGGCAAGCTTGCGATCTCAGTGCTGGAGAAGCAGAGCTAGGTGAATCCCTGGGGCTTGATAGCCAACTCAAGTGGCTAGCAGCTAAGCCTCTTGGCCAAAGGATCTTTAAAAAACTAGATGGTGCCTGGGGAATGACACTCAAGAGCAACCTCTGGCACATGCATCTGCTACACACACATGCACACACACATACATACACACATGTGCACTCACACACACTCACACATACAAACACATATATATATACATACATAACACAGATGCACACACACTCTCACACATACAAACACATATATACATACATATACACATACACGCACACAGAGAGACAGAGACAGCGAGGAGGAGACAGAGGAGGGAGGAGAGAGATGAGAGAAACTTTTCATAAATAATCCCAGCAGGAATGGGGGTCACAAAACCTGAGATCTACAGATTAAATCATGGTACTCACCCCCTCCCTTCCTCCCACTCAGCATCCGCGCTTCCTAAATGGGCTCTGCAGATTTCTGCCCAACATTAGCAAAGGGATGGTTCGCTCCCCAGATGGTTCACTCCCCAGGAGGCTGCTGCCCAGTGTATCACCCATGTGCCTGTCCCTGCGGGAAACCATCTGGGGCCACTACCAGACTAGCATTGGCCTTTCCTGTACGGAAGGTGTTTGCAACCCCAGGGAGTTCAGTTGTTTGAACCTTCTGGGTTACCATCCATACACATCAAGTCCACACCACTTCCTATTTGAGGCAACAGTCAGCCACAGTCACTCAGAGCTGTCTTGCTTGACTCAGCCCACCCACATCTATCCATCACTCACCCTTACCCAAAGGAGCAACCCCAGACAAATGAGAGCTGTCATTCTGTCCTGCCTCCCTTTGTCCCCACGGATACTGCCTAAGCCCAGTCTCATGGCCTCTTGTCAATCTGTGACAGCAGACTACCCTTGGGACATCTTGGCAGACTTGCACATCGGCCTCCTCTGCAGGAGCTCTGTTCACATCCTGTCATCCCAGTAATTAGACCTGCATGCCTCCTTCCTTTCTACCTACAATACTCTTCTAGCCTTCCCACCCTTCCCTGACACCCCTGGAGAACTAAGATTCCAATAATTCAATCCCACAATTCCATTAAGTCAAGTCCTCTGTCTTCTTTGGGGCCCTTGATGGTAACCCAGCAACAGAATGAGTCTGACTTACCTGTGAAATTTGTACCTTCATTGCACTGCATAGCAAGCAAACCTTACCCAAGTTTGTCATCCCTACTGAATCTGAGGTTCCTGAAGCCAGAAGCTCTGCTTCAGTTGTCCCCTGTGTCTAGCACTGAGGAGAGGTCATAGGTAAAGTCTTGGGAATGCATTTGCTAGCTAGTGCTACATAACTAGTCACCCACAAATCCAGGGCCTGAAACAACAAGACTCACTTATTACTCCCGTCCTAGTTGGGATTACTATTGCTGTGGCCAAGGCAAGGTGGGGAGAAAGGGTGTTGGTTTGAATGAAAATGATGCCAGAGGCTTACAGGGAGGGGCGCTATGAGGGGGTTGGCCTTGTTGGAGGAAGTGTATCACTAGGGGTAGGCTTTTGAGGTTTCAAATGCTCAAGCTAGGCCTGGTGTCTCTCTTTCTTTCTGCTGCCTGTGGATCCAGATCTGCTGCCTGAACTCTCAGCTACCTCTGTAGCATGTCTGCCTGCGTGCCACCATGCTTCCCACCAGGAGGATTTAATTCACACAGGGCAGGAACCTGGAGGCAGGGACCGATGTAGAGGGGTGCTGCTTATTGGCTTGCTCCTTATGGTTTGTTTAGTTTGCTTTCGTATAGAATCCAAGGACTACTAGCTCATAGGTGACCCCACCCACAATGGGTGGGCTCCTCCCACAATGGGTGGGCCCCTACCTCAGCAATCGCTAAGAAAATGTGCCACAAGCCTGCATACGGCCATATCCAATGGAGGAATTTTCTCAATTGATGTTTCTTCCTCTCAGAGGACCCTTTTCCAGATAAAATCTTCTGTATTAGTTATTTATTCTTATGATAAAGTGCCTGACACTTAAGGAGGGGTGGGTTTATTTGGGACCGTGGTTTAGGGATGGAGTCCATCACAGTGGGAGGATGGACTATCCATAGCTGCTGTTTTTAAAACACGTATAGGTCAGGCATGGTGCTTCAAGCCTTTAATCTCTGCACTTGGGAGTCAGAGGTAGAGACAAGAGGGTCTCTGTGAGCTGGAGTTCAAGGCTAACCAGGTTTATGTAGTGAGTTCCAGGACAGCCATGCCTACATAGAGAAACCCTGTCTCAAACTAAAAGGAGAAAGAGACAGAGACAACGAGAGAGAGAGAGAGAGAGAGAGAGAGAGAGAGAGAGAGAGAGAGAGAGAGAGAAGAAAACACACCTGTATAGCCACAGGGAAGTGTCCTTGGCTGTATTTGTTAATATTTGCTAGAATGTGGGTAGGGTGGTATGAAGAATGTGTTCTTATTGACTTTCATCCGAAGTTAATGGTTAATTTTGTCTCCTCAATGACTTTATTGCTGGTAGGCTTTGGTCAGAAAATCATTTTACACTAAATGGAACAGCGGAGTACTTACTCTTCTCCGTCCTCATTTGTTTCTTTCCATTAAGTTAGATGACAATAGTTCCCTAAAGGTAGAACGTTCTGAAAATGAAGCTCAGAGCTTACTAACAATATGCTATTTCAACCTCTGGTCAGATGTCAAGTGTTCAAAGTTGGGATGGGATGCTCGCACACTCATGCACATAAGCTGGTGTTTCTGTCAGTTAGATGCCTCTATTGCAACAATTAAAAAAACCCATTCTTTCCAGGTCATTTGGCAAAGACCTTTTGCACAGGTGTGTGTGTGTGTGTGAGCATGTACATCACACACACACACACACACACACACACACACACACACACTCACACACACACTCACACACTCACACATGTGGAGGCCAGAAGTTGACTTCAGGATGTTTTCCTTAACCACCTTTTCGTCTTATTGTTGTGTATTTTTAGTTTTAGTCTTTGAAATTTTTGTAGAGGAGAACAATGTAGCTTCATTGTATCTGCCTCCAATTACCTCTGTCAGCTCCTCACAGCCCAACCGTCTAAGGCATCTCCTTTCCAGTTTCAAGTTACCTTTTTGTTCTTTTACCGATCCACCGAGTCTACTGTGTTGCGCACACTTACATGGCCATGGGGCTATTCACTGAGGCACACGAACTTGCTGGTAGCCAACGCTTAAATGCAGTGACCCTTTCTGTTACTGCAGACACCAACTGCCTTTAGCCCCTCAGGGGCCTTGCCTTCTGACTCCACGCAGAATTTTAACTGGCTTGATCTTGTGCAGGCCTTGGATAGGTAACAATATGGGGCATTGCCTTTTCAGTTAGGCTGGCAAGCCAGAGAACCCCAGGGACCCCCTGTCTCTGCCTTCCCAACCCTATTCCCCATAATGCCAGGATTACAGGTGTGTGCTCCCTAGGCTGTATGGGAGCTAAGGATTCAAATCTAGGTAATCACACTTGCTCAGCAAGCACTTTCCCCATGGTGCCATCTCCCTGGTCCCCAGGAAAAGTCTTTCCTGTGTGATGGAAATAGCATGGATTTTGGGATCATGTGGACCTTGGTTCAAATTTTTCTTTTGTGACCCTCCAGCACATGAACTTGGGTGAACATGTTACTTTTGAATCTCTGCCTCATCCCGAAATGCACCTCTAAGTGTCACTTCATAAAGCATCATGAAAATGTGGCCCTTAGTGGAGGTCACCGTATTCTGCCTGATGCAGCCATTTTGTTTAGATCCACCATTTTGAAAATGGTGGTCAATTAAGTTCTCTCCAAGCCCATGTCTGTGGAAAAAGCAATTGCATCTGGTTTTATTCATTTTGATGAGGCCTCAGAGCAATATTCTGGAAGTCCCCCAAGTAGCATGGACCATATCTTTTCCGTTCAGGAAAGAGATGGCATACAAATCTACACATTTAATCTACCTCTCTGCCTCACTGATGGATACCACCTATTGTGTACTTGAAATGAAGGGAAGGTCTTTTGCGAACACAGAGAGACTGGCAGACAGCTTACAGGATAAATCAGCTTGAATGGAACCGGAGGGATTTCTGCTGCAGAGGCAACAGGCAATGGCAGTCTGCTTTGGTGCCCAGCCCAGAAAATGGGGTTGAGACACAGGCCCATGTGCTCAGTTCCAAAGTGTTTGCCGCTCAGCACTGTGGGCACACTTCCTGCTGGCCAGCCCAGAGGAGACAGCTGCTCAAGCTGCACACCAGGGCCTGCTCTGTCAGAGGAACTTGTTTAGAAGGGATTTAGATGACAAAGGGGAGGCTGCCTCCAGGGTAGGGAGGAGAGGTACAGCTGCTGCTCTGTGCAGAGTCCCAGACAACCAAAGGGATTGGAGAATGGACTTATCACCTTCACTGGCCTTCCAAGACTTCACGGCAAACCGGTGACAGGCCTCTGGGTGGGGGTTTTTGCACCCGCCCCCACCCTAGGCTCCCAGCTAAAGAGGAAGACTAATGAGAAAGCACTCCTACCACACACAGCAACAAAGCAAGACTCTCTTCCCCAAGAAAGGAGCAGGGGGCACAGGCAGTTAAGGTTGGGGTTCTTGCAGCCTGGTCATTCAGTCATGTCCTGTCTGAGACACTTTCTAGGTGTGTGAGCATGAATAAATAGTTTGCTTTTGTCAGCTTGACACAAACCTAGACACCCCTGGGATGAAGGAATCTCTTTTGAGGAAGTGCCTCCATCGGCTTGGCCTGTGGAGATGTCTGTTTCGAGTTTTTTCTTTTTCTTTTTTTTTCTTTTTGGTTTTTCTTTTCTTAATCACTAGTTGGTGTAGGTGGGACTAGCCCACCATGGGTAGAACAATCCCTAGTCTGGTGGGCGTGGCTATATAGGAAAGGTAGCTGAGCATGCCCTGGAGAGCAAGCCAGTAAGCAGTGTTTCCCTCACGGCTTCTGCTTCAGTTCCGGCTTCCAGCTTCCGGCTTCCGGCTTCCTGCCTGGGCTTCCTTGGATAATGGACTGTAAGTTATAAGGCAAATAAACCCCTTCCTCCCAAGAGGCATTAAAAAAAAAAAAAAAAAAAAAGAGCTGCAGAGAAGAAACTCAGACAGGTGAGTTATGTACCTTAGTTACTTTTACAAGGGATATATAAGACATCAACAAGCAGCCGGTGATGGAAGGGTTTATTCGGGTTCACGGTTCCCAGAGTCCTGGGAAACCAGGGGGCCATCTACCCCCATACGCTGTTTGGGGACTAGTATTTTATAACTGGTGGTCAGTAAATCTCAAACTACAGAAATAGCAAATAATAGCAATTTGTTAGAAACGTCCACTTGTGTTTTGAAAACACAGAGCGCTATCCGATTCCACCGGTGTTCAGGTGCACACGAGGACAATGCATAACCCGGTATCATTCAAATTAAAAGTTACACAACAAGATTCATTGAAATAAACTCTTAGGGTTTTTAGTTTTCAGTATTATATACATTTTAATCTAGATTTTGCTTAAAAACAAAAACGTCTGACTTTAGGAGGCGGTTATTACTGTTTCATGGATAAGAACTGCTTTGATTCCATAGGTTACTGAGCTACATCATTCTTAAATATTTAATTTAAACTCAGGCTGTTTATAGGTAATTATACAAGGCAACAAGACAGATGGAAGTTTGTCATTAAAAAATGATGGCATTTACGATGACATCATTGAATACTTTAAAATTTAATGCCACATGTCACAGTAGTATCTAATAAAAGAGAAAACTACAATAATCTGTTCAAATCAGCCATTGCATAAGTGTCTATATTAATTGCTTTGTTTTTGCATTGCTGAATCAAAGCCTTCATTTTGTTAAGAGCAAAAGTATAAAATATTAATATGAATTGCATTTGATAAGAACAACATTGATAGAAGCATTTAAAACTTAAAAAAAGAATCAACTTTAAAGGAGAGAGGAGACGTGGTAGTGGAGAAGCATCCTCTCAGAGATGGGGTAGGAAGAATGGGATGAGGAACTGGGGGAGGGGCACTGGGGGGGCAACGGCTAGGCATGGTGGGCTCTGCCTGCAATCCCAGCACTCAGGAGGCTAAAGTAGAAGAGTTACAAGTTCAGGGTCAGCCTGGGTTACAAAAAAATGAGAAATCAGACTTACCACATAAGAATATTATGAGTTGGCCTATGAGATGGGCTTTATTTAAAACTCTGAATCTTTATAGCCCTAGGCATGGTGGCACATGCTTTTAATCTCGGCACTTGGGGAAGACAGAAGCAGGTGGATCTCTGTGAGTTAGGGGCCAGCATGGTCTATATAGTGAGTTCTGGGACAGCCAGGGCTACATAAGGGAGATCCTGTCTCCAAAACAAAACAAAACAAGGGGCTGGAGGTGGCTCAGTTTTTAAGAGCACTGGTTTCTCTTTCAGACATCCCAGGTTCAGCACCCATGTGGCAGCTCACAACTGTCCATTCCAGTTCCAGGGGGTCTGACATGCAAGCAAAATACCAATGTACATATGATAAGATGCAAATAAAACAAAACTAAATAAGAATAAGAATAAGAGAAAAAGCCATCTCTGCTGCTTCATTTAAAATGTCAGAAATCCAAATATTCGTTGATTTAGAGCTAGAGAGATACATCTGGCCAGCCTAGATTTTGCATATGTTATTTGTAAACAGAGGAATTAAAAATAACCCAGAAAGAAAATGTCATTTATCACCATGACATATTCCCACAGGGAAGTACCATTCCCCCACAAGCATGGGAGAAGAGAGAGGAGGACAGGGACGTTCTCAACCTCATCTCTTAGACAACGTGGCCACCTGGCATCCTGTCCCCTAGAGAGGAGGAAGTGGGAAAATTAAGATGTAAGGGAGGGGACCTGCTGCAGGGTGCTGCCAGTCGCAGTAAATCGATTGCTGGTGTCAGTCACCTGCTTGGCTGAAAAAGAGGCAAATAGAAGGCTGGAGGGGCTCAGCAGTTAAGGGCACTTACTGCACTTGCAGAGTACCTGAGTTCAATCCCCGGCACCCACACTAGACAGATGTGTTTTCCTTGTGATGGCTCCATACATACACTTGGATCATCTACACGCCTGCCGTAGAGGACCATCTTCCTAGACAAATGGCCACCATCTTCTTCAGATTAGCTGTGCCCACTACCAAAAGGTCATCACTGGTGGTCTTGAGGACTGTGAACATTCCCTCAGAGTAAGAGGGGTTGGGAAGTGTACTGGCTAGTTTTGTGTGTCAACTTGACACAAGCTGTAGTTATCACAGAGAAAGGAGCTTCAGTTGAGGAAATGCCTCCATGAGATCCAGCGGTAAGGCATTTTCTCAATGAGTGATCAAGGGGGGAGGGTCCCTTGTGGGTGGTACCATCTGTGGGCTGGTAGTCTTGGGTTCTATAAGAAAGCAGGCTGAGCAAGCCAGGAGAAGCAAGCAAGCCAGTAAGGAACATCCCTCCATGGCCTCTGCATCAGCTCCTGCTTCCTGACCTGCCTGAGTTCCAGTCCTGACTTCCTTTGGTGATGAACAGCAACATGGAAGTGTAAGCTCAATAAACCCTTTCCTCCCCAACTTGCATCTTGGTTATGATGTTTGTGCAGGAATAGAAACCCTGACTAAGACAGGAAGGGTCGGAGGACCCTTAGCTGAGGTTCCAGCCATCTCTCCCAGGCAGTTGCATACAGTTGTGCCATAACTACGTGTCTTCTCATGAAGTGCAAGAGTTAATAGGCTGGGGAAGTTCCATTTACAAGGTAGTGGGGAAGCCGTCAACTATGCTGATCAACTTTTCAGCACTGCTACTGTAGGGTCACCCACGCTCCTGGGAGTAATCCTGCCCTTGTGCTCTGCAGGGAAGGCCAATACACTCGGTTCCCAGGGTGAACTTTGTGGAATCTCGATTTAGCTTGTTCTTGGGATCTTGTGAAGACCAGTGGCCTTATTTACATCTCCCCTGGGGTGGACTCTGTGAAACAGGGTCTTCCTCATCTGGTTACTGGCAAAGACAAGGAGCTCAGGCAGAACATGGAGGGAAGATGACACTCTTAACTCATCCTGTGTCACATGGGCATGGCACTGGCCTGGAGTCTTGGATTCTGGTCTCTGGTTTTGATGCTAACCTAGTGTGCAAACAGTTTCTCTGGTTCCCCATAACCCATGACACCCCATGAGCTCCACCCTTCTCACCCAATTGGGAAGAGTCTTTATCTTAAATATTCTTTTTGAGGAAAAAAAAAACCTAAATAATGTCCTCCTTGGAACTTCTAAGGTCACTCTCCTGATGGACATGTTTTGATGTTTTCAACCCATTGGGTATTATTGAGGTTGATAATTTGCAGTGGGTGAGGAGGTGCATTTTTCTGACTAGAGTTCCATGCCTGTGTGGTACAAGAATCTGTTTTAGCCAGGTAGCCCATGGTTACGATGGGTAGCCCATGGCCTTTGAGGCATTACAAGGTCAGAATTCTGAGTCACAGGAAAAGCTGATATAACCCCCAAGGCGTGGCCAGCACTGGAATTTCCATAGTCTGAGAACCATATTCTTTGAGGGCAGGCTTGTTCTCATGGGGGAAGGGATGCAGCTGGGGCCAGGTTCCGCAGAGGAGAGCCACAACTGACTGGGAGCTAGAGTCCAGAGGTCCCAGCTCTGCTGTTACCACAGAATGCGGGGAATGGGAAATCTGCTTAAAGACCTGTCAGTGAGCCCTACTGTGTTCTCAGGAAGACTCTAGTGTCCCAGGTGACTTCTGAGGTCACTCTTTGCTTTGGGTGGGGCACACAGCGCCATCCCTCAGTTCTTCCCTGCTCTGCCTGGGTCACAGTTGGCAGCTGTGCACACTGCATTTCCTGGGCCTCCTGCTTTGTCAGCTTCTGCTTGGGCTTGGCCAATGGAGGGCAGGACAGACAGGACTTTGGGAAGAGGTGGGGAGCGCCACCTCTGCCACTCTCAGCTCAGCTCTCTGGCAGTGGTTGTGCCTTGTTGGTAGATTGAGTTCTATCTCACCTTTGCCATTCCAGTTCTAACCAATCTTGGGGTCCCCCATCTACCAGTGCAGCATTCTACTGAACCCCAGTCCCTGTCTGGAACAGCAAACATGGGGTCTGCTCCCTGTCTGACTCTCTTATGTGCTTTGAATCACATTTGTTGCTGAGGTTGTATTACTTACTCTATGGTCCCCGCTCCAAACGGTCCAAAAGACCACAGACTTGTGTCACCAAGATTGCTCTCCCTTGGGCCTGGCCAGCCCAAGTAGAATTCAACTTCAGATTCCTAGAGAGCAGACTCTTCATGAAGCAAGCAGTGCCCTGGAGTTTGAGCTCAAGGTCACATGAAGCCAACTCACATTCTGCCTCCTGACTTTGGAAAAGAGCAGTGGAGAGTGGCACTGCAGGAAAGGTCACCAGTTATCTTAATAAAATGGCAACATTTCGCATGGCTGGGCCGGGCCTCTGTAAGGATTTCCTACATGACGCATTGTGTCTCCTCTTGGAGAACAGTGATATTTGCTGCAGGCATCTAATAGAGCTTGAAATTGCCCTGGCGAGCTGTTTACTCTTCTCCAGAGTGGTGCTGGGCTGCAGGGCCGTGTTGACCTAACACTGTCGCTTTCATTAAGTGAGCCCTCACACTTCCAAAGTGTGCCGTAAGCTCTGTAAATATTTTATTAGCCTTTGTAATTAGTCATGCCATCTCACAGCGCTGCTGGGAAGTGGGTCAGTGTGGCTGTGGCGGCCCTCCTCTCACCACCCAAGTGGGCAAGAGACTTCCAGAGGTGGAACGTGGCCTTGAACTGGAGGCCAACAGGTACCGTGGTTCCTTCCTGGGATAGGCAGGAATGGAGCTTGCTGGAGCTTTTGTGAAATTTAAAGTTCAGTGACTGAACATTAAGGAGCTGCGACCTTGCCCACCTCGAACATCAAGTCTTGATTTCTTCACTCTTGGAGAGGGGATGGGAGAGACCAATGCCAGCTGCAGTCTTCGAGGAACGTGGTCCAGTGATGGGAGCTATAAGAACCCTTAAATTGGTGGGAACTTCCCTGTGGACATGTGCAGTGGTTTCAATGAGAATGGCTCTCACAGGCTCATATATTTGCATGCTCAGTCCCTAGCTTGTGGGACATGCCTGGCACAGTGGGATGAAGCTCTAGGTGTCTGTCCCAGGCACTGCAGCTCTGGGTGGGGCAGCAGACACACGGAAAGTGGCTGCGCGTCTTCCCACACAGTCCGACGGGCAGGTGGGGGCTGTAGGAAGCCTTTGTGGGCCCTGTCCATGGGTGGGGGAGGGGAGTCATTCTCGGGAAACGCGCAGCAGCCGTCTCTGTGGGTTCTCTAGCCCAGGGCACCGCAGTCGCCACAGGGTGCCACAGACGGACGAGCCAGAGCACAGCTGGGGTTCCCGCCGAGACCAGGGTTCTGAGGCTTGGGGCACCAGGCTAGCTGCTTAGGCTTGGGTGAATGGGTACCGTCTGGGAGCACTGGGAAACCCTTGGCAAGAGATTGGATGTGGCTCCTTAATCGAGGGCTGGATCCCTTGCTTCCCACGTGGGTCCAGATGAAGAGACAGTCCATAATTCTAAGATGTTTATTTTCATTGTGTCAATGGCATGGATGGAATTGTACCCCTGCCTTTCTGGGAGATGTGAGGCAGATATAGTAACTGAGAAGGGGCATGGCTAAGCCTCTAGGTGTCTCATTAACATGGGGATGACTTGGAGCTGTGTGGCAATGCCTCTACCTGAAGAGGGGTGGTATGTGACCTTGACTGGAGCCAAAGCCTCCCGGGAGTGTTAGCATAAAGTCTTCCGGTCCCTTGTGGATTATTCCACGGGGTCACCCAGATTTTACACCTGTGCTCAACTGGGTGCCAGATTGCCTGTCACAGATCACAGCCCCACACTAGCTGATGAGCTACCAGGGAAGGATTAAGAGGTGTGGCCTTACTGGAGTAGGCGTGGCCTTGCTGGAGGAAGTGCGTCAATAAGGGTAGACTTTGAGGTTTCAAGAGCTCATGCCAGCCCCAGTGGCTCTTTGCCTGCTGCCTGAGGATCAGGATGCAGAGCTCTCAATTACTTCTCCAGGACCAAGCCTGCCATGCCCGTCGACATGCAACCCACCATGATAATGTGCTAAGCCTCTGAAACTGTAATCGAGCCCTCAATTCAAAGCCCTTGGTCGTGGTGTCTCTTCACTGCAATAGAACACCGACTAAGACAACACATATGTTGATATTTTGGAATGTTTGCATGTGTGTTCATGTGTGTATGTGCATGTGGTAGTCAATGGTCACCCTTGGATGTTGTTCCTTAGGAGTCATCCACCATGTTCTTTGCGACAGGCTCTCTCACTGAGACCCAGGCTCACGGCTCACACTAGATTGTCTGGCCAGCCAGTACCAAGGACCCTCCTGTGTCACATCCAGGCTCACACCACATGCCCTAGGGATAGAACTCAAGACCGAATGCTATCTGGCAAGCACTCTGCTGACTGAGCTGATACACCAGCACTGTATATTAATTTTAGGACATGTTTTTCAGGGGAGAATAAAATCACTTAGAACTACTAAACCAGCTATTGTTGAAATCTTTTCACTATGAAAGCTTTTTAGCTCCTTGATGACATCAGATGATGGAAGATTGAGGAACCTGCAGCTGCTGTGATTTGAATGCTCCTCTTTTTGAGCTCTCTCCCTTTTGAGTGCTCCTCCTTTTGAGTGCTCCTCCTTTGGAGTGCTCCCCCTTTTGAGTGCTCCCCTTTTGAGTGCTTCCCCTTTTGAGCGCTCCCCTTTTGAATGCTCTCCCTTTTAAGTCCCCCTCACCCCTTTTGCTCTGCGGTGCTTTAACCCCAAAAGACTATCGTTGCTCAGTCTTCATTTCACAGTTCAGGTCTTGAATTCAGTTCTGCAGTGATGGCCTTATCTGCCTTGGTTTCTCACTACTCCTGTTTTCCTGGTGCATGTCTGAATGAACATCATCAGAATCAACAGTTAGCTACTATTTGGTTTTAAATGTGTTTGAACTTTATGCTGATGAAATTGTGTTTACTTAGAGTCTCTTGCCTTGGTTTTAAAGGCATCTCATTTGTGATTCTTAGATTAAGTAGTGTACTGTTTTCCTTTCAGTTGCTGTGATTAACGCCTCAACCAAAAGTAACTAGGGGAGGAAAGGGTTATTTGGCTTATACTTCCAGGTCACAATCCATCATCACCTATGAAAGTGAGGGCAGAAACCCAAGACAGGAACTTGAAGCAGAAACCATGAAGGACCTGTGTTCACTGGCTGGCTCCTCCTCAGACACATACTGTACAGTTTCTTACCCAGTTTAGCACTACCTGCTCAGGGAGTGGTGCCGCTCACAGTGGGCTGGGCCCTCCTGAATCCATTAACTATCAAGACAGTTCCTCAAAGACACGTGCACTGACCAAACTAATGAAGAGACTTTTTTTCAGGTGACTAGGCTGTGCCAAGGTGATGGTTGATGCTAACTGTGGCAAGCAACATGCTTTCACCTTTCTTTTTTCTGGTTTCTATTAGACTCATTGTTCCTGGTTTATCTCTTTTCTAGAATGTAGCCTTGTTGGGGATTGGTACCAAGGCTTTGAACTAATCCGGCCCCCAAAATCAGGAATCTGCATGTCCAAACACTGAAGGTCCTTGTCCCCAATTGGTTTTTGATCAAGCAAGAAAGAGCCAACAGCTAATGGTTGGGCAGATAGACTGAGGCGGGACCTTTAGATTTTTTGCAGGCTAGGAACTGGGAGAAAGGAAGACTGAGAATCGCCATGACTGGGGGGTGCAGGGCGGGGGAGGGGGGCAGAGAAGGATAGGACTTAAGAGCTGCAGAAGAGAAAGCCAACCAACTCTGTAAGAATTCAGGCAAGTGGCCACTGGCCGTTTCCCTGATTGGGTCTGGGGTAGCAGGGGAAGGTGCAGGAGCGCCCAGCCTTTGAGCAGGTCACAACGTGTCAAAAATTAACTGGCACGTGTGTGTGTGTGTGTGTGTGTGTGTGTGTGTGTGTGTTTCATTCGAGAATCCAAAGAGCTCCTGGGTGGATGTGCACATGCAACCTGCTGGGAGCCAGAGCGGTTAGTCAACTACTGCTACACAGCCTGATAGTATTAGTGACTTTTCTCATTGCGGTGACCCTGACAGCTTAAGGAGGAGTCCATTTGGCTCACAGTCTGAAGTGCAGTCCCATGTGTTGGGGAAGGCATGGCTGCAGGGCGTGAGGCAGCTGGTCACATTGCAGCTGCCCTCTGGAGGCAGAGAGAGAGGAAGGCACTCAGCTCAGTTTCTCCTTTCTGTGCAGTGTGGGACCCCGACCCCCTACTTATGTTCATCCCATCTCCCCCTTCAGCTTTTGATTTAGAAATGTCATGGTCCTGTTGTAAGTCTTGGGATCTTAGAAAGGGCCTATGAATGATGTTATGTTTGGTTCCATTTACAAATAGGACTCATTTGACATTCTCAAATATTTGTAATCAGACACTCAACATGTTTAGTTTCCTACTTAAAGCTTTCTGAGTTTAAAAAAATGTTCCTGAGAAGCACTGATTTTCATTGTTTAAAATATTAAATTTATAAATATGTTGAACCTAAAGTTATCTCAAATGGGACTGATGGCATATGCCTCTAATTTCAGGACATGAGAGGCTGAGGCAGGAGGTTTTCCATGAGTATAAGGCCAACCTTGGCTGCATAGTAAGCTTCAGATCCTGTCTCAAAGAGACAAAATTAATTTATTAATAAAAAGTAGTTATTTTAAATATAATTCAACCTAGAATTATAAATATCAAGATTTTATTTTTAACTGTGTGTGCATGTGTGTGTGCACGTGTGTGCAGGAATGTGTGTGTGCATGTGTGTGTGCGTGTGTGTGTGTGTGTGTGTGTGTGTGTGTGTGTGTGACAAAGGAGGCCAGGAGGGGGCGTCAGATCCTCTGGAGATGAATAGGAGGAGGCTGGGACAGGGCGAATTGGTCATTGTCCACATATATCTTTTTAATGCATGCAGTGTAAGAGAGTTACCTCTGAAAATATATCAGGAGCTAGGACCCACCAACGAAGGGTCTGGATTGGAGGATGAACACCGACATGTTTGACTCTCTCCAGGTAAAGGGAATATGTAGTCCAAGCTTCTCTTTCCTCACACTCTGACCCTGACTTCCAGCCAGGTCTCAGAGATCCACACTGTAGAAAGTCATGACCATGGCATGGAAGGCGAGTTTGTGCAGTGTCTTCAGAACTCAAAATTGGAAGAAGAGATGAACCAGGCATGATGACCTAGGTTTATAACCTCAGCATGGGAGGCAGAGGCAGGAGGATTGCTACAAGCTCAAATCTAGTCAAATCTACAGAGTGAGCTTGTGCCTACCCCTCACCTCCCAGATAAAAGTTGTGGAATAACAGAGAACGATGTAGAGTGTTGACATTTGGCTTCCTTGTGCACATGCAGACACATGCCTCCAGCTCTCCCCTTCTGTTTGTGTTCCTGAGACTTGCTGGTCTTACCCTGCAACCCAAGGCCAGCTGGAAATCACCAGATCTCCTGTGCGACATGCCACAGCAGAGATGCTGTTGGGCCCTGGGCTAGCCTGCTCCAGGAAGGAAGTTTATGACCAACCACTGCCCATGCTATGCGTGGATCTAGAGAATGTGTTTCAATCTGTAGTTTTAGAAGTAAAAATCTGACCTCTAACAGGGAGAAAGAATAAGAAAGCCCAGACAACACATGCTCTGTGCAGAATCACAGAAACCATGTCTCACATTTTAGCCATTAGAGGCGGTTTGTCCACAAAGCATTTAAAGATCTGCTCATGCTGTCCAAAACAGTTCAAGTTCTTTAATCTCAGAGAGTAAACAAGATTGTTCTGGGGGTTTTTTTTGTTTTTTGTTTTTTTTGGTTTTTCGAGACAGGGTTTCTCTGTGTAGCCCTGGCTGTCCTGGACTCACTCTGTAGACCAGGCTGGCCTCGAACTCAGAAATCTGTCTGCCTCTGCCTCCCAAGTGCTGGGATTAAAGGCGTGCACCACCACTGCCCAGCAACAAGATTGTTTTTAAGAGTGTTTTTTGTGTATATTTTTCTTCTCTGTTTTAAAGTGAAGAGAAAGGGGACAGAGTGAGGGGAAGGGAGGGAGAGGAGGAATGCGGGAGGAGTGGGGAGAAGGAGGAGGAGAGGGGAGTCGTTTAGGGCTAGACCCCCCACCTCCCACCCCACCCCATCAATGCCTAACAGCTGCAGACCCTGGTTGGCTCTTCCAGTGGCCACTCCCCCTTTCAGAGACTGAAAACAGCGCGTCCCCTTGAAGTCCACCGTGCTTTTCCTTTGTGGTTTGAGAATTCCCCAAGGGCAGGGACACATTACGCCACACCCCCACAAGATACAGCTCTGCCTGAAGGGTCTCTGCAAATGCTTGTGAACAGGCTGCTCACTGGAAGAAGCAGGCTGTGCCTATGAGGCAGGGGGCAAATCTCAGCACAGTCCGTGGGCTGCCTCTCCAGGGAACCAGCGCCTTTTTGACTCTCAAAGCATGAAGCTCCGCCCACGCCTCACTCCCACGCCTCCTTGCCAATGGTGGCTTCAGTCCTGCTCACTGCTGCCCTTCCTTGCATTCAGTCTCTAAGCCCCACCTCACAGGAGCTATCTTGACCTCCTTCTGCATCCTATGTTTGTTTTTTTTGAAGAGACGAAGTGTGCGTAGGATGGCCAGGGTGGACACTAAGCTGGGCCCAATAACTGAGTGTCAAGAGAACCAGGCTAAATAAATACCAGCTTCTCACTTCCAGTTCAAGATCATAAAGGGTTCTCTGCCCATGAGCCACCATGGCTCAGCCCTCGACCATTCGGGGATGGCCACAAATCCCTAGGTTTAGAGGGTATAACATCTCAGACTGTGGCTTTCCAGGGCCAGAGGAGAAACAGCATCTGAACAGCATGCAAGTTCAAGTGGGAGGGGGCAGTCCCTGTTTCCCCCTGGGGAAGCCACAATCACTCCACCCCTCCCTCCTTCAGTTTTGATTTGTGAGGAATTGTTTTTCTCTATTATGGGGAATTTTCCTCAAGCGCTGGCCATGTGTTTCTGACCAGGAGGTTCCCAGGAGTCCAGTGCCTTGCTGACACGCGTCTGGCTGTGTGTCTGTGTGATGGTGGAGGCCACAGGTGCGCCCTTGCTAAGCAGCAGTTTGCTGAGCTTTGGACTTCTGTGGAATCCAAACTATCTAAATCCCTTTGAGGACCAAGGAGCACAAACAAAGCATTTAATCTTGGGGGCTCCATACTTGCTCAGTACAGACAGATGCAGGGCGCGGAGCCTCCTAAGCCGCACGTCTTAGGGTGATTTCTGCAGTCCTCTCTTCAGTTCTCCTAACGAGTTTGGCTTATCCCCAAACAACCAACAAACAACTCCCCTCCCTTTCTTTTCTTTTGCCTGATAGGGTCATAGTTACTTTCTATTTCGGTGATACAACACTGTAGCCAAAGGCCACTTAAGGGAGAGAGGATTTATTAGGGCTTACGGTTTCAGAGGGATGAGAGTCCGTAAAAGCAGAAGGCAGGGCAGCAGGCAGCGGAGAGATTGGAGAGATCGCCTTTACAAAGGCAAGCAAGCTTGGCGAGGAGTGTGTGGACCGGAAGTGGGATGAGGCTATGAACTCTCAAAGCCCACCCCTAGTGATGCACTTCCGCCAGCAAGGGTACAGCTCTTCAACTAGCACCAGCAATTGAACCGAGTGCTCGAACACCTGAGCCCGTGGAGGGCTTGTCCCTCAAACCATCACAAACAGGGATGAACTTAGCCCTCCTGCTTGCTGCGAAAGCACCAAGTCCTTTTGTATCTTTAAAACTTGAGACAACTCTTAAATAATTTGCTTAGGTGAGTCTTAACTGCTATCTACCCCCACAGCTTGACCTTTCTGTCCTGTCTCAGCTTCTCAGACAGCATTAAACCATTTTCCAGAGAGACAGTCCAGAGATTACAGCCTGTACCACCAGGCTCGACCAAACTAATCATTTTGAATTGATGATAGTCACAGGAACCTGCAGAGTACAGAAAGGGGCCCATTTCCACCAGGACCTCCAGCCTCATATTACAGCATAAGGAAAAGACTGGGAAAGCAGCTCTGGTTCAGCGTGTGTAGTTTCATGTCTTTCTGTCACATATATAGACCCCTGCGTCCACCCTGCCACGTGCTCTCTGGAGTCACAGCCCTTCACTTCGTCTGTCCCCACTAAGCTGCTTTACTCTCTGTGTTTACTCAGTTGAAGGTTGCGGTGCTCATGAAATCAACCGCTCTCAGTGTTCCGAGTCTGGCCTCCTTCACCCACCATAACCCCTAGAGTGAGTTCCTATCTGGGCTGTTGTGTGAATTAATATTTGATTCCTTTTTATTGGTTGAGACTGCAGCTGATGGATGACTGCTGTTTGTTTATTTCTACGTGGAGAGGCACTGTTTCCCGTTTGGGGCCTTTACAAATACCTCTGCTATGACTGATTATACGAACTCTAGATTGCTGAGGTTTGGGGGGTGGGCATCGGTGTTGACTTCTCTGGAAATGCAATTTCTGGGCCATGTGGCAAGTACACGGTTAGTCTTTGATGATGAAACCAAGTGTTTCCACAAGCAATGTATAAGAGCTGTTTTTCCCAAATCGCCAAATCTTTGATGGCATTTGGTATTTTCATTCTTTCTTATTTGAGCTGTTTTAATGTCTATAGTGCCATGATTCTTGTTTGTAGCATGCAGTTTCTTAATGATTAATGACCTTAAGAATGTGTGTGTGTGTGTGTGTGTGTGTGGTGCCCAGGCTAGTGGGTCTGCTATCTCTGTCTTGGTCTGCCAAGCGTCTTACAATCTCCGACCTTAGTCCCAAGGTTGACACAAGAGCACTTTTGTCTGTGAATGACGATCAAACTGCCACATGGAATCTGGCCCTGGGACCTCCTCTTCCACCACCTTGCTGCCGCTCATGTGATCATTTACAGAAGCTTCTACATTGTAAGAGCAATGAATGAGGAGGCCGGAGAGATGGCTCAGCAGTTACGACCACTCGCTACTCTTGCGGAGGACCTGAGCTTAGTTCCCAGCACCACGTGACAGCTCATTGTGGCTTTTAACTCTAGCTCCAGGGCCCCCAGTCCTCTCTTAGACACACACACACACACACACACACACACACACACACACACACACTAAAAACCTTTTTAAAAATTAATTTTAGACTTTTAATTAAAAATTACTTTTTTCAAAGATTAAAAAATATGATGGATTTAAAAAAAAAAGAGGCACTACTTAAATTTCAGTTGTTACTTCTCTGATAAACTTGAATTAAAAACCTTCGCCAAATTGGTGGACTCTTTGCTGATTCAAAGCACTGTGAGTTCCAGATGTTTCTGTGAACTCTTCTTGGCTCTCTTTTGGAAACTCTATCAGTCTACTATCTAATGCCTTACTATGTCATGTTCCTTGCTAAGTGTTGGTGTCTTATAAAATCCAGGAACACAGAACCACAGAAACAAAATGGAACAAAGCCCCTTCCCAGATTTTTAAAAGCAGAGAATTACAAGCACATCCTCTTCCTGCAGACTCTCACCTCACCTCTGCTTCTGCGGCTTCAGGGCCCTGCTGCACCCACGGCACCAGAGCAGCTGCCTGTTGTTGATTTTCCTGTTTTCATGGCCCAAAGCACCAGAACAATGATGTGTGGATAGTGGGGTTCGCTGCAGGTTTGGGGTAACCAGTGAGAATTATCACTATTTGTGTGTGTGTGTGTGTGTGTGTGTGTGTGTGTGTGTGTGCAGGGGCATGTGCACACATGTGTACATGTGGAGGTCAGAGATCAACATTGGAAGTCTTTATCATTTATTTATTAATCTTGATCCAGGTCTTCCTCTATACCCAGAGCTCACTGATCTAGCCTTAGTCATCCTCCTGTCTCCATCCCAACCCCTGCTGCACACCTATCCCAGCTCTGGGGCTACAGGCAAACACTTGGCTTTTCATGCAGGTTCTGGGGATTCAGGTTAAGGCCCTCATGCTTGTGTAGCAAGCACTGTATCCACTGAGTCGTCTGCCCAGCACATGGCCTGAAGCATTGCAACTGCCCATGTGTGTCCTGGGCACACTCCACCAGCTGACCTTCCAGCCCCTGACTGCAGGGCTTATGAGGAAAATCCCAACCTAACACTACATTGTCTAGGCTTCTCCCTGAGACTAAACTCCATGTTCTCCAATTGGCTCCCTTTATTAATTACCTTTGCCCAATACTTAAAAATAATAATTTCTTAAAAAGATTGTGTGTGTGTGTGTGTGTGTGTGTGTGTGTGTGTGTGTGTGTGTGGTGTAGTACCCACAGAAGCCAGAAGAGGGAGTTGGAGCCTCTGGAACTGGAGTTACAGATCGTTGTTAGCCACTGAACCTGGATCCTCCTGTAAGCCCAGCCTAACTGCTAAGCCATCTCTCCAGTCCTGAAATTTAAAAAGAAGTTAGGAGTGTCCTTAATTATCTGGGTGGGAATTAACCACGTATTGCCAAATACACAAGTTTCTTTCCATATGTGGAATTTTTTTTCCCCACTACAAATGTAAGAATTTTGAAAGTTACCACAGGGATGAAAAGGGTCTCTTCCCAAATATGTTTTTTGTTTGCTTGCTTGTTTGTTTTTCTAAATCATCCTTGCACTTAGCATAGTTATATTGAGAATAAAGACAAAAATTTTATCTATTTACATTTGGTTTTGGAAGCATACAATTCCACAGTTTTTTCTTATTGCGATATGCTTTTCTGAATGTAAAAAGGTTTTCACAGTAGTTTTAGAGTCACATACAGCCCATCCATTATTCCACTCTTCTCTTGGCTATTAACCCTCTTAGCACTATGGTCTTGGAAAACAAAACAATCCTTATAATTAGGAGAAGAGCAATACACAGCAGCTTCCCCTGAGTTGAGCTGGAATCCCACCCCACTAGCTAAGCCAGCCACTCCCTTCCCCCACAGGTTCCTCCCCCCTCCCCTCTAGCTGCCCCCTGGCTGCTCCCTCCAGCCCCTGGCTGGCCCCACCCTCGCACTGGCTGGCTCCACCTCATTGCTCCCCAACCTTCCCAGTTTTCTCTGTTACTAAGTCCTTTGCACAGCTTGACTTTGATGATAGCTGTTTCCTGTGGGTCAGAAGGTTTCCAACGCCCTTAAAAACAAGCAAACAAAAACTCACCTCTTCTCTGGTTTAGGTATAAATGGCAACTCCAAAATCGCATCAATGGTGCTCTGAGGAGGCTGAGAGAGGACCTACAAATACCTTTCATTTCAAGATTCAAGGTTAAGGGCAGTCTGGCTTCCCCAGAATAAGGGTGGGAGAAGGGCGTGGCTAGGTGGCCTCTGGGGTGTGTGTCTCAGAACAGGGGGAAGGATAAGGGTCCACCAGTTGTGTCATTAGGGTGCCTGCTATGGGCAACAGAGCACAACCTCTGGCTCTTGCCTTCTAGAATGCTCCATCCAGAGAATGGAGGCCAGGTGTCTATTAGCTAAAGAGTTTGCTGTGGTATTTCTTCCCCCTGTACTATAAAATCTGTACTGACTTGAAGTCTTGAGTGAGCTCCTAGCTTTAGATAGGGGAGTAAACGGGTCAAGGAAGGGCTTCCTTTGTGTTTGAGAACGAAGCTGATGTGTAAATCAGAGACAAAGTCAGGGGTGAGTGACTATGCTACAGGTGCCCAAAGCTACTGGCAAGTAAGGACTCTGAGTCCTCAGTCCCTCGCTGTGCCTAGGGTGATGCTCCCCAGCGGATCATCTGAGTCCTCCATCCCTCACTGTGCCTAGGGTGGTGCTCCCCGGTGGATCATCTGAGTCCTCGGTCCCTCACTGTGCCTAGGGTGGTGCTCCCTGGTGGATCATCTGATTCCTCGGTCCCTCGCTGTGCCTAGGGTGGTGCTTCCCAACGGATCATCTGAGTCCTTGGTCCCTCACTGTGCCTAGGGTGGTGCTCCTCAGTGGAGCCTAAGCCAGAGGATGGAGCCTTTCAGAAATGGACCACTTTCCATCTTCCTTCTGGCCTGTTAGCTTGCCCATGCACTCCCTCTGCAGGCACCTGTGCTGAGGGATACTTTGTATCCTCAAATGACCCCAAAGATGGCTCTTCTCCCAGGGGACATTATAGCTGCAGAGACAGCTCAGAGGGTAAGGATGTTTGCCTCACAAGCGTGAGAACCAATCCCTAGCACCCACATAAAAAGCCAGGCCTGGTTACACACTGGCCCATAATGCCAGCCTGGGCTATGGGGAGCAGAGACAGGAGGATCACTGAGTTTGCTGCCCACCAGCCTAGCTTTAAGCACCAGAGGCTGTGCTTCAAGTGAATAAGACACGGTGACAGAGAAGGACATTGTCTGACCTACACACCACACCATACACACACACAAACACATAGAGAGACAGAGACAGAGACAGAGTCAGAGAGAGACAGAGAGGCAGAAAGGCACAGAGAGGCAGACAGAGAGACAGAGAAACAGACAGAGACAGGACAGACAGAGAGATACAGAGCCACACTTACACACACAAAGAGACAGACACATACACACACACATACACACACACACACACACACACACACGCACACACACACACGGAACATTGCAGATGACTACAAATGGCCACCCCCTCACTGGAATCTCTTTTCTGTGGTCTCACCTGGCTCACAGGCCAGCAAGACACTCCCACAGCCCAGTTCAGTGCTACCCTGGGTTACCAGTGCCCTGTAAACTTGCCCCACTCGTTTGTATCTGTTTGCTATGCCTTCCTGTGCAGAGGAGTGTGCACAGGACAGAGCTGTATGTTTAGTTTATTCACAGGGTCGAAGGTCCTGTCTGGGAGCCAGTATTTGTAGAAACAAAGGAGAGAGGGAAAGGTAAAGGGGGAAGAGGAGCCCGTTGCCAGGAGATAAAGCAATTGGCTTGTGTCACAGATGCCAAAGATAAGTCACCTGACACACACGGGAATTCCCAGAACAACCACATACCGAGATACTTAACTCAATCATCTGCAAACTCCCTACTTAGGCCTTTTGACTTTTATTATTGTTTAAGATGCTCCAAGGGTCAGTGACTCAGACCACCTGTGGTTTCCTGTGAGTCAAGCCTGCTAGACAGCTCCAGACAGAGGTGAACAGGAAACTGGGCCAGAGAAAAAGCCAGAGAAACGGAGAGCAGCAGACACACATGCAGGAGGCTTCCAGCCTTGGCGCTCGGGCCAGAAGGGCAGACAAACCATGAATCCCAGACGCTTGTGCCCTGAGTGGGCACAGCTATTCTTACATCAACCTGAAGGCGGGGGTGAGGAGAACTGGCCACATCCTTCCCAGCGCAGAGCTGGCCTAACAGAGGATGCAGGGAGACTGGGTGAGAGGAAGAAAGCCCGCCCCCTGTTTTCTTTCAGTATTGGGGTAAAAAAAAAGCCAAAACAAACCATGATGGTTCTGATACCACGTCTCTTCCCTCCTGCCTTTTGCATCCTTTCCCTCTTAGTCAGCGTCTGTCTTACCAAGGCGCATCCATGTCAGTGACAGAGCGTCCCCGGTGCATTCCACCTCAGAAGCAGAGGGACAGAAATGGAAGCATCTGCCACATTTCCTTGAGAGCACAATGACATGAAGTGTCCACAGGAAGAAACTGCCACAACTCTAGACCTTCTCACAGCCCACAGCAGCTGCCTGGTCTCCACTCCTCTCAACCCAGGTCTCAGGACAGTCACCTTGTAAAACAAGTGGGAGGGACTGGGCAGAGGAGTCAGGTATCCTTGGTGCGTCCTTCAGGAGCACGAGGACCATGTGCATCCTCGGGGCTCGCCTAAGAAGCTGCATGTGGCAACACGTGACTTAACCAACCGTGGAGCCCAGGGACCTGAGCTTTGCGGTAGGACGGTGGTCTGTCCTGTCAGGCTGGGCGGCCCAGTGCAATCTGGCTAACTCAGAATCTCTGGCACCACTGAGATTTCGAGGCCCATGGAGCCTCAGTGGGGTCACCTGAGGGAACCTTGCTAGAGGGCTGCACCGCTCTTCCCTACGACCAGTCTGGCAGCTCTAACTTCCTGCCCCACTGGCTTCTCAGGCCTGGAGAGGAGACGCTATAATTAGGCTATTCTACTGTGGGGTTCTCCCAGCCTCACGCTGCGGCTCGCCCCGCTTTCCTCCAATTGTCTGCGCCTTCCTTTCCCACCCACAGTTTGAAGCTGGCTGTTGTGTGCGCAGGAAATGTGTCAAATGAGCTCATGTTTGTGTTACTGTCCGGCTGCAGGAGCTTTGCTCCCTGGGGAATGTCTGAAATGTGGTCAGGCAGCCCTGCACACATTCGCACCAGCACTGTACCAGAGGATTGTCATTAGCAGCAGGCCCTGGGAGAGCCATGTCTGCCTCTGGGCACGGGGCTTCAAGACACAGGTCCGTTCTGCAGCCAGCGCTGCTACTGCCAGAGGCTGAGACCCAGCTGTGTGAATGCTGGCCCCAAACATCAGATCCGCTCCCCAAACTTACAGGAATTGAATTAAAATAGGAGATATTTTGAATTGTGTAGGGTAATGGGAACTCTGTTAGAATCTCCGACTCATACGATTCCAGCTCAAAGGGTGGAAACTACAGCTGGTGCACAGGGCAAGGCCAAGCCACCACTTGTTTAAATAAAGTTTTACTGAGACACAGCCACACCTCTTGTTTACATGTCTTCAGTAACTTCTTGCTACAGCAGGACTTTGTAGCTACAACAGACCGCATGGCCCACAAACCAAGTATCTCCTATCTGGCTCTTTGTAGGAAAGGTTTGCTGATTCCTGATCTGATACAAGGTTCTTTAAACTCGGGTTAATGTGAAGACCTTGGTGGGTCACAAAGCTTAGCAACAGTGAATGGCTTCAGAGTGCCCAACAAAGAAACATTAATTCAAAATCTAAACATATTGTAAATCCAAGGTGCACCTGGCAGTTCATCCTGTGTTGCTCCATGTGAGGTTCTGGCAGCCTTGAACATGTGACACGAACATGTGGCATGAACACATAGACACGAGCAGTCCGCGCCATGCACGCTTTCACACCATACAACACCAAGAATGCGGCCTGAATCACGTCAGCTCAGATCTGAAATGGTTGTACATTGTGAACTAAAGGGTTTACGCTTTACACACAACATTCTCTACCCTCACAGAAACGTTTGCATGTGGAGAACAGGGACTTTTAGAATTTTCTAATCATTACTCCTAAGCTCACAAGCACATCTTTAGGTTGTATTGTATGAGACAAGCAGGCTTCGCTGTCTCATTAATATGCAAATTTGCTTTCCTCTCCGACGTGTTAGATGAACTGTACGGCAACAAGCTGCCTTACAATAAATCGCTTTGTGCTTTATTATCGGTAAATGTTTCATTTATATATCTGTTTCATGTACATATTAACCTGGGGTCACAGGGTCACAGGGTCACATCAAAGTTCTTGGGAGAAAAGAAATCATCAGTGAGAGGAACTTCAAGAAGTCTTAATCCCCCTCCCCCCAGCCTCCCACCCCCTCCCCCCAGCCTCCCCCCTCCCCCTAGCATCCTACCCCCTCCCCCTAGCCTCCCACCCCCCAACTCCTACCCTCCCCCCTCCCCCCTAGTCTCCCACCCCCCAATCCCAACCCTCCCACACTCACCACAACTCGCTCCCCACTCCCTCACCCCTACCCTCCCACCCTCACCCTGACCCTCTCACGCTATCACACC
>CM052706.1:3233971-3266279 GCA_028551405.1 Uromys caudimaculatus | reverse complement strand
GAACAGGACAAAGCCAGTCTACATTCTAGCTCAGCTGGGGAAGGGGTTCATGAGCCCCCACCCTGACAAAGGAGCTATGGACAGTTGATGGCTTCCAGGGGCGAGTCAGTTTTCCTTAAGGGTGTGTCCCCAGGTAGGTGTCCACACTCCAGGGATGTCCCTACACCCAAGAGGATACGGACAGCACAAACTGGAGTTGATGGGGGGAAGATGAGGACAGGAAGTTGAGGGGTAGGAAGGGGATGAGGGGGGATCTGGGTGGAGTTGCAAGGAGTGGAGGGATGAATGTGACCAAAATCAGTATGAAATTGTCCAACAGTCAAGATGTCTGTACATACACACATATACACTCTGTATATGTACACACACATACACTATATGTACACACACACTGTATATATGTACACACACATATACTCGGTGTATGTACACACACATACACTCTGTGTACGCACATGCACATGCACTCTGTGTACGCACACACACACTCTGTGTATGCACACACATACACAGATGTATATATACAGAGTCCCGATCTGAAGCTTATGCTTTAAATGCCTGGCACACAGCTGTTGGTCACCACTGGTGAAGAAGACACACCCATGTCCCACACAGATGTGACACAATGACTGTACAGATGTGGAAACCTTAGGGCACACTCACCCAAACACATGCCAGCTCACTCCTGAGCATTCTGAAGTCGTGGCTCTTTCTCACTGTCTCTGAGCAGGTGTCCACTGAGCTTGTACGAGCCCTTTTCACTATCCCCGGGGCACGCCTAGGTGTCACTTCGGGCCCTTTTGAATTCCCAGATACCTCTGACCCAGGGTTCCTTATTGAACAGAACAGGACAGGAGGGAAGTGTCCCGGTGGCCTTGATTGTCCTGCCTTTGCTCCTCCCTGGGTAGGGCTGAGCAACTGAGACAGGGTCTCACTCTGTCCCCAAGCTTAGCCTAGGTGTGCCTCAAATTCAAAGCAATCCTCCTGCCTCGACCTCACAAGTACTGGGAATACAGATTGCGTCACTACATCTAACTATGCTGTCTTTAAGACTGCAGGTCTCAGAAACCAGAATGAAGAATGGAAGTGGGCGCTATTCTTCAGATAGCCTTGTCTTTCTGGAAACTTCTCTTCGTTTACTTTCCTTGGAAGCACCACTTGCCTGTAACCACGTTCCATTTTCCTCTGATCCTTAGAGTTGCAGAAAAAAAGCAAGCTGTCGCTGTGATCAACTTTGTTTATTTTTATCCGTGAAATGACTTGCAATTTCCTCCCTTGCTCTTAAAAATAATCTGAATTTGACAGGATATTTCTGAGCATGTCCCTTTTTTCTTTTTGTTTTTTTTTTTTTGTTAATCTGTGTTTATTTAAAAAAAATCTTTTTTGAAACAGGGTCTAAGTGACTTAAAGTGACCTGAAAATCCTTATTCTCCTGCCTCAGCCTCGGACGTCCCTAGCTTATGGGCACGTACCACGCAGTCAGCTCTGTATGACCTTTCCTATGTTAATGGTGTTTTCCCCATGTGCAGCAGAGGGTTTTATTTCACTCCCTGATTCCATTTTTCATGACTGATCTTTTTGCTCCTGATGATTTCGGCTTCCTATGCTTATAATCATAAGCATAATTTACATTTCCAATTTTTCTGATAACTCATGAAACCACCTTCAAATAGCTTCTTTATACCTTAGCTGCAGCCGCCATTCATGCTGGTCAAAATGGCTTTCTAAATCCAAGATTCTTCAACTAGGGGTACATCCCACGGGTGACTGAATGCAGGACTCACAAAAACGCAGCACCGTAAAAGGTTTCCAGGTGTGCAGTGGCCAGGGCTAACTCAGCATCAGATACACAAAGCGCTCCTGGCTGTGCTCACCGGGGTTGCCTCACTGCAGCTTTGGTTCTGAACACGCACGCGCTTTGCACCGCGCATGCACATCACATCTCGCAGCACGGAAGATGGCTGCTGGGAAAACCTCATTCTCCAGACTATGCCAGGTCACAAGCAGCAATGTTTTCACTGTACAAAGTTTTCTGCTCTTACGGAAACACAGTGATTTAATTACAGAAAATCTAAGGCTTTTAATCTTTCCACTATCAAGCCTCAGCATGAGTCAAGTTAGTCCATTTTGGATTGGGTTGCGTTAGAATGTTTGGCTTTTAAAATTTCTGTTCAAATTTGTTTGATGATTTGAGTTTGATTTTGTTTTTTTAAAAAATTGTTAAATAAAATTTGGCTTGAGATGATGACAGAATTTCCACCAGTTTCTGAAATGACTCTAAATATACGTCAAACATTTTGTACTGTGGGGTTTATGTGAACAAACGTTCTTGGCCTTGACAGTTATAAAATCAAAATATTGATTAACTCTGAGGAACACTGAAGATATACTACATCCTGCAGGGTCAAGATTCAACCAAGATTTAAATCCTATGTAAAAATAACCTAGCCCATCCATCTCATTGGTATGCAAACTTGATTTCATTCTTTAATAAATAATAAGATTATACATGTGCTAAAGAATTCTTATGAGATAAATTTATGACTTATTATTGGTGAGTGTTTGGCTGATCCTATTTTATGTACCTATGTACCTGGAGCCATGTAAATTTTCTCAGGTAAAAACTGAGACAGTGAGTAGGAAAGCAGAGAAGCTCTTCCCTGAGTCAGTGAAGGGTAAACCTGCAGGGGGAAAGTCCTCAAGATGGAGACTCACCCAGGGCCCTCTGCTAGAGGTCTGGGTGCTTCTGTCATCATGGCTGCCACCATCTTAGGAGGAGAGAACCAGCTGGGGAGAGACCCAGACAGTGGCAAGGCTCACTCAGTGCAAATCTCCCCTCACACTCAACAGCAAGGGTTTCCCAGAGTCTTTGGCTGCCCCCTTTGCACCACTGGCAATTTCAGGAAACTCTATGTCATTACCTGGACTGGTGGAGCCCTAGGAGGGTGAGGGTGACTCCTTCAGCTGCTCACTGTGTATTAAAGATACGGACAGTCTGTTCCTTTATTCATCCACCCAGCAACAATTTCATCTCTATGGATTAAGATACAATGTTAGTAAGTAAATTTCTACCTTCATGGTGCTTTATTATAGTTGAGAGAGACATGTACAACAGGCAGACATGTACAACAGGCAGACATGTACAACCATCAAGGAATACAGTGTAATAAAGCCAAAAAAATCTAGTGAGGAGGCCAGAGGGGCTACTTTGGCAACGGTGGTCTGAAAAATACTTTAAGAGGGTTATTAAAGAGGACACCATGGGGAAGGTGAGATGTCCTGAGGAGGAGCAGCCTGGGTAGGAGCAGCCTGGGTAGAAGAGCCCACCACGCAAAGGCAATAAAGTCCTGTGGCTTAGTGGGTGTGTATCCCTGCATGCCAGTGCACAGGTGTGTGTGTGTGTGTGTGTGTGTGTGTGTGTGCGCGCGCACACACGTGTGCAAGCATAGGCTAGATCCCTCACTGTCATAGAATTCACTAAGTCTGCTAAGCTGGCTGGGCAGTGAGCCCCAAGGGTTCTCTTGTTTCCAACTTCCTGGGGCTGGTGTTACAAGCAAATGCTACCACACCTAGCCTTGGGGTCTAGGAATTGAACTCAGGTCCTACTGCTCACAAAACAAGCACACTGTCAACTAAGCTATTTTCCCAGCCTCCAAAGGTCACCTGTGAAGAGGACTTAATTGTAGCTGGCATTAGCTGTATGCTACCTAGACAGGCGGGACACAGAGGGGTCCTTCTTAAAGGCCTTAGTCTTCCAGAACTCTTTCGTTTATTCCACAAGGGTACATTATGCAACATTGTAACTCTGATGTTTAACTGGCATCTTTTATAAGAACCTAAAGCCTTTCTCAGGCTAAACAGATGGATGTCTTAGTCGTTAGTCTGATTCTATAACAGAACACCACAGATTGGGTAACTTAAAAACAATAGAAGTTTGTCTCACAAGCTGGCAAGTAGAAGACCAAGGACATAACCTAGACTTACCTAGGAAGAGTCTCTCAGTGAGGGATTGTCTAGATCAGGTTGGTGGAGGGGGGGGGCATCTTGATTACATGAATTGATGTGGGAAGATGCAGCCCACTGTGGGTGGCACCACTCCCTTGTTTTGAACCCTGGACTGCATAGGAGTAGAGAAAGCTAGCTGAACGCTAAGCTTGTGTGCATCCTGCCTCTCTGCTATTGACTGCGGACAGGATGTGACTAACCGAAGCTCCCTCTATGATGGATTGGACCCTGGAATAGAGCTAAAATCAACCCTCTCTCCCTTGAATTGTATTTGGATATTTTATCATAGCAACAGAAATGACACCAGGGAAGCCTTCCTGCCTCATGATCCCACACAGATGTAGGAGGGGCAAAGAGCAGGAGAGAGCGAGAGACAGTTGCATTGACTTCTCTAGCAAGTCCACTCACTTTCATAACACCAACATTCAGATGTCTATGTGGGTGGAGCCCAGGAGAACTAAGCGCCTCTCAGAGGCTCCACCTGTCAATCAGAGACACACCCACCCCCATCAACGCACTTGCTTCTGAGACTGTTTCCAACATGTGGATGAGTGAGAAGACAAACCACAGCAACTGATACATGTGCGAGGATTTGTGTCAACCAGCTTTCTACAGGGACTCATTCTGTAAAAACGTGTATGGCCCTGTGACCAAGACGCTTTCAAGACACATATTGCAAAAATTATTCCAAACTCTGAGCTTGTTATCAGGTGGCCCACACAGAAATGATCTCCTATAATCACAGAGTTTCCCTTTCAAGTTAATTCTTCAGGACAACTCCTTACCGAAGCTCATGAATAAACTGAGTATCTGAGACAAGTGCCTGCCACCCACCCCACCTTGTGACAGCTGCCTGCAGCCCTCACAGCGTCAAGCTGCACAGTTAACGGCATTCATTAACCATTCCATGGGCTATGTCTCAGAAAAGCTATCTTGGTGAACTGTGGGGATGGCACTGCATGTGGTTTGGTGACATTCCATTCAACTGGGACAAGTCCACCTCTAATAGACAACCTGTCAGGCCTCTCCGCTACTAGTGGCTGGTGGTAAGGACACAGTGTCAACACAGTGGTTGTTTAGTGTCTTCCGTGACCACACTTGAAGGTACTCTAGCAGGCCAGAGCTTTGCAAACCTGGCTCTGGCAGGCTTGACCTTCTCCATTCCCTTTGGCTCTCGAAGAAACTTTTAGATTACCTTCCTAAAGCTAGCCACCAAGGTCTATTCTCTTATTTGGCCACTTCCTCCTCCTGAGGCTGACCACCAAGGTCCAACTATTAAAGCTGAGCCCTGTAATCAAAAGTCTTGTTGGCTCACCTAATTAACATGCCCAATTGAAATTAAACCTCATTCTAACATGGGGTTTCCCCTTTCCCCTTTATAAACTGCCACTTTCCTATGGGCCATATTGGTCTCTTCTCTCTCCACAGGCAGTCCTTGGTCCCCCAGGACAAACACCCCTTCCTTCACCCCCCATTCCCTCCCCCTTCTCCCTTCTCCCCTGTCTCCCGTCTTTGTCTCTTATTCCCTGCCCTTTGTCCCTCTGGGGTAAATAAATCTTTGTGTTGAGAATTCGGTCTTGGGGTATCTTGAGCCAATACCTGTCCCTATAACACCGACCTTGCCATATCCCAGTACAGGGTCTCCACAGCCCATATTAAACCAATCCCAAAGGGTCTGGGAAGAATAAGGTTTGAAATCAAGACCCACATATGCTGAAAACTTATGGTGTGTCTTTGGAGCCAGGTCTGCTAGGGGTTATGAAAAAATCTTATCTTCCATGTTGCAAACGGCAGCTGCTCTGACCAAGTATCTCTAGAAGATAAATTGACCCACCATGCTCTAAAATTCACAACCTAAGCAGCAATTCCTCGAGTTTCTTTTTGTGGTCATAGAAAGGGCACAAATTATTAATATCCACCTTATGAGGTAGTTGCTCACAAGCTGCAGATTCCAATGTGAAAGTTCAATCCTGGAGCAAGGACCACTGGTGCCTGGGAGAGCCTACAGGTCTGTGGTCTAATTTAGGGCAGAGACAATGGAACACTCACCAGCCATGTAAACAGAGTAGGTACTCCAGTGACAATGATTGGCATCCCAGTGGCAAGACCTGCCTACACTCTGCTTTTCCACATTCTGCCTGTTCTACATATGTGCCTGAATAGTTCTTTCTCCCATCTATGGCCCTGTGATAGTTAGCTTTGTCATCTTGACACAAGGTAGGATTGCCTGGGAAGACAGCCTCAATGAGGGATTGTCTACCTTCAGTTGGCCTTTGAGTGTGTCTGTTTTAAGTTAACTGATGTAGGAAAATCCAGCCCACTGTGGGAGGCACCATCCCCTAGGCAAGAGGGTCTTGAACTATATAAAAGAGAAAATGAGCTGAGCACATACAAGTGCATGTACCGTTCATGTCCCTAACTATGGATCTGACATTTTAGTTCTTTGAAGTTCCTGCCTTGACTTCCTCACAATGATGGAACCTCAAATTAGAAGCTGAAATAATTGCCTCTAAGTCACTTTTTTTTTTTTCTGGGCATTTTATCACAGTCACAGACATTTAATTTACCAAGGCCCATGACTGATGGTCACAGAAGAGGAAACTCTTACATGGTGGTCCTCATCAGGTCCTTTGAGAACCAGCACCTTCAAGAGAGAATCAATTGTTTTGATGTGTCTTTCACAGAAGCAATCCTCCAAGACCTGGATTCAAGCAAAACTGCCTCAAAGATAGAATCCCAGGAGTAAAGAATCGAGCAGGGAAGAAAGTATTGGCTTAGATAAGGCTCTCTAGAACAGAAACAATAGTGTGTGTTTGAATATAAATTCTATATTTAATATATTTAATAATTACATATTTAAGGGGAATTTACTAGACTGGCTCATACAATAGGGCATAGTCAGTCCAACAATGGGTATACACACGACACGGCAAGAATACTATAGCTGCTCTGTAGTCCCAACCTGGCACTGAAGGCGTTTCTGGTCTTCAGTCCACATTGGAAGACTGAAGATAACGAAGTCTGGTATTGGGAAAGGGTGGTGGCTTCAGCAGCTTCAGCAGCAGTAGTGACAAACACATTTGGTGAAGAAGTAAAGGCCAGCAGGTGACAGGGCTGATGACCATGTCAAAATGACCCAAGCTAGTTCTGAGTGGCGGGAGCCTCAGTTGAGAAAACACTGCCATAAGATCCAGCTGCGGGGCATTTTCTTAACTAGTGACTGATGGGGGAGGGCTCAGTCCATGGTGGGTGTGCCTATCCTTGGACAGGCAGGTATGAGGTGTGTAAGAAAACAGACTGAGCAAGCTAAGATGGAGCAATCCTGTAGGTAACCCCCCCCCCCCCATGGCCTCTACATCAGCTCCTACTTCCAGGTTCCTGCTCTGGTTGAGTTCTTGTCCTGACTTCTCCCAGTGATGAACAGTGATACAGAATTGTAAGCCAAATAAACCCTTTCCTCCCCAACATGCTTTTGGTCATGGTGTTTCACTGAGGCAATAGAAACCCTAAGTAAGACAGTGACTATCTTAGTTAGGGTCTCTATTACTTCAATAACATACCATGATCAAAAACCAAATTGGGGAGGAAAGGGTTTATTCAGCTTACACTTCCTTCATCCTTGGCAGAAGCCAGACAAGACCTCAAGCAGGCCGGAACCTGGAGCCAGAAGCTGACATAGAGGCAATAGGGAGGTTTTGCTTACTGGCTGGCTCCTCATGGCTTGATCAGCTGACAATGGTTTGGGCCCTCCCCCCATTGATCGCTAGTTAAGAAGATTCATTACAGCTGGATCTTATGGAGGCATTTTCTTCAGCTGAGAGAAACTGAGGTTTCTTCTTTGATGACTCCAACTTGTGTCATGTTGCCACAGAAAGCCAGCCAGTACAACTGACCCCTTGTCAATCTGACACACAAACACATCACAATTAAATGGCAACCCTTCCTTTCTTATTTACCCCCAAGATCTCACATTATCTCTGTAAAATAAATAATCTCTCTTAAAAGTCCAAAATCTCTTAAAAGTTCAAGGTCTTTCAGCTGTGGGCACTTGTAAAAATCAAAATTGAATTAAATACCTTCTTCAGGAGGGAAGAACCAGGGCACAGCCACAATCTGAACAAAGCAACACTCCAACACTATGAATAACTCAATGTCTGGTTTTGGGGTCCACTCAGGATCCTCTGTGCTCCTCCAAAGGGCTTGGGTCACGTCTCCAGCTCTGCCCCTGTAGCACACAGCTCAACTTCTAGGCTCTGACTGGCTCCACCCCACTGCTGCTGTTCTTGCCGATTATCCCACAGTACTGGCATCTCCAAAACTGCTGGGGTCTGCCGCTATGACTGGACTGTACTTTCTCCAGGAGCCTGGCATAGGCTCCCTTCCTGATGTCACACTTCAGTTTCTTTGCGTGACCCCCTTCAGTCCTGGGCCATCAACTACAACTGAGGCTGCACCTTCACCAATGGCCTTCCCTGGCCTCTCACACTGCCAAACCTCAGCTGCTCTCCATGGCTCCTGGGTGACTCTTACACATTACCAAGTCCGGCTGCCAGCATGAGGCACAACCTTGGCCACCTCTGGAACACAGCTTCTTTGTGCTTTCAGAAAACACTTCCCAGAAGATTTCATCTCAGCGGTGTTGGTCTCTTCTTAATCACCGCTACTTTCTTGGTTCCAGCTAACCAGCATCAATCGTCCCAGTAACGCAAAGGTTTTGCTGCAGTAGCTTCTGTATCTTATTAATCACAGAGGATCGTTCGCCTCTGCAAACCAGGACCACAGAATCTTATATTAAAATAGTAACAGCCCTGATAAAGTCCTTAATCTTCCCTCTAAGGTTTCACAAACCAGGCCTCTCTCTTCTGCACTACACGTACAATATTCTTGTCTTCAAAGCTCTTCCAGACCATCACACTGAGGTCTCAATGCTCAGGGGCACTACAGTCTTCCACAATCTTAACCAAAACAATGGGCAGGTCTGTCACAGCAATACCCTGCTATGCTGGTACCAACTTGTCTTAGTCATGGTTTCTATTGCTGCGAGGAAACACCATGACCAAAAGCAAGTTGGAGAGGAAAGGGTTATATTTAGCTTACACTTCCAGATCCATCATTGAAGGAAGTCAGGACAGGAACTCAAGCCGGGATGGAACCCGGAGTCAGGAGCTGATGCGGAGGTCATGGAGGGATGCGGCTCAGCCTGCTTTCTTATAGAACCCAGGACCTCCTGCTCAGGGATGGTACCACTCACAAGGGGCCCTCCCCCATTGATCACAAATTGAGAAAATGCCTTACAGCTGGATCTCATGGAGGCATTTTCTCAACTGACGCTCCTTCCTCTCTGATGACTCTAGCTTGTGTCAAGTTGATACACAAAACCTGCCAGTACGGTCATGTTGATTTCAGACCTCTGTGTCTTGGGGCTAACCACTGGAAGGAACTATCCAGTAGTCTGCCCCAGTTTGTTAAACCTTGCTGGGAACACCTTCAGACCTATACTAAAACCTCCATCTCCTAGGTAACACCATCAAGCTGATAATGAAAACTAAGTTCCACCGGAAAGGATTGATTCTTACCTGTGTCATAAGCTTACTGCCATTCTTGCCACCCGAACTTTAATCCAAATCTGGGGCAGGTATAGAGAAGGCACCCTTTAAAGCTGCATCTTATTTAAGACTGGAGAAAACCTGGTCTGACAGGCGTCCACATAGTAAGAGGTTATGTAGGCCACCTGTGGTGTCTGTAACCAATATCCACAGCAAACATGACATCCATGGCTGTCTGCAAACTCCAGCTACCTCCATGTATGTGCCACAAGACACCTTCCCAGACATGGAACTGCCTGTTTTAAGACAATGCATACAATCTTGTTTTTTGGATCTTGCCTAATTGCCCTGAAGTACTCATAGTCCCTCTGGATTCCTTTTACCCTGTGTCCTAGTTTCTATCGTGATAAACATCATGACTAGAAGAAACTTGGAAGGAAAGGGTTTATTTCGTCTTACAGTTGTGGTCCATCATAAAGGGAAGCCAAGACGGGAACTCAAGGCAAGAACATGGCGGCAGGAACAGAGGCCGTAGAGGGATACTCCTTACTGGCTTGCTCAGTCTGCGTTCTTACACACCTATGCCCACACCCCATGCAAAGCCCTCCGTGGGACGAGGCCCTCTCACACCAACTGAGAATCAAAAAACACTGCACAGACACTCCACAGGCCAATCTGACGGGCACAGTTCCTCAGCTGATGTTCCTTCTTCTCAAGTGACTCTAGTGTGCGCTGAGTGGACAAGATCCCAGCAGCACGCCTGTTTGATGAGTGACTGTCATGGCGTGTGTGCTGTGTCCTGTACCTCACCTGTTTTGTCTCTCGATTTTAAAATGGGATTTTTATTCTTAATTATATGTATGTGTGTGTGTTTGTATGTAGGACTGCATGTGTGTGCAGGTGCCCAAGGAGAACGTGGGTCCTCCACAAGAGCAGTACAACCGTTCATCTTTCCAGACCTGGGCTGGGTTTGGATTTAAGTATTTGTCTAGCCCATGTGCTCCCCCCCCCCCCCCAAATGTCCAGGAATAGATTCATTCTCACGTACTTGATGGTCCTGTTTTTTTTTTTTTTTTGGTTTGTTTGTTTTTTTGTTTTTTTGTTTTTTCCTAGAGCATCTTACAGTTTTAGGTTTTGCAATTGAGATCAACGATCTATTCTGGATTCCTTCATTTACAGTGTAAGGTCTAGATCGTAGGCTTCAATGGTTTGCTTATGAACACCCATGGTTCGGCGTCCTTCACTGAGAAGACCGCCAAGTTTGCCAAGTTTGTTGAAAATCACGTTTGGATATATTTCTGTTCCCTGATCTTCATGTTTATGTATTCTCACACACACACACACACACACACACACACACACACACACACACACACGCACACACTGCGGTTTCCTGATCACAATTTGCCCTAGTTAGCTTTACCTGTCGCCTTGATGCTTTATAAAGTTTGCTGAGAAGGGAGTCTCAGCTGAGGGACTGCCTGCCCCATCAGCCTGCAGGCCTGTCTGTGGATGGTTGTCTTGATTGTTAATTGAGGCAGGAAGGCTCTGCCTACTCTGGTGGCTCCAGCCCCTGGGCAGTGGTCCTGGGCTCTACAAGGAAGCTGGTGTCTATGAGGGAGTCAGTAGGCAGTTCCTTCGTGGCTCCTGTGGGAGGTTCCTGCTGTGGCTCCCCCAGTGATGAGCTGTGAGCTGAGCTGATGTAAGCCCCATTGTCCCTCGCTTTGGTCTGAGTGTTTAATCACAGCAGCAGAACAGAGCTGCAGTAGCGTTGGGATCTGGCAGGCAGGTTGACGGGTCTCGCTCCTCTGCAAAATCATTTTGGCTTTTCTAGTCTCTTACAGTTAAAAATACAGTTTGAGATCATTTTGTCAGCTGGAATCACACTGCACTCATAGATCAATTTGGAGAGGATTTTTTGTGTAAATTAAATCAGCCTTCTCAGTTCGTGGGCATGATGTATCTATTTAGAATTATTTATTTAGTTGGTGTTTTGTGGGTTTTAGCATACATACTCTGGATATATTTTGTATAGTTGGTACCTAAAATATTTTGCATTTTGGTATTTAAAATGCTGCTTTTTTTTCTTTTTCATGTTGTTTGTTGATGTTTTGAGATAGGGGCTCTCTGTGTGGTCCTAGCTGTCTTAGAACTCTCTCTGTAGACCAGGCTAGCCTTGAACTCACAGAGATCTGTCTCCATTCTGGGTGCTGGGACTAAAAGGTGTGCACTGCCACTCCCTGGCTTTAAAACTGCTTTGACTTTCAACCATCTCTGACTTTCAAAGATGTTCTTTGGCTTACCCTGGACTACATTCTGAACAACCATCTTTTATACTTGAAACACTGTAAGCTAAATTTTCTTCTTAAATATTTATTATAATTTAATGTGTACACTTGTGTGTCTGTATATGCTGGTAGTTCTCAACCTGTAGGTCATGACCCCTGTGGGGTTGGGGGCTCGTAAAATGACCTTTTCACATGAGTCACCTAAAACCATCTGAAAAACAGATATTAACATTGCAGTTCATAACAGTAGCAAAATTACAGCTAAAAAGAAGCAACAAAAGTAACTTTATGGTTGGGGTCACCACAACACAAGCAACTGTGTTAAAGGGTTGCATCATTGGAGAGCTGAGAACCACTGGTATATACCATATATGTGTGCAGTGCCTGAAGCAACCAGAAGAGGGCAGTAGATCCCCTGGAGCTGGATTTACAGGTTGTGAGCTGCCATACATGGGTTGGTGCTAGGAACTGAACTCAGGTCCTTTGCAAGAGCAGCAAGCTCCAACTGCTGAGCTATTTCTCTGGCCCTCAAGTTAAAAATTAATTGAATACATTTATGTCACCAGCACAGCTCGATTTGGATCTGCTCAACTGTTTATTTTAGCAGGCAGCTGGGTGAGACACTGAGTAGCTCCTGTGGTTTATCCAATATTGTAAGAAAAGTGAAAATCAGATTAAAGAGCTGGGAAAGGCTCACACAAGGATAAAGTCACAAATGCCACGTCCAAACGTAGTGGGTCATTTTGTGCAGCCAATACTCCCAAGCAACCATCAAATGTCAGTCAGACCTGTCTGCGTGTGGACAACAGAGAACCTGTGTCATGTGATGTCTCTAAGCCCATCTAAGGAAGTGTCACTGTTACTGAAGTGGACCACCCTGTGTTTGATGGCACTGTCTTGGCAATTCTGTGGTTTAGGTTCTTCTTAGTTTCTCCAAGTCTCTCTCTCTGACTCTCTCTCTCCTCCTTCATTTTACACCTCTCTATGTCAGTGCGTATGTATGTCTTTCCCTGATTCTCTCTCTGTCTTTCTCTCCACCTCTCCTGCCTCCCTCCTCCCTCTCTTCCCCTGTGTGTGTGTGTGTGTGTGTGTGTGTGTGTGTGTGTGTGTATGCGCCAGTGTGCATATATGCACACGTGACATGAACATACAAAGCCACTTATCTCTAATATCCTTTTCCAACCTGATCCATCTTTATATTTCAGGAAGGCCTATTAAGCAGACGCACACATGGAGGCCCTAATGCCCCACCCTGGCCTTACTTCTGAACTTGCAGTGCATGTGTCAGTGTTAACTACGTTGATTGGTAACTGACCTCAGGCTCTTGCCTCTTCGTTTATTAAGGTTCATGCCTACGGTGCCACAGAAGCGATGGGAGGAGCATCCTTGGAGGGCTGCTCTGTCCTTCTTCATCTGCACAGCAAAGGTCTTTGGTGACAGTTATCCTCAGAGGCCCTGAGTACAGACTTTAATTGGTGGGCTCTCAGGACAGCATCTTTCTGCTTGGATTTTTAGTGTATTTATCGTGGATGGGACTCACAGAGAAAGAACCCAAAGTGTCCTTGGTGATTGTCAGGAGAGGTGGATGGTGAGGTCACTCAGCAATTTTCTTTAACAAGGTGGGAGAGATGATTTGGAATATGTCACCCTGATGATCCAGAAAGCGGAAAAGAAGACTGTCAGGCAGAGCCCCTCTTGGCCTGGGGTGAGGAACAGGTGCTGACTGCGTTTCAGCCTGGGGCCAGCTGCACCTGCTGTATTCAGGGTCAGTCTCCTCCAGGCAATGCCTCTTCAGGATTCACCAAGGGAACCCCTGGAAATGTCCAACCAATTCCTCTCCCGAATGGTAGCCAGTGGCTTGGGCTCTGACAGCATTTGTGTTTGGATTGAAGCTACATCTTGTCCTACCTACACTGCTGGGAGAATCCACTGTTGTATCTTAGGAATGAAAACTATTGTAGGTGTCAAATTTTATTTTTCATTTAATGCTTTTTTATAAACTGAAAAAATAACATCTTGACTACGTGGAAGCAGTGATTCCAATACTAATGGTAGATATATAAGAAAATGGGGAAGGGCTGGCAATATGGCTCAGTGCTTAAAGGGGCTTGCTGCCAAGCCTGACAACCTGAATTCAATCCCCAGGACCCACAGGTGGAAGAAGAGAACTGACTCCTCTAAACTGTCCTCTTACCTTCATGAGTGTCCTGTGACATGTGAGTACCTCTCCCACAAAATAAATAAAGTAGTATAAACATTTTTTTTTTCAGAAAGAAAGGGGGAAAATACATAGTAGAAGAGACTGGCAAGGTCTCCCATGAGAGGGCTCTGCCCTGTTCAGTCTCTTGGGGAGACAGTGAAGGAGTCAGGAAGGCATCCATGACAGGGTCCAGCAGTTCTGAGGTGTGACTTTCAGCCCCTTCACTGATGACACAGCATGTGTGACTTTCCCCGGAGGACACTCTGAATGCCTATTCACTCCAAAGAAGCCACCCCATCTAAGCCCAGTCACCTGCAGAAAAGTGGGAGGGAGCACTGAGGTTCTCAGATAGCAATGGCACTGTCAAGCCCCACCCAGCCTCTCAAAAGCTCCTGAGAGCCACGCTGCTGAAGAGTCTCCCCCCTATAGAAGACTTTTACTGCTTATATAATACTCCCCCTCAGGGGGAGGGAAGACTCCCAAATCCCCCCCCTCCCTCCCTCCCTTGCATTCTCTCTCTCTTTCTCTCCTGTGTGTCTGTGTGTCTGTCTTGTTATTTGAGACAGGCTTTTGTGGATCTCAGGCTAGATTCAAACTCTCTATGTAGCAGAAGGTGATCTTGAACTCGATCTTCCTGCCTCCACCTCTGTACTACTAGGAGCTAAGGTGTGCGCCTCTACCCTCAGCCAGTGGGATACTGGGATGGAACATGTGACTTCATGTGTATTAGGCAAACACTCTACTGTTCTGCCCTTCTGTCATTTGATCCCAGGGACACTCCTGGTTGAACATTTGTCACTGTCCCGCCCCCAAGCCTTCACTCCTGCGGTCCTTTTCATGTGGGGGTTATCAAAGGAATACATTTTCCGTCTAGAACACCCAGGGCCAGTGCCAATGGGGAAGGACAGACTGTCAGATTAGAGATGACAGGGGCTCTGGGGCCACCTGAGAACACAGAAACAAAAGAGACTTCAAAGAGTAAATGGACGGGAAGCAGGAGTGAGCTTCTGATCTCTTCATCCTGAGTGGGTTCTGCCGGGCAGCAGGAAGGACATGGCAGTGGGTGATGTCGCAGCCTAAGCCCATGGCATAGCTTGGAGGATTCAGAGGATACCAGCACTGTTCATGGTCTCTGCATCCCTGGAGTGGATAATCTATTTCTCAGTTTGGCTGCTGGTTCATAAGGTGTGTGCGCTTTATGAAGTCATCAAACATTGTGTCACTGAGGTGTGCACTTTTTGTCAGTGTGCACTCTGTCGACAAAATAGCTTATTCAAAGGCAAAATAGCAACTGCAGCCTGAAGTCCCTAAAAGGCACAGGGGGCATTTCCTCTGTCCTGAACATCTGACACTCTGGGTTGAATAACTCATCAAGCTGAGTAGATGACTCAATGGGAGTGCTTTTCAGGAGGGTGGGCTGGAACGTTCCAGAGTGGGGAAGGGTAGGTGAGCAGGATTCCCAGGGGGAAGGGAGGGTCACCTCCAGATGGCTATGCTACACTGTGACTGACCCTCAGCTTTTGATGCGTGGCCACCATTAAAATAAATAAATAAATAAAAATGCTTGGCTCCTGTAGACTTTCAATACAGGTAAAATGGCCCTGTCCTGTGTGTCCCAGAAGAGAGGCATGCTTGGAAAATTAGCATTTGTCACTGGAGGACAGAAGGCTTTGTGGAGTCAAGAAGTTGAGTGTAAAGCCAGGGGTGAGCCCCAGGGGAGGGGCAGGGCCTCATGGTTCTCTCATGGTGTTTTCCCTTTACCAGAACCCTGTGGCTTTCCAGAGGTTGGAAATAGCAGTTGGTCAGAGAGAGAGAGAGAGAGAGAGAGGGGAACAATTTTTTTCTCATTCTAGCTCTCTCTCTCTCCTTAGTTTCAAACATGGAGAAGAAGATGCTGTGAGGGCTGGGGATATGGCTCAGCAAATAAAGAACTTGCTGCAAAAATGTTAGGACTGGAGTTCGAACCCAAGGCTCACGTGAAGGCTAAGTGGTGTGGCAGCCTGTCTGTAGTCCTGGAGCTGAGCAGGCAGAGACAGGGCATCCTTGGGGTCAAGCTGGGTGCCTAGACCAGCAGAGTCAGGGAGCTCTGGGGTTCAGCAAGACACCATTCCTCAGAGAGGAACGTGGAAGCTATCAAGGAAGACATTCAATCCCATCCTCTGCTCGCCTCCACAAGCACAAACATGTGTGTGCACATACATGGGCTGCTGCACATGCAAACACATGCAAACATACATGCATACCGTATGCACATGCCAAGAGGGAGCAAGGTACTCCAGAAATAACACTTTGGTTGAATTCATGAAAAGAGGGGCTGGGAGGAGGAGCTTGGGGCTGCTAGGGCAGCTAAGGATTCTCTGACAGCAGCAGCTAGTGGCATTCTCTTCATCCAGAAGGTGGTGCAGGAGACTTGCCCAGTGATTCCCCAGACTCTCAGAGCGCCATATTGGGAGGGTTTTTTTGTCAGGCCCCTCTCTGGGCAGCTGCTACTTTGCACTCCTAGGGAGGGGACATTCCTGGAAGAGTCCCTTCAGAAAGAGAAGGAACCATCCCTTCTCTTTGAGTCTGGAAGATTCAATAAGGGTGAGGAGGCCACCAGGGAAGGGACTGTGCCCTTCGCTGCTTCAGTTCTCATGACTCCGAGGAAAGGGACTCCTCAGATCTCCCTGGTGGCATTGCCAATGCACGGGCTATTGTCATGGGTCCCAAAGTGGGCAGATGTAAGTGGAACACTGAAAGCATTAATAATCCATCTGTTGCCGGGCAGTGGTGGCACACGCCTTTAATCCCAGAACTCGGGAGGCAGAGGCAGGTGGATTTCTGAGTTCGAGGCCAGCCTGGTCTACAGAGTAAGTTCCAGGACAGCCAGGGCTATACAGAGAAACCCTGTCTCGAACCCCCCCCACCCCCCCAAAAAAAAAGCCATCTGTTGCCGTGGCTTCCTAGGAGGCGGCACCTGTAGGAGGTACACCTGGCCCAGCCCTCTCCAGCTCTTCACAGGAGGATGCAGTGCCTGCTAGGTGCTCCCTCCCAGCCTCCCTGTGGGCAGCTCTACTTAGGGGGTCGGAGCTCTCCTATAGATCAGGCCTTCTGCCTTTCATGTGGCTGAGAACCCCCAAGCTTTGTAGTTAAGGTGATAAGTGCTTCAGCAGGACTCGGGTGGGCCTCAGGGTCTGCAGGCTCGCCAGGTGAAGATTCTTCTGCTGGCGCATGAGTGATGCTTCCTGGACAAGGCTGTAGATTCTGTGACGATAACGGACGAACGAATAAATAAAGAACGGGTACACCCACTGCGCTTCTACCCTGTGGCTCGTCAGCCCTGGCTCTTTCATCTAGGAACACTCTTACCTGTCTGCCCCAGGACATCGCAGCCTAGAATTTACAGCCAGCTGTGTTTTGGACAAGCCGAGCTGTGTCTCCGATGACACGCCCTACCCCTGCTTCGGAGCAGCAGCTGCCTGCCCCTTCTCCGTTCGCCCTCCTCCAACCCGCATCCCAGAACTCACCGGTAGCATTTGATGTGAACATGAAAGGGCCAGCACACCTGGGCCTCTGCCCCATTCTTCAGTCGATCCAAACGTAAAGCAATCCTATGTAGCCAGCTCCGGAGGCAACACTTTCTGCTTTCTAACTGACCCCTCTCAGGCTGGCTCCGCCTAGCCTCCCCAAAGAGGTGGCGGAGGTCAAAGTGGTTACCGCCCTCAGCAACTCTGCGTCCAGCCAACTGCCATTGCCTTCCCAGCATTCCCAGTGTTGAAGCGGGCTGGAAAAGGGACCTGAGGGTGCTGAGCACACAGGCTGTGGATGGGCCCGATCCTACCCCTAGCATTAAGATCCACTGCGTTGAATAGATATTGACATGAGCCAAGAGGTCACCCTATGGCTCACGGGAATAAATTACTAAGCACAAGGACATCTGTACGTGTCCACCATCAGCCACACGTTAGACTTTGGGTTCTTCAGACCCAAACGGAGTTCTCTGGCCCCTCAAGAAGTGCCCTCTCTTTCAAGGACTCTGACCCCTCTGCACATGGCTGATGACCTTGAGGGAAGTCCATAAACCCAACCCAAATTTCCTGAGTTCCCATTAAGCCTTGAACACATCCCTGTATCGAAGAACACAGAGGACAGTAAAATATGTGACCCCTACTCTCAGAATATGCAGTCTGATGGACAAGGAGACAAGGTTGTAAGATATTCCTACAGGGTGCCTTCCCCTGACCATGACTGGCCAGTGGGAAGCTGAGCCCACTGGAGTTCTGTGTAGGAAGGAAAGGCAGTTTAGAACAGGGAATCCAAACTCATGAGTATTCATTCATGCCTGCTATAAAATATCACCGTTCAAATGGGACTGGCAGAGTCTCAGAGCTGTGAAGGATACGGTGCATAGCTAACAGTTCACGTGAAAGGCAGAGCGGACTGTATCAGCAACAGTCAGCCATCTAGTATCTCAGATGCTGAGATACCCTGCTCATCACTTGTGAATATCGCTCTAATTAACAGTTTAGATACCAGAATGGTCCTTCCACAGACACATTCCAGAGAAGGGCTGAGAGACTAAGGAGAGGCAACAGAGTCCTCAAATCTGCCTTAATTAGCATCACAGACTCTGTCTCCATCCTTTTAGAAAGACATTCAAACATGTGCTGGAGATGTGGTTCAGAGGCTAAGGGTACTGGCTGCTCTGGCAGAGGGCTGTAGCCTGGACCCAAGCACCCACATGGTGACTCACAGCCATCTGTAAGCGGTCCAGGGATCGGATGTTCTCTTCTGGCCTCAGGGGGCACCACACATGCATGTGGTATTCTCTCCCTCCCTCTCCCTCTCCCTCTCCCTCTCCCTCTCCCTCTCCCTCTCCCTCTCCCTCTCCCTCTCCCTCTCCCTCTCCCTCTCCCTCTCCCTCTCTCTCTCTCTCTCTTTCTGCCTGTGGATCTGGATACCCTGATGATAATGGGTTAAGCCTTTGAAACTGTAAGCAAGCTCCCAGTAAAATGTTTTCCTTTATAAGAGTTGAGTTGGTCATGGTGTCTCTTTGAAGTGCTAGGACAATGACTAAGACAAACAGGTTACAAAAAACTTGCATCCGGGAAGGAGTGTGCACGGGTGTAAGTCCTTCCAGAGGGCAAGACAAGGGTTCTAGTACGGAAGCTTAGCTGGGAGGTGAACCTGGGATTCAGAATGGGTAGAGGCGAGGACGTGAGACAGGGAAGGAGAGGCAGCCAGTGACTTAGATTGGGGGTGTTCCTGCTATGGTGACTAGAATGTGGTCCTGCTGGGGACCTTTAGAGAAGGATCCAGGCATGTCCAACCTGTGGCCTGTGGGCTGTGAATGCAGCCTATAACAAAATGGTAAACGTACTTACAGCATTATCTGATTGCTTGTGTAACTCGTGTTACACTGTGTGAACTTCGTAGATGGCAGTGCTGTGTAGCAACGTGCACTTCAGTTTTGTACCAGCTCTGATGCAAGAGAGACAGGGTGCATACTTACTAACTCCAGGCACTTTTATTCTATTTATTATTTTCTAATATTTATTTATCTGTTGGTGTGTATATATGTGTATGTTTCTATGTGTGTGTTTCTATGTGTATGCATATGTGTGTGTATGTATATGCTTGTATGTGTGTGTATGTGTGTATATTTGTATGTGTTTATATGTATATATTTGTATGTGTATGTTTGTGTGTGTATATGTTTGTATGTGTGTATGTTTGTATGTGTGTGTTGTGTATATGTGTATATGTGTGTATATGGGCATGTGGCAAAGACTAACATCATGTGTCTTCCCAAATCACTCTCCACTTTATTTTTTTGGACAAGATCTTTCAAATGAACCTGGAGCCCACAATTCAGCAGAGCGAGTGAGCTGTGGGAATCCTCCTGCCTCCACCTCCCCAGCTCTGGGATTGCAGATACTGCTGCTGCTCCTGGCTTTAACACCGGTGCTAGGGTCCCTCACTCAGGTCCTCATGTTTATGCAGCCAGCACGTTATCAACCAAGACGTCCGCCCAGCCTATGCTCTATTTGCTATGTATTATGTGTGTGTCCATGGGTGCTGTGTGTATGTGGGTGTTCATATGTGCAATCTTTGTTGTAAAATTTCTGGGAGTGGCCGGGCAGTGGTGGCACATGCCTTTAATCTTAGCACTCGGGAGGCAGAGGCAGGTGGATTTCTGAGTTCGAGGCCAGCCTGGTCTACCGAGTGAATTCCAGGACAGCCAGGGCTACGCAGAGAAACCCTGTCTCAGAAAAAAAAAAACCCCAAAAAAACCCAAAAAAATAAAAAAATAAAAAATAAATAAAATTCTGGGAGCACTGGTTCCTTGCCATTTCTGGTGCCTCTGTAAGGCTGTGCATAGGCCTGTGGCCAGAGCAAGGCCTAAGGCAGAGACTGCAGGGACACAGCATGGGAATCCCTGCTGAGGAAAAGGCTGGGTGGATCACAAAGCACCTGGTTCAGCCAAAAACTCCTTCTTTGCCCAAATATGGCCATGAGCAGGTTCCTCCTGTCACTGAAGGGAGCCCTCTGGCGCAGCCCTGCGGCTTGGAGCAGCTCAGAGATAAGAAGCCTCCTCTTCCTTCATATGGGCCTCTGTCTGTCAAAAAACCTATTATTATATTCTCTGTCATCCTATGGAGGTACTGTCTTCTGATTCAACTCAACATGGTGTCTTTTTCTCCTTGAAGATCAAAGCTGAGGCCCTTTGAAGTGACTAATGGTTTTAGAGAGATGGCTTTAAAAACCTTACATCCTAAATATGAATCCTGAGAGCAACTTTCCAAGTCTCTGTCCCACCTGTCACCACAGTGTGATGGGGAGCGGGGACGTCTTTATGATGACATTGCGTGATAAGGTGTCTGAGCAGCCGGTTTATGATAGCCCATGCTCCTTTAAAGCAGTTTTGAATAATGCAGTTAACCCTAAAATGTTATTAAAACATCAAATTAGCCTCTGTAGTAGTCCAAGGTGACCTGGCCAGTTGTTGCAGAGAATCCTGAATGCAAAAAGAGTTCAGTTTACCACCAGCCATGTGAGGAGTCTGGGTCCCTCTCCCTCTCATCTCTGGGAAGTGCTGCTTATGTATTTATTGACCTAGGCCTTGCCCAATTATTTTAAAATGCAATAATTTACAGAAACACGAACACAAGTTCATAGATTGCCAGAGAGAAGGCAGTGGGGAAGAGCAAAGGGAAAGCCAGAGAGGCCAGAAGGAGGTCGGTCAACCCCGAGTGAGTCTCCAAAGGCCCTGTGCCACTGATGACGTCACAGGTGAAGGGCTAGTGAGCAGAGCACATCACAGCAATTCAGGGAAGCCACAGGCAAAACACAGGAAAACATCAGGCAAAGGGGTGAGAGGAGGCTGGACAATGGTCTAACCTTGGGAATCCCAACTCCTGCAAAGTCAGGCCCAACTAGGGTATGTGGCATATGCAGAATTGTAATGCACAGAAAATGAAATGGTGTGTGTGCGCGTGTGCATGTGTGCGTGTGTGTGCACGCGTGTGTGCGTGTGTGCATGTGCACATATGTGTGTATGTTACACACCCCTGTGCATCTACTTGATCAAATCCCTAGCAGCAATAGGTGGAAGGAATACTTTATCTTGGCTCACAGTTTGTGGGTACATTCCATGGTGATGGGGAAATCGTGGAGCTGAAAATGTGAGGTGTCTGGTCACACTGCTCCTCAGTCAGGAAGCAGGGGGTGAGAACACTCATTCTCTCTTTTCCCCTTTTTAAAATTTAGCCTGGGACCCCAGCACATGGTATACTGCCACCACGCTCAAAGAGGGCTCTTCCTTTCCCAGTTAAACATCTCTGGAAATGGTCTTGCAGGTGTGCTCAGACATGTGTCTTCTGGTTGGTTCTAAATTCAATCAAGTTGGTAGTGAATATTAGCCATCATATGTGTGTGTGTGTGTGTGTGTGTGTGTGTGTTTAAAGTGTTAACACATAAAGATGTGTGGTAATGGTGACAACCTCAGATTAAAGATAGGGACAACCTACAGGGGGGCGAGAGACATCAGGGAGAGTCTTAGGGAAACATCACCCCCATTGATAACGTTATTCTCTGTTGGGTTATTCTCTCGGACTTTTCTCCTTCTAGGACCTTTCTGTGAGTCAGAATGCATTTTACCCTGACTGCTGGTGAGGTGTGGATAGATGCAGTAAGACCTTGAAGGAAGCCATTAATGTCTGGGAGAGACGATGGTAAACTGAACTAAAATAAAGGTAGTGTCGTTATCAGGAAGTTGATGTAATTTAGATATTTGAGATGAATCCAACAAGACCTGCACATGAAGAGAAGGAGGGAGAAAAAGAGAAAAGAACTAACCAAAGGCTTAGCAGCAGGAACTTGGAAGTAGTACTGAGAGGAAATGCCACAGTGCTGGATTAGAGGAGCTGGAGGGGCGGGGTTAGAGGGGATGGTGGGGCGGGGCTAGAGGGGCGGGGTTAGAGGGGCTGGAGGGGCGGAGCTAGAGGGGATGGTGGGGCGTGGTGGGGGACTGGTAACCAGTGGGTCCCTTTGGGCTCAGGAAGGCTGAGACTACTACTGAGTGACAAGCAGTCGAAGATGCTGAGTGGAGGTTTGCCCATTGTGTACTGCCGCACAAAGCTCTCTCAGACACACTAGTAGCTGAGAAAAGAATCACCACCTAGGAGCACTCCGCGGGCGCATGAAGGTCGGTCTGTGCTCACAGGTCATTTTCTTGGGTGACTGTTGGTAAACCAAAGGGGGCCTAGGCTGTGAGGATACTCACTGGCTGTTTCTGCAGAGAGAGGCCACATGGCTGTCTTCTGACTATTTTGCACCAAGAATACATCCAGGTGTTACACCTATAGTGAAATGTAACTATAAACCAAAATGAGGTACTCAAGTGGAGAACAGAGATTTCCCACAAAGACAACCCGTTAAGATCCATGCCAGACACAAAATTCTGTGACTTATCCCTGCTGTGGAGCCTTTCAGGCCAGACCATTACAAAGCAGGCGCTGTTTACAGTTAACATTCTGTCCCCTGGCCTTGCCAGAGCAAATTATTACTTTTCCTTCTCTGCCCTTGAAATCGGGAGGCACGGAACCTCTGCGTGGGTTTGCTCCAACACCACTTTTCTTTCCTGTCATTGTCTGTCATTGTTCCCTCTTGGCCCCTTAAACTCCAAGTTGAGCAAGCACTTCTGTGTTCAGACACAGGCTGCCCTCTTGTAAAAATGTGAACTTCCTCTCTGCCTGCAAAACAAACCCCTGTTTGTTGTTTTGCCCAGAACAGGGCTAAAGGAGTGGGTGGACCAGGAGCCAGTAAGGGAGTGGAGGTAGGTTTGGAGTTTATCAGTCACACTCAGCTCTGAGTCCGTCAATGGTAACAATCCACTTCTTTGTTCCACGCCTGGTTCCCTCTCTGGCTGGCTGACCTGTGAGCTAGCCTCTGACAGCCCTGGCACCTCGCGCCTTGGACTTCCAATGTGCTACATGGAAATCTGAGTAGAGATGCTGGTGCTGGTTTTGTGTGTGTGGTTTTTCTTGTTGAACAGTTTCTTAGCTTTAAAAAACATAATTAGTTCTTTGAGAAATGCATCCAACATGTTTTGATCATATCGACCCCCTCCCCAACTCTGTCCAGATCCCACTTCCTTCCTCCGCTCCCAGCTGCTCTCTTTCAATCCCTTCCACAGGGGGTGCTGGGAGCTGCTGACAATTGCCAATAGCTCCTCAGGTGTGGAGTTTTGTGCCCACCTCCTCTCTCCATGCTGGGATTTGGTCTGGTTTCAGCTTGCTCAGGTCTTGTGCAAGGTCTTGTTGTCACAGCCTCTGAGAGTTCACATGTGTAGCCGCTCTGCTGTGTCCAGAGGACACTGCCTCTGGCTATTACACTCTTTGTACCCCGTCTTCGGCAATGATCCCTGAGTCTTTGGAGGAGAGGGTACACTTGGTACATTCCACTTAGGGCTAAGAGTTTAGCTCTCCTATTCTCTGCCCTCAGCATCTGTTTAGTGGCTGCAAACAGCCGTAAGTGTAAACCCTCTCGGCTGGGGTTGATGATATAATCAATCTAGAGTTTCCACATGAGCTTGCAGGCAGGTGGCGCCTCTTTGGGGGATGAGTTTGTGACCATCTAGGTGGCAGGACTGTTTTGGACAAATTCTCTTTCACCCTCCAGCAGTCCAGCCTAGACAGAGTCACACATGGCAGCTGCTGTTCAGTCTGTCCTACTGGGATGAAACTCGCTCCAGTTACGTGGGCTGTGTGACCAGGATCCCCGAGAGTCCGGGATGAGGATTCTTTGGTGCTGCAGGAAGTACACCTGGAAATCTGACCTGCTCACAGTCTGGATAGTAACATTCAAGGCCACTTCAGAGGCCTCAACTTCCTGCCTAAATCCAAAGGTTTTAAGATACGTGGTAGACAAGAGACACATTTGCCTTTTGGGTATGTCTGTCATGCTAGCCTTCTCTGTCCCTTAAATGCCGATGGCTACATTTCCCTCAGGTCCAGAATTCCTCCTTAAAAAGTAGGGAAAAGCACTTGGGAGGCAGAGGCAAGCGGATTTCTGAGTTCGAGGCCAGCCTGGTCTACAGAGTGAGTTCCAGGACAGCCAGGGCTACATAGAGAAACCTTGTCTCGAAAAACCAAAAAACCAACCAACCAACCAACCAACCAAACAAACAAAAAAGTAGGGAAGCAGTTCTGTCAGCTGGGTGGGACCTGTCAAGGTTGGTCGAAGAAGAAGAGGAAACAGGGTTTGGGAGTGGAGGCACTGAGTCAAGTTTCTAGTTCCTTTGCTCTATTCAGATGAGAATCACAAACAAGCAAGAAGTTCCTCTCGGCCACTCTTGAGCAGCTCTGGTACCCCCGGGGTTCTGCAGCAGTGGGTGGCGGTGGCAGCGCGCTCAGCTGAGAGCAGCAGCAGATGGTACCTCCTGGTGTCACAGCTCTCTGGCAAGCCTCAGATCTGGAGACCTTTAGCTTTGGTGTAGGCACAGGAGTCATGAGTCCCCATCTAGCACTGCATCTCCTGGGTCAGGAGCATCTGAGTCCCTCCGTCCCAAATGTCTGCCAGCTGTGACCGTACCCTGCCATTTCTCTTTTCTGGCTCTTTATAGATGTTCATCCTAAATAAGTCCACCATCTCCCTGTTCTTACCAAGAGAGGTGGTCTTTTAATGTTCAACGTTTCCTTCAGCTGAAGTGGCCAGTTTTCTTGCTGCTTTGACGGTTCAGCTACTACCTCTGCTGCTGCTGCTGCTGCTTGTCATCTGTGTTCTCTCCAGCCTACTGTACTGAGACTAGGCAAGAAAAACAACAAAATCAGAGGAGCCTTTTATTTGGCCTCATGCTACAAGACCAGGCAAGTCCACACAGTGGACACAGTGAGTTGTCTCCTGCCAACTCACCCAGAGAGCTGAACAGGTGCTTGTACACTCAGAGAGGAAGCATCTGCTCCAGGCTCAGCACACCTCACACACATTGTCCCCTTTGTGCAGGTCACACCAGTCTCTCTCCTCTCTCTCTCTCTCTCTCTCTCTCTCTCTCTCTCTCTCTCTCTCTCTCTTTCACACACACACTCACATGAAAACACACACATACACACTCTCACACACTCACACACATGCATTCACACACATACACCTACTCACACACACGTAGACATATGCACACACACAATTCAGACACACGTTCACACACTCACACGCTCTCTCTCACACACATGCAGACACACATACACACTCACACACACTCACACACATACACACACTCATACACACATGCAGACACACACACACACACACACACACACACACACACACACACACACACGTGATGCGACTCAATGGGTACACGTGCTTGACATCAAGCCTGAATCTGATCACTGGAACTCACAAAGTGGAAGGAGGCCCTGACTCCTCACGGCCACAGGAGCTCCATTGTGCACAAACATAATAGATGCAATTTTTAAAAAAAATGCATGCACAGAATAATTAAATAAATGTAAATTAAAAATACATGCTTATAATTTTAATTTAGGTTCTACATGCGAGAGAAAACGTGTTGCTTGTCTTTTCAAGCCTGGCTGGTTTCACCTGACATAGTGATTTCCATCTGTGTCCACTTCTCTACAAATGCCATGATTTAAATTTTCTTCTTTATGGCAATATAAAATTTCATTGTACATAGGTGCCACATTTTCTTTATCCATTTATTTGTTGATGAATGAAACTTTTGATTGTGTTTTCATTTGGGCCACTGAGCAGGTGACAGTGTCCCTGGCGACATTTGAGAGGGACAGGGGTGTTGGGGACAGATCTGTGTGAGATAGTAAAGCCTAAAGAACACACTGAGATTGGCCTCTCTGGAAGTCATTGGGGTGCAAAAGAGGCCTTGGCCACATAGCTCCTGAGTTTTGGCGAGAAACTGAGGCGCCAGTGGTCTCTGTAGTTAAGATAAAACAGAGATGCTTGGAGATCCAGCTTGGAGCAAGAGAGGAAAGAGTTAAAAACAAAGCCCTGGGAACACAATGCCTGGAAAGTGTGCCACAGGGAGGAGAGGCCACTGGTGTCAGAGACAGCTGTGGCACTAAGCAGATAAGCCCAGAAGAGTCATTGTATGACTCCACTGAGGTCATCTATGACGTCATTGTGGCGTCCATCGTCAGAGCTGAGTGCCAAAGAAGCAAGAATGATGAGGGGAGGGGGGAGGGGGTCAGGCACGGGCAAGAGGGGTGGGGCAAACCTGAGAAGATAAATGTAAATGGCATTGGGTGGAGCTGGGGCAGAGTCTCAGAGGGCAGGGATAGCAATGATGCAACCCAGTGCACTTGTGGCCAGCAGTATCATATCGGAAGGTTTGAATGTTTGAAGTAAAGTTATCAGACACAGGGTCTTCACGGGGCTGTAAGGGTTAACTAGAGCATGGGGTCATAACCCTGCCCTCATAGGCTGTGAGGGTTAACCTAGAGTGAGTGATGAAAGTGCTTAGCAAAATACTCGGACTACAGTAAGCATGTGATAAATAGCAGCCATAGTGATGTCAGGCTGTTAATAACGAGAAAACAAGTGTACTCGGGGGTGGGAGGTCCGGCTGAGACAGGGAATGAGTGATTATTGGCACGGGGAAGCAAGAGAGGGACTCAGGGTGCAGGTGGGCGGGTTAACAGTGTAAAGAAGTGAGATCCGTGTGTTCACCAGCATGTGCCGAGCACTAATGGGGCTCCAGCCCCTCTGCCAGTTATGAGGGGTAGAAAATCAAACAAGAGAAACTCTAGGCCAGGAGGGTGGCTAAATGGGCAAAGGCACCTGCTACAAAACCAGATAATTCAAAAACACCTGCCACCAAACCTGGTGACCCAAGACACCTGCCACCAAACACGATGATGACCCAAAACACCTGCCTCTAAAGCTGGTGACCCAAAGACACTTGCCACCAAACCTGGTGACCCAAGACATCTCCCACCAAACCTGGTGGCCCAAAGATACCTACCACCAAACCTAATGATGACCCAAGACACTTGCTACCAAACCAGGTGACCCAAGACACCTATCACCAAACCTGGTGACCTAAGACACCTACCACCAAACTTGGTGACCCAGGTTCAAGCCCTGAGACCCACGTGGTGAAAGGAGAGAGCAGAACAAGTTGTCCTCTGCCCTCTACACATGCACTGCGGCACACGCACACACACACATACACGTATGCACGTATGCATGTACGCACGTACGCATATGCATGGGCACAGCACATGCACACTAAATAAAATGTAAAAGAAACTGCTTTATGCCTTCAAGGAGCTCACAGCAAGAGACAGAGCTTCACCCCTGTGTGGGAGGGTAAATCAGGGCTGTATGGAGAGGCAAGAGGGATCCGACCCAGCCTTGGCTGCCTTGCTGATTTTCCTAAACAGGAGGCAAGTGACAAAGGAAGGAAGAAGAGGAGAGAACGCACACTAGGCTTGCAGAAAAGGGAGACAGAAGGAAGGAACTCGTGCTGAAAGCCTCTTCTGTGCTGTGGGAAGATACCAGGACAGCTGTGATGGGAACAGAAAGAAAGAACTGAACACGTGCTGAGGTCCCAAGGGCACAGGCAGGGTCGCTGGGAAGTCCACACGAACACACACAAGACTGGGAGCCACAGACAAGGTTTCCAGGCTGCAGGCTGTGGAGTTAAGATGTGCTGCCCAAGGACAGGGAATGGAATGCCGCCTCCTCATGGGTCGATTGACGGAGTCCTCACCCAGAAAGAACAGAAAGAAAAACAATAACAAAAGAGTGTGTTGGGGGATCTTAGAGACCAGGAAGCCTGGATGGACCAGAGGCTTCTCAGGAGGCAGATAGAGTCAATAGCAGCCCTTGGGATGGTGGCAATGTCACCAAGTGAGGCTTGGTGGCTGGAGTGGACGGTCACAGGAACTCAAATATCAGATGTGTTGGCAGGATCGCTCAGGAGAGCAGCAGTGAGTGGAAAAGGGAAATCCAGTCTCCACCACTTTGGGTGGGTGTGCACACGTGTGCATCTGAAGGCCATAGGACAATGTTTGTCCTGGTTAGGGTCACTATTGCTATGATAAAGCACCATGGTCAAAGCAACTTGGGGAGGAAAGAGCCTGTGTGGCTTACACATCACCATCACCGTTCATCACTGGAGGAAGTCAGGACAGGAACTCAAACGGCAGTAACCAGGAGGCAGGAGCTGATGCAGAGGCTGTGGAGGGGTGCTGCTTACTGGCTTGTTCTTCATGGCTTACTCAGCCTGCTTTCCTTTCTTTTCTTTTTTTGGTTTTTTTGAGACAGGGTTTCTCTGTGTAGCCCTGGCTGTCCTGGAACTCACTCTGTAGACCAGGCTGGCCTTGAACTCAGAAATCCATCTGCCTCTGCCTCCCAAGTGCTAGGATTAAAGGCATGCACCACCACTGCCGGGCTCTCAGCCTGCTTTCTTATAGAACCCAGGACCACCAGCCCAGGGATGGCCCCACCCACAAGGCCCCCCCCCATCAATCACTAATTAAGAGAACACCCACAGCTGGATGAGGCATTTTCTCAGTTGAGGATACTTCTTCTCTAAGGATGCTAGCTTGTATCAAGTTGATGTAAAAGTAGCCAATGACAATGTTCCTTAGGTACCATCCATGGTCTTTTGTTTGTTTGTTTGAGACAGGGTCTCTCACTGTCTGGAACTCACCAATTAGACTAAGCTAGTTGAGCAGCAAGCCCCAGGGATCCACCTGTGTCTACCTCCTTAGTGCTAGGATTTCAAATTCGAATCAGCACACTTGACTTTTTAAAAAGTGAATTCTGGAGATCAAGCTCAGGTCTTCCTGCTTTCCTGGCGAGAACTTTGCTGACCGAGCTGTCTCCCCGTTCCTCTCCACAAGTGTGGGGGCAGGACCGGACAGCTATGGGGCTAGAGGGTTAGACATGCTTTGTCTAATGACAAAGGACCCTACCCTGGATTTATCACTGTTGTCTTAACACTTCCCATGGGGCTGTAGGAAGTTTGTGCTGACTTTTTCTTTTTAATTTTAAAAAATATAACCTACGAACAGGAAGGGTGACCTATTTTCTTGCTTGTCCAAATTACATCCTCATGCTTGCCCTCTGGCCGTGATCCTGTTGCCAAGTGGGCAAGGCCAGCAAGCACAGACTCACCCCTCCACTGAGGTTCCATGGCTACTTCATACCCAGAGGTGTTCCTTCACTCCCATCTAGTCAGGTTCACAGTCGATAGCAAACTACACACCAAATGATGTGGCTGGGCTCTGCAGGGACACACAGCGAGTGGGGTTTCCCACCCAGGCTTGTGGGTATTGAGGCTTCCGCCACTCAGAGGAAAGGTACACCTCCCAGAGCAGAGCCAGGCAAGTGAAGAACCTTGTGGAAAACCATTTCCTGCCATGCTCCTTGGTAGAGCTAAGGACGGGGGTACTGGCCTTCATTTGGATTCATAAAGGAAGCTTCATCAAAAGCTAGAAAGACACATCCCCAAACTCCTAATGAGCATTTTGGGATGGGGACAATGACCACATCAAAGGAGGAGATGGCTGTGGGAACTCCTGCTGGCAGGGGCCCCAAAGAAGCTGCCACTCTGCCTCAAAGGAAGGCACAGCCCCTCCCACCCCCCACCCCAGGCATAACTCTCTTTAGCTGGGTCTTCCTAGATACTTGGTCTCTCTCTTGGGCCTAGGTTTCCAAGGAAACAGAGTTCCTCCCAAGTCAAGTGCCAGCCAGAGGGTTGTGCTTCCTTGAAGTAATCTGAAGCAAGGAAGAGAATGTGACTGCAGGCCAATCAGATGGTTGCCTGGAGCCTCAGAGGCCTCTGTGCCTGTGAGGATGTTACCTAAGACCCACAGTCTCCCCAAGAAAACAGAGTAGGAGATGGCACTCGGGGCTGATGGCAAGACAAGGGCTGGTGGTTTGTTAAAGGTGTGTGCACGGGCACAGAGAGAAGGAAACTTGCTTGGCTTCCCTAGGGGACCACATGTTGAAATCTTAGCCAGCGAGTCGTCCTGAGGCCCAGTTATGACTGTTCCCAGAATCTGTCCTCACAGGCTCTGCATTTGCCCCTTTAGCTGGTCAAAGCTCAGCCAGGCAAACAGAAGACAAAGGCCTAGGTGAGGCTAAGGCCCCAGGGCCTTCTGAGGATGCAGTAGCAGATATCAAGAGATAAAGTGCGGCCTAGCAGAGTTAGGGGCCCCCAGAGAAAGGCTGACCTGAAGAACTGAGACTCCTCACCCACCAAGACCTCTGGGGTACAGGGACCCCAGAGCTAACACAGCCATTTGGAAGTGCTTGTCTCCTTGGGCAGAAATAGGCAGACATTCATATGCCAGCCACCTTTGATATTTGACTAGGGGACTCCCCGGAGAAGCACGGTTGTATCTGGAACAGGGCAGTGACTCCGAAAAGCTCTAAAGCAAGACATGTCAGCCCCCTGCACTTCTGTGGCAGGGCATCTCTCTCTCTCTCTCTCTCTCTCTCTCTCTCTCTCTCTGTGTGTGTGTGTGTGTGTGTGTGTTGACCCTTGAGTGAATATGTGAATTCACAACGATGGTAATGGCCAAAGCAGGGGAACAACCCGCACGTCCATCGGGAAAGGACTGGTAGTGGCCCTGTTACTCACAAAGCAAAGAGGAAAGCAGCAGCCATGCCTGTTAGGAGGAGAATGGCCAAACCCAGCATGACAAGTTCATTCTGAGGAGCACACTTCAATAAGAGAAAGACACATGTCACATTAGGAGATTCTGAGAGCCAGCAGACAGCCATGGCGACATGCCACTCAGGTATCCAGTCAAGAGAGAACTTGCTACTCAGCCATCAGAAGTTCAGGGAGCTGACATCTCTTGCTTCAGAGCTTTGTGGAGTCACTACAGTGTTCCAGTTGTGACCTTGCTCTTTCCGGGAGTTCCAAGTCAAAGGCTGAAGGTGACCGGCCATGCTAACATCTGGCTATCTCTGCCCAAGGAGGCTGGCGCTCCTGCAGAAGGCCAGGTTGATTCTGGGAGGGGAGGGAGGAGGTAGAGGAGGAGGAGCTGAGGAGAGGGGGAGTGGATTGCGGAGGAGAGCTCACTAATCTACAGAATGTTTACTTTTCCATACATTTTTGTATGGAAATACGTTGAAAGTTCTGGAAAAGCCTTCCTGCAATCACCGCTACTGCCTGGACTGGGGAAGGGTCTGATGACCTGTGCACAGGACTGTAGTTCTCTGCTTTGATTCCGTCTTCGTGAGGAGGATGCATCCAGGTGTTACATAATTAAACGGTTTAAGACCACACACATCAGCTACTGGGATCCAGGTCTCCTGAACCATGATTATGTCAAGAGGATTCCAGAGTCTCTGCTTGAGTGAGGGGCCCTAGGCCGCCCAGAAAGGGTTGTGTTTAACAAGAATCTACCAGCACAGCCCCACCCCCGCTGGCCCACTCCCATGCCCTGTGTTTGTTTGGACTAGCCAGCTGCAACTTGACAGTTCACAAGGGGTGTCCAGAATGCCCTATGGAGGGTTTTAAAATGCACAATACTTTACTATCTCCCTGGCCACCTGGGACAGAGATGCTATAGCTCCCAGGCGCAGAATCTTCAGAGTTAAATCTCCCCCATTTGGCATGGGTGCACCAGAATGCTTCAGGGTGATGCTGAAAGACCCCCGAGCTGGGGAGACCCTCGCTCAAGTCTCGGGATGGCGCGACCCCCCAAGAACTCACGAAAGACCGTCCTTGCTGCAATCACATGAGGTTTAATTCGGGGGTGGTGAGAAGGACCAATGCATTGGGGTCGAAC
>CM052706.1:3219616-3233471 GCA_028551405.1 Uromys caudimaculatus | reverse complement strand
CCATAATGGGCTGAGCCCTCCCCCACTGTTCACTAATTAAGAAAATGCCTTACAGGCTTGCCTAGAGCCTGATCTTATGGAGGCATTTTCTTAATTGAGGTTCCCTCCTGTCAGATGTCTATAGCTTGTGCCAGGTTGTCATAAAACTACCCAGCACAGTGTGTGTGTGTTCACGTGCCAATATCTAACCCTGCTCACAGTTACACAGTGGCAAGAACTGGCTTTTAGTCTGTCAACAAACCCTGGGTCCTGGCTTCTTGGAATTACTTGGCTAAGATCAAAGTTCATTAAAAAACATGGTTTCAGTTAGATCCTGAAATTCAACTCTCTAGCTCTTGGCTCCAACCTTACCTTCCTCTCCTTGTCAGCATTTTGGAAGCTGGTGGCCAAATGAGTTTTCAGAACAGCATTCATGGTAGTTTTAATCACCACCTTGATATAGTATAGAACCACCTGCAATGATTCTTGATGAGGGGTTGTGTAGATTGGGTTGGCCTGTGGGCATGCCCGTGGGGAATTGTCTTGATTGCATTTACTGAGGTGGAAAGACCTGCCCACTGTGAGTGGCACCATTCCCTGAGCTTGTTCCTGCCCACTGTGAGTAGCACCATTCCCTGAGTTTGCTCCTTCCCATTGTGGGCAGCACCATTCCCTGAGCTTGCTCCTGCCACTGTAAGTGACACCATTCCCTGAGTTTACTCCTGCCCACTGTGGGCGGTACCATTCCCTGAGCTTGCTCCTGGAGTGTGTAAATGTAGAGAGGGAGCCGAACCAAGGAGGCAGACATGCATTCATTGTCTGCTCTTGACTTCAGGTGCAACCAGCTGCTTCAAGGTCCTGCCTTGACTTCCCACAGTGACAGACTGTAGCCTGGAACTGTAAGCTGAATACCTTCTTTCAGGATATTTTTATCACAGAAACAGAACTCTGGCAATGTGGAAAGGGTACAGAGAAAGGCAGTGTTTATTGACTGGCGTTGAGTTCTCAGTGCTGGGCCAGATGTCCTGATGGATCTGTTGTGTATCACAGTAGCAACCAGCCACATGTAGCAATTTCAATTTCTACTGTTAATTAGTTAAAAAACCTGAAACACTTAAAATCCAGTGTGTCAACTGCCCCATTAGCCACATCCCAAGTCCCCAACAGTCACATACTGCTAATGACTGCTGTATTGGACAGTGTAGATAGGGAACAGCACAGTAATTTCCACTGGACAAGCCAGATGTAGTATGTCTCCCCGTAATCCCTGCCACAGTCCTGCTAGGTAACGTCAGTTTAAATGCTGGACTACCCCTAACAGAAAGCCCCAGCTCAGAATGATAACTTTATCATCAGACTTTGATAACTTATATCCATTTGTGGCTGGGAGTTTAGAGGAGGGGTTACCAGGCACAGTGTGGCTGGGGAGGTCTGCAAGTTCCCAGCATCCTTTGCTTCCACGCATGTCAGTCTCACTAGTGCCTGCCAATCAAGCTTAGCTTCCCATGTGATTGTAGAATGGTGACCTGGGGCATTTGGAACTCTGGGTATCCTCATTTATATCCCTCCTAAAATCTGATTGGAGCAACTGGGATCATGTGCCTTTTCCTGGCCCAACAACAGGTGTCAGAGACACCTACAGATTGCTCAGTGTGGATCAAAATCCTCTGAGAAAGGAGAGGATTAGAAAAACTAAGTAGGTACTGGGGAGATGGCTTTGTCCGGAAAACACTTGACCTGTGAGCATGACAACCGGAGTTAAATGTTCAGAACCCGTTCAGAAAAAGCCTGGTGTGGTGGTAGGCACTTGTAATCCCAGCTCCAGGGAGTCAGAGACAGGCAGTCCCTCACACTCAGTGGGTTAGCTTAGCTGACAAGCTCTAGGCTGGTGGGAGAGCCTCTCTCAAAACCATGAGGTGGATGGTGTCTGAAGGACACATGGGGCCGCCCTCTGACCTCAACATGCACGTGTACACATGCACTGTGCAAACGAACACACTCACATTAAAAAAGCAAAATCACATTTCTATTAGAAAAGAGAAAGAGGAAGGTGAATGAAGTACAAGTCACCAGCGCTATGGACTACAGAAAGGACCATAATTCTTCCTGCCACAAGGAAGGGGGTTGAATCTGAGGTTGAGAAGGCCATGGGTAGGATTAAATAAACCACCCCAATCACAGTATACCTTCAGGGCAGAACCGAGGACCTGCCTGGGGGTCTTGTCTGTGGTGGTCTGTAGCCAAATGCTACCTACCATATGCACCAGATGCTCCCTGTAAGCCACTTAGGGCAATCTGCTCTACGGGACACACTATGCTGCCTGCCATCCTCCCTCAAAGTCCCCTTTATGTTAAATATATGATTTTTATCCTCAGAAGGGGGATTATCTCAGAGCAGAATTGGCAAGGTTAAACACTATCTATAATACACATTCTACTGGGTCATAAAATGAATTACATAATATATCTATCAGTCATCTACCTGGCTCTAAAGAAAAAAAAAAAAAAAAAAAAAAAAACCCGGCAAAATGCATTTCTGTTAGGTGTGGGTGAGTATTTTATATTTCCTCCCTTCCCATGAAGGTAAGAATGACCTTGGTTCTTAGGAAGTGAAGATAGATTGAGCGGGCTAGGATCAACACAGCTCCATTTCAGTTAGTCCTCCCTAAAATCGCCAAGGAGTGAAAATAGAGATTGAATTTATTTTACTATATATTGCCTCATTTGAACTTTAGTAAGGCATTAGCTTCTAAAGAAAACCCTCCCTCTCCCATAATCCCTTATTGATGGATGTTAAGGAAATTGCCTTGGCTTTATTGATTCTGAGCTATGAGGTACAGCGGACCGCCGTGTGTTAAACTGGGGAAGGGCGCTGCGTAGGGCCAGCTGTCTCTGTGGGGATGGAACTTGCTGACTGCAGTGCTTTGGCCCTGCCCAACACGCATGGCTGTTCTCCCCAAAGAGCAAATTAATAGAATGTCTGTTGGGCGCAGCCGAGCCTTCACGCCACGACCTTGCTTGAAACGAACAAGCAACAAAAGGACCTCGGTGGACGCAGAAAGCCAAGGTCTCTCATAGCTCCAGCTTTCTGGAACGCAAACTCATCCTTAAAGAACTTCACCCCAGGAAGGTAGAGGGAGGCTCCGTGGTCAAAAGAGCTTGCTGCTTTTCCAGAGGACCCCAAGTTTTGTTCCCAGTAGGCAAAGCTTGCGGCTCCAACTCCGGTGGATTCAACGCCCTCTTCTGGCCTCCGCGGGCATGACACCAGTGTGTATACACACCTCCCAATACACACAGATACAGATCAGTAAATACTTTAAACTAGCATTAGAAATCTCCACAAATAACCCAGAAACGCTGTCTAGGAACGATGCTTAATTTTTTAGAGCCCGGGTCTTTATCTGTAAGATGCTGAATCGAGAAAGAAAAGCTGTCATTTTGGCTGGCAACAGTGTCTTCTATATTTTTGTTCAGGAAATTACTCTGATGGGACTCCGGCTAAATGAGGTTGAGAGGCCCAGGGAACGGTCCTCAAGGACGCAGTAAAAAGTGGCAGTTAGCCATCTTGGCCTGGAAAGATAAAAACTGAGGGGAGCAGCTGGGGAGCCATCCTTCAAATGTTTGCTATGCACGCATGAGGATCAAACTGATTCCCAGAACCCATATGAAAGAGCCAGTTATGTGGGATATACTTGTAACCCCAACACTGGGGAAGTAGAGGCACATGTGAGTCTTCAGGGCTTACTGTAGCCAGCCTAGCCTAGTAAGATACAGTATCACGAGAGACTTTATGTGGTAGTTTGAATGAGACGTCCCACAGTCTCAGACATTTGAGTGCTTGGTCCCCAGCTGGTGGCACCATTAGGGGGTGACCAGAGGTATGGCCTTGTTTAAGGAAGTGTGTCACTAGAGGTGGACTCCCGCCATTTCCAGTGTGTTCTCTCTGCTTCCTCTCACAGTACAAGCTACCTCATCTCCCCTTGAGGATCAAAACTCCAAGTCTTTGGGCCTGTAGACTCCAGGTTGCACTAGTAACCCCTGGTTCCTCAGGTTTTGGACCTCAGACCAAGAGTTACAACATTAGTACAGAGTTCTGAAGTTTCCTGTCTAGACTTAGACACCCCATTATGGGACTCCTGAGACACAATGACAATAGGATCAGGTCCCCTAATGAGCCTTCCCACTCACTGATAGATAGATAGATTGATGGGTGGAAATAGAGATAGGTAGGCAGGCAAGTAGATAGATGATAGATAGTTGGTTGACAGAATATGAGATATATCATATATATATGTTAGACATGATAAATAGGTAGATAATGAATAGAGAAGCATATGATTGATAGGTAGATAAATAGATCAATGATAGATGAAGAGATGAATAGATGATAGGTAGATGACTGATAGATGATAGCTAGTTAGATAAACATAAATAGATTATTGACAGATACTGAGATAATTTTTGATTGATCGATAGAGAATAAATGATAGAGGTAGATGATAGATGATAGATAATATAGGTGAATAAATGATAGCTAAGTGGTGGCCGGATAGACAGCCAGACTGACAGATAATAGCTAGCTAGGATACGGCCACTTGACTCTGTCTCTTGGGAAGAACCTGATCAATACAGTCCCCACACGACATCAGACCCCAGTGGGTGCAGGGCTCAGGAGCTGGCTTCAGAGATGAAAATCCAGAGATAAAGGTTATTTTCTGGTGGGGATACCTCGGACTTCTCATATCTAGGGCAAATACATTTTATTTTTCTCACTGCCCAAACACAATACTCTGCAAAGCCCACAGCGCCCCTCAATTTGTTCATTCCCTGGAACCTACACTTATTTGTCCAACTGACCCAGGGGTCCTCAGATGGATGTCTCTCTCCCTTTGAGAAAAGGAACCCAGATTAGCATGTCAATGGTCTACCATGAGTGAGGGAAGGCTAGACCACTTGCTTTGGGTTGACAGTGTAGACTGACTTTTGTCTACTGACCCAGCCTGTTCTCCAAACAAAGCAAGGAGGCTCCCACCTACGATCTACCTGTGTCTCAGCCCAACCCAGTGCCTGGGTAGAGACACGTGTTCACAGATGTCAACTGTCCTAACCTAGGTCACCGCCTCAGATGCCCCCAAAGTGCAGATCAAAGCCTTCCCAAGGTGCTAATGAGTCACTTTCTTGGGTGAGAGCTGAGGGAAGTCCCAGCTGAACAAAGGAAGTGATTGACAGGGCTGTGCTCTAGGTATCAATGGCCATTCTCTCCATCTCAGTGAAGAGTGGAAGAGGTGGAGAGTTGGGTGGGAGGCACAGTAAAAGGCGAGGACAGAAGAGGGTGACAAGACGCAGGGATTCCAAGGGTTCTGGAAGGGTACGCTGAATGGCCTGGGGCCTGCGCTGTCACCCAGTGGCCCAGATGCCTCCAGGTGGAAATGTGTGAACCAGCTGGATGGATAACAAGAGGCCCTGCTCCCAGGAGGCCTGTGTCTGTTCTACAGCCAGGAGCCTCTCCTCAGCTACAGACCCTTATTGCCAAGCAGACTAGTGGGTCCCTTGGGACATCCTGTTCCTATTTTCTCCCAAGGAAAACCAGAAATGTAGATTTTCTTCATGGAAAAAAAAAAGATTTTGAAACATTGGAAAACAGTTCAAAAATATCTCTAGCAGTGTGTCAGTCAATCAAAACACAGCTCGAGGCTGGATCTCGTCCTTGGTATAAAGCAGCTCCTCAAACTCAAGAAGACATCCAGAGATCAGCAGAACTTAGGGACATCCAACATGGCCCCACCTGGAGGGAGGGCTCAGGAACATGCTTTCATTTCTTTCTGTTTCTAAGACAAGGTCTCCTGTAGCCCAAGATGACTGAGTAGTCAAGGGTGGCTTTAACTTATGAGCCTCCTGCACCTACCTTCTGACTGTTGGGATTACAATCGTGCCTCATTGCGCCTGGTTTTACAATGTGTTGGGGATCAAACCCGCGGCTTCTTGCATGCTAACCCCACAGGCTGAGCTGCGTGCCCAACCTAGAAAGTGCGTTTCTAAGGAGTTCCCTGGAGACAGAGGCAGGCTAGGGCCATGTGCTGATGTTCAGTGTCTCTGGTGACAATGAGGCTCTCTCAGACTTTCTTTCTGTCCCAATGGTGTCCTGCTGGCTTGAGAGGAAAGGATGTGCTCTCCTCTCCAAGAGCCCCTGTGAAGGCAGCTCTTTGTGTGGCCTCCTACCATCTAAGGGCTGTCTTCAGGACCTGCATTTAAAATAGGAGTCATGGGTGCTAATTTGGGGACTCTTTTATTTCCTGAGTATGTGTTCTTGGCAGAGTGTGGACCCAAAGCAGCACCCGGTGTGTGTGCTTGTTCATTAGCCCCCAAGCCAAAGCCTTTCTGCCAAAGTCAGGTGCCCCTGGCATTCCATAAGATCCATACACGTCCTCTGATGTCAGGGGTTCTGTGAGGTTGCTCTAATTACCTGAAGTTTGAATGGCAATTTTCCTCATCTGCTTTCTGGGAAAGAGGTCCAGAGAAGCTGAGGGAGATGCATGTGCTTGTGGTCACTCGCATGGGCACAAGAGCTCAGCTTCAGTTACCATGGAAAGGCAGGCAACGTGACACAAGCAGATTCCCACTGTTTGTTTCTTTCATGTCTTTATTATCGTGTGTGTGTGTGTGTGTGTGTGTGCGCGCGTGTGCGCGCACGCGTGTGTGTGTGTGTGCATAAATGTGTGCCTGTGTGCATGCATGTGTACATGAATGGGTGTGTGTGTTTATGTGTGCGTGCGTGCGTGCATGCATGTGTATGCATGTATGTTTGTACGTGTGTGCGTGCGTGAGTGTGTGCATGCATGTGTGTGCACATATGCATGTGCACATGTGTGTGTGGTGTGTAAGAAGTTGTGCTTGTCTGTGCATATACATGTGGAGGCCAGAGTGTTGAATTGAACCTGGATCCTCGGGAAGAGCAGTCAGTGCTCTTAACCACCCACCTGTCTCTCCAGCACCACCTCCACTCAATTTTAATTGATGCATGAAAATTTTAAGTATTTGTGGAGTACCAAATGACGTTTTGGTGCACCCAGACACCGTGTGATGTTGAAGGGAGGCTAACTCTGACTGAGCATCTGCCATCACTCTCTGATGGAGACACTTCAAGTCCTTTCTTCAAGTATTTTCCTTGAAATACTCAACACACACTGCTTTCTATAGCCACTGCATCGTGCAGCAGAATAGCAGAACCTGTTTTTCCTGTCCAAGTGTAGCTTGGTGCCCACTGACCAACCTTCTTTATCCTTCCCACACCTCTCGTCCCAAGATCTCCTATTGCGATTTGTGTCTTTTCAAACCCAGAATCACAGAGCAAACTAGATCTTTGTTCTCAAAAGCACAAGCCCTGACTAGAACAGAAAGTGCTCCTTTCTTCTCCTTTCTCCCTTTCCCTGGAAGGACACGCCAGCATGTTTGGAGACCACACCTATGGGCCAGCCCGGAAAGCTGGCGAGAGGGGAAGGAGGTGCCGCACTCGTCATTGTTTGGCTGCTGTGACAAAGCTTCTGCAAAAGCAGCTCCAAGGTTTGTTTGGGCTCCTGCTATAAAAGATACAGACTCATAGTGGGGGGTCCTAGGGGGGAGAGGAAGAGGGGGATTGTTAGATACATCTGCAGTCAGGAAGCAGAGAGACGAATGCTGGTGCTCTGCTGGCTCTCTCCTTTTGGTTCAGCCCAGAACTCCAGCCCATGGGCTCAGGGCTAGGTCCTCCTTCCTCACTGAACCTATCTGGAAATGTTCCCTAATGCACATCCAGGGCTGTGTCGCCTAGGCTGTTTTTACACCCAGCCAAGTTGACATGAGGAGTCACCATTTCTATGACCCTCCTAAAAGACCCACTGTGAGAACTTCTCACAATGGTGGATCTAAAAATGTAATCCCCAAAGGTCCAACCTGCTCCTTCCCAACTGCCTTTATATCCCTAAAAACAAACAAACAAAAAACAAACAAGCATCCCAAGCATTTCCTGAGACATAAAACCAGGGTGCTCTCAGACCCATTTTGTCTGGGGCATCTGGGGAAGCCGCCACCCCAGAGCAGGATGTCACTGCAGGTAAATACAAACATCTGTAAAGGAGGTGTCCTGGGGACAGGGTTCTGAGACCTTTGGTTCCACCAACAGTGTCAGAGCTGGGGAATGAGGAAGGAGTGGAGCATCACATATAGAACTAAAGCCAGGGACGGCCTCTGCCCCACCCCTGCCCTGCACTGGGAAGCCTGATGCAAGTGCCAGGCTTCCAGAGGGCACTCACCGTCATATGCCCCAGCGCACGTCCCACACACTACACAGAGCACACACCACACATGGCACACACTACACATAGCACACACCACACATGCCACTAACCACACATGTCACACACCACACACAGCACAGCATACACATTGCATACCACACATGGAACACACTACACACACTGCATGCCACATGTCCGGCAGACACTCCAGCTTAGAACCAGCAGACTTACAGGATCATACTTCGATCATTTTCTACAGGCTCGATGCTGACCGCACAGACTTGTCCCTGCTCTGGCTTCAGTCCCACACTGTTGCCCAAAGTCAAGGGATCTTGCATCTCCCAGACCCCCAAAGGCACCAGGCTGCCTCTTTAAAATGTGCACAGTGAGGGGTAGAGAAACTGGCTCAGGTGATAAGGTGCTTGCCACACAAACATGAGGTCCAAAGTTCAATTCCCAAGAACTTGTGTTGAAGTCAGGCCTGGTGACTCATATTTAATCCCAGTGTTGGAGAGGGGGAGACAGGCAGGCATCCGCAGCTCTTGGGCTAAGCAGCCTAGCCAATCTAGGTTCAGTAACAGACCCTGTCTCAAAAACTAATGTGCAATCCAATTAGAGAAGACATACACATCAACCTCTGACCTTCACACACACCCACAGGTCCATGCACACACACACACACACACACACACACCTCCCACAAATGTGCACAGTGATATCAGAAGATGAGGCTGAGCATGGCTAACCATGTGCTTGGGAATCTGTTTGTTGTCCCTCTCTGAGTCTTGTTTTGCCCAGTGTCCTTTAGAGTCTAGACGAGGACCCAGGCTCCGTTCCCTCTTGTGCAAATGTTTCTAGAGAACTAAGAACGAGAGAGCTGCATACAAGAATGACCACTGCACTGAGCCAAGGAATCTGGGTGCATTTATCATGCCCCTTCTTGGGACTTCGTGAGCCCCAGGGTCTCTGTGTGTGAGCAAAGCCACAGAGAAGCCACCTCCATGGCCTCCACTGTCTCTTGCTCATACAGAGGTCTCAGCTCCAGGCAAACCCTGAGGCATGTGCCTGTCAGTATGCTAACAATGTGTAAGCCTGTGCGGAAGTGGAGGCCCTGGCAGAGCCCGGACAGAGGCGCCCCTGGACAGACATACCAGTCCTGACAGTTCCCATGAGCAAACCCGGCATCAAGAATTTGAGTGCATGAGGTTACCCGAGGGAGTGTCCTTAGCAGGAAGAGAACAAGGAAGTGTTCAGCACACTGGAGCCCGGATTACAACACAGACATGACTCCTAGAAGCCATCCCTGGGAGGGAAAAAGGCTATCAAGGGACAGCCCTCTGGGAGAGTCAGCTCCCATGTGGCTGAGGGTAATTCTCCAGGGACAGCTCTTTATGACCAACATTTACAGCAGCTGCTCAGGAACCCCTCTGTCAAGGGACTCTGGGTAGGGCTGCCCTGTACCCACCCTCCTTCCTCTGGCACAATCTTATCTGTGGTTTCAGTTACGCACGGTCAACCATGGTCTGAACTGTGAGTCACAGCATGGTGGAGGGGGAGGGGTGAATACAGGATATTGAGACACAGCAAAGAGCACAAGCACAGCCGTAACATCCACTTCTGTGGGTGGTTTTCCTGTCTATTGTATCGTTGCCGCTGGTCATCTCTCACGGTGCTTGACTCACAAATTAAACTTTAATCATAGGTGTGTGTGTGTGTGTGTGTGTGTGTGTGTGTGTGTGTGTGTGTGTGTGTAAAAACTCAGTGAATGCGGCCATCGATGCCATCTAGTTTCAGACATCCAAAAAGGTATCCCTGGGCTGGGAACAATGTGGAGAGAGGGGCTGCAGTTCTAGCAATGAGCCACCTTGCTCAGTAGGCACAGATGATCTTCAATATGGAGCTATTTTGAGATACATCGCAAAGGGCTAATGGCCGCCTCTCACCTGATGCCTCATCCCAGGCCACACCCACAGCCTCGTCCTAGGTATCGCATTTGGATCTTACAAGATGCAGGATTGCTTTGCCAGGAACAGTGGCAACTTCACCTGGCCAGCCACGCCCTCCTCTGGTTGACCACTCTGACCAGGAGGCTCTTCTCAAAAGGCTGAGGAAGGTCTGTCTACAACGGTGGAATACAACTTTGCTTCTCTAAGAAAGTGACACAGAGCAGCAGATGAAGCTGGCAGGCAGCCCCACTCCCACCCCCCAGGGTGAGTGGCAGATTCTTCAGGATGCAGCTATGGAGCCCAGCAGACCTGCGCAGTGTTAGTGTTTCCTGTTGCCATGAGGAAAGGTTTGTCTTGGTGCTTGGAGGTTTCAGTCTGTGATACACTGGCCTCTTTGCTTTGTGGCGAGGCAACCTGTCACAGCAGAATCAAACTGCTTACGTGCCTGGGACTGAAGAGAGGAAGGGAGAATTCAATCCAATGTGCTGAGGAGGATGCCTCCAGTACACTGAACACAGAATATTCCAGACACAAAGCATAGCACTTGCTAACTCAGAACCAGAGCGACAGGACACACTGCAGCGTGAGCTTGCTTGGCTGCCACGGTTCCACACTGCCTTGCACAGCACACTGGCTGTGACTTCTCCACCTTCCTTTTTTTGTGTGTCAAGAAAAGAGTGGGAACCTAAAGACAACATCAAGCCCAAAGACACTTAGCCTGGCTTATAGAAAGTCAGTTTGGGATCAACTATTCAGGAGCCCTGGGCAAGTGGTCTCACCCCTCAAGCCTTTCTTTATGGGTTGTACTAGCTGGTTTTGTGTGTCAACTTGACACAAGCTGGAGTTATCACAGAGAAATGAGCCTCCCTTGAAGAAATGCCTCCATGAGATCCAGCTGTAAGGCATTTTCTCAATTAGTGATCAAGGGGGGGAGGGTCCCTTGTGGGTGGTGCCATCACTGGGTTGTCTATAAGAAAGCAAGCTGAGCAAGCCAGGGGAAGCAAGCCAGTAAGGAACATCCCTCCATGGCCTCTGCATCAGCTTCTGCCTCCAGGTTCCTACCTGTGTGAATTCCAGTCCTGACGTCCTTTGGTGATGAACAGCAATTGGAAGTGTAAGCTGAATAAACCCTTTCCTCCCCAACTTGCTTCTTGGTTATGTTTGTGCAGGATTAGAAACCCTGACTAAGACATGGGTATAATTAGTATTAGTGTCATGAGACAAAGTATTGAAAGCCCCCAACATGTGCCATGCCCACAGTAGACATGTAAAACATGTCTTCGCAGCCTAGCTTGGTGCTATACATGTGCTGACATTTACAAAATGCAACGGAGACAATCAAGTTAAAGCTGTTTGACCTTCAGACCCCCAGGAGACAGACTGAATGGACGAGGAGGAAGGAGGCTAGGACACTTTGATCTCGCTCTCTGCCTGCTGTTCTCTTGTCCTTGATGGTTTTTACAGCATGTCATCAGCTGTCTACACGTGGGAAGATCCTACCCTACCTAAGCAAAGCCTCTGTCTTGCAACATTGATCAGGATGAGTGGATGGATGGATGGGTGGGTGGATGGATGGATAGATGGACAGATGGATGGATGGGTGGGTGGGTGGGTGGATAGATGGTTGGATGGGTAGATGGATGGATGGATGGTGGGCAGATGAGTGGGTGGGTAGATGGATGGATGTTAGATGGATGTGTTGTTGGATGAATAGATGGATGGATAAATGGGTAGATGGATAGATGGATGGACGGGTGGGCAATTGGATGGATAGATGAGTGGATGGGTAGGTGGGTGGATGAATAGATGATGGATGGATGAATAGATGATGGATGGATAGATGAATGGATGGGTAGATGGATGAGTACATAAAGATGAATGAGGGCAGAAGCTACATGACCTTGACATTTGTCCCACATTGCAGCCCTCCAAACTTGAAAGCAAATGCAACGAACTGATGCTGTCCCTCAAGTAGGCTCTGACAGTGATCTTGTTTGGATAGAGAGATTTTAATTTTCTTTGACTTACTTGAAGTCATTTAACAATCAGGAGGATTGGAGTAAAAGAGGATCTGGACTTCTAGCTTACTTTAAAAAGTGACATCACTCAAACCCTTGTTGCCTGGAATCCATTGGCTAGCCCCCTTCCCCCCAAGAAAACAGCTGCTGTCTGGCAGGCACCACACTGTCCATTTTGCCACAGGCCATAACATGCCCTCTTGTCCAACTTCTCCTCTGAGTGTGCCCTGTGTGGCCACAGCCCACTTCTCTGTCACCTCTCCTTGACTGATACCTCATGAGCAGGCGATAACCCCCTCTCCAGGTCTGATTTAGCACTTTCTCATTGAGTTCTTCTAGCAAGCAGAGTATCTGCATGACCTCCATTTAATCTTTATGAAGACCCCTGGGGTAGATGTCATGAGCCCTGTTCTGTGGGTTCAGGGATATTCAAAACGGTCTAAGTGTTTTCCATGATCACAGGAAGCCAGTGGCAGAGCCAGGGCTGAAATATAGAAACAGCCAACCACAGTGTTCCAAGCCCTTGGGCAGAAACTTAGATTCGTATATGTCTGTAAGGGCTTCAAGAGGGTAAACACCCAGAAAAAGGTTCTAAGGGCCAGAGGGTGGGAAGGATGGGGCAAAGCAATATTCTCTGGATGTGATGGTACCACCACACTCATGGGGTCACAGCTGCACTGGCTACCTGTACAAGATCTGTACAAGATCAATCCAGCCAACATACAGTATGACAAGCTGCCACTTGACTTTGCCACCATGCCTCCTCTCCATGACGGACATCGCCCCTCCATGATGGACATCTCCCCTCCATGATGGACGCCTCCCCTCCATGATGGACGCCTCCCCTCCATGATGGACATCTCCCCTCCATGATGGACATCTCCCCTCCATGATGGACATCTCCCCTCCATGATGGACATCTCCCCTCCATGATGCACGCCTCCCCTCCATGATGGATGCCTCCCCTCCATGATGGACATCTCCCCTCCATGATGGACATCTCCCCTCCATGATGGACATCTCTCCTCCATGATGGACATCTCCCCTCCATGATGGACAGTTCTCCTCCATGATGGACATCTCCCCTCCATGATGGACGCCTCCCCTCCATGATGGACGCCTCCCCTCCATGATGGACATCTCTCCTCAAACCCCTCAGATTACTTTTGTCAAGTATTTGTCATTGCAAGGAGAAAAGTAACTAAATAACTAAACTACTAGCCATACCTGAGATGCAGTCTTACTGGCTCCAAATGGGTCATGTGCTCATCTGTGAAGCGGTCACTGCAGCCAGAGGGATGGAATATGGAGCTGGAGTGGGTGTGTCTGTCAATCCTTAACGAAAGACTTGGAAAGAGAAAAGGGTGGTGTCTGTAAGAGAAGGCGGGCATTGGCTGCAAAGGTGGAGGATGGGTGCTGGGGATGAACCTGCAAATGTGTCCTGCAGGTGTTTTCTCATTCTCAGCCACCATGTTGCTTACTAAAGACTGCAGGTTGAGCCAAGCTCCACCCTGGACAAGCAGGCCAATAGCCTGAGGGGACAGTGTTGTGGCATAGGCTTCTCTTCAGCATTATGGAGAAAGGACTCTTCACCCATCTTTTCAAAATCTTCCCTAAGGTGAGCAGCTAGTGGGAAGCC
>CM052706.1:3195982-3219116 GCA_028551405.1 Uromys caudimaculatus | reverse complement strand
CCCGACTGTGGGACTACATTACACCGGGACTCTAACAGTGGGACCGCCTTCCACCAGGATCCCCGACTGTGGGACTACATTACACCGGGACTCTAACAGTGGGACCGCCTTCCACCAGGATTCCCGACTGTGGGACTACATTACACCGGGACTCTGACAGTGGGACCGCCTTCCACCAGGATCCCCAGCCGTAGGCCTGCCTCATGTTGGCATCCCCAGTCCTGGGACAGCTCCTGCTCTGATCCCCAGCCAGAGACTCTGAGACTAGGACTGAGTCCAATGCCTGGGTTTGAGGAACGATTCCAGAAGATACTAGTAGGATAGGTAGGGAGGCAGCGCATGCAGAGTGGCCAACGAGCAGCTGTCACATGGGCACAGTGCCAGCTGAGTCAGCTGGGCTGGTGACAATGAACTTCTCAGAGACATACAGCATGACTTAACAAAGTTCAGTGTAATCATGAACTCTGCCCTTCCTTGTGCGTCTGAAGAGGCAAAATGGCCACCTCCATTTTGGCCAGGTCCCAAGTGTTTGTGAGAGCTCCAACTATACCCAGCCCTAGGGACATGCAGCATGGGGACATCAGAGTGGAAAGAGATATTCGTCTGAGTGGATTGTGGTTAAAATGCCTCACGTTGGCAGATGTTACCAGAGCCCTCTGTCCCCACAGGAATCTGGAGGGAAGAGACCTTCAGCTTTATTCACACAGAGTCTCAGGGACTGTCACAGCTTTCAGCTGAAAGTGGCCCCCAAACTAAGAGATGTTACTGTCATACCATGGGAATCAGAGGTGGGGGCTGAGAGCAGTCTGTGCAGCAGTGTCTTGTGTTCATGAGTGACCTGCCCCCACCGTGTGTGTGTGTGTGTGTGTGTGTGTGTGTGTGTGTGTGTTGCTCATGACACTTATACTGAGACTATGGGAAGAGGAAAACATGGGGATGGTTGGGAAGAGGGGAAAGGAGAAGGAGAAGGAGTGGGAAGGGGTTAAGGGCATGAGGATGGAACAAGAACGTGAACAAAGTATCTGTGAAACTTCCACAACAAAATCATTGCTTTGTACACTAATCTAAAAACTTAGAATAAAAACTATTTTTTTTTAAAGTTCTTGTATCACAAATTTCATCCTCAAACTCACACATTGGCTTTTGGGGTGTGTCCTCTGTGAGGTAATTAGGGCTATACAAGGTCCTAAGGCCCCTCTGATAGGAATAGTGGCTTTACAGGAAGACACAAGAGGCCTGTCTTTGTAGCTTGCGTTGAGAATCAGGAGTTGGAAGACACAAGCAAAACCCAGGTAACTCTGAGGATGAAGCTGCTGGACAATTTGTTGAGGAAAATATGTAAACAGACTCACATCAACTTTGGGCAAATCAGGGTCCTCAAGCATTTACTGAGTGCCTACTGTGCCAAGATAAGCACCATGCCAACTCATTCATATATATATATATATATATATATATATATATATATATATATATATATATATATATATATGAGAAATATATATTCATATTTATGTATGAACAGGCCACATAAATTCTACCACTCAGACACTTTCGTGTGTACAGTCTTAATTATTAAATATAACCATATTGTCACCCATCACAACTGTAGGGCTTCTGTGCCCCTTCTTGTTTTCCCCGCTGATTTTCTGTCCCACTGACACTAATTCCCACTTCCTTGTAACAGAGAGAAGAGTAAACCAGTCTTTTCAGGAGATGTCCGGGGGTCTTCATTTCACATCTTACACCTCAAGAACTGGGCACAGAGTCGACACTTGACTTATTCGTTCATAATTCTTTCTCTCCACCCCTTCAGCCTGGTGAGGCTGCGTGTGGACTACAGAGCGGCCGCCTCCCATCGCCTGGTGTGAGCCCCAGGGAGAGAGGAAAGCACAAAGCCCTTCTATGGCCCTGGGCTGCGGTGGGAGAGAGCAGCAGGAGGGAGGATGTGCTTCGGAGTGGATAAAGCTCCCCTTATTCCAGTTTTCACCACCGCTACTGTCTCCTTCAGTGCTGGGTGTGTGAAGACATCCTCAGGCTCCTGCCAAAGCCAAGGATAAGCTTCTGGGAGCCAATATCCCTGCCATTCTCATTATATCTCTATGGAAGACGTAATTATTTATAAATTAATTATATAATTATTCTACATTTTAAATATAGTTAATGATTTATTCTTAAATATATAAAAACAAATTTTAGAATGTATATGTACCTATAGTCTAAAATTGAAACAACCCATAAACTGAAATTTTCCGTTAACATTGTGGGGCCTGGAGAATTCACCTCAACTAAGAACCATGGATCTCCCCACACACATTTGTAGCAGATGTGCAGCTTGGCCTACATGTATGCCCCCTAACAGTTGGAGCCAGGGCTGTCTCTGACTCTCTTGCCTGACACTGGATTTCCTTCCCCTACCTGGACTGCCTGGTTGGGCCTCAGTGGGAGGGGAGGTGCTTAGCCTTGCCTGGACTGAATATGCCAGGGTGGGAGAGTACCCAGTGGGGACTTCACTTTTTCTGAGAAGGGGAGGGGTTGATGGAAGAGATCTGTGGGGTGGGGGTGGGAGGAAAGGAGTGGGGGGGCCACGATTGGGATGTGATGTGAATTTAAAAAAATAAGTGATGAGAGAGAGAGAGAGAGAGAGAGAGAGAGAGAGAGAGAGAGAGAGAGCCGTTGATCTGTGGTTAATAGTTCTGGCTGCTCTTGCAGAGGACCAGGGTTCGATTCCCAGCCCCCACCTGTGTTTCCCAACCACCTGTAACTCCAGGTCAGGGAATCTGGTATAGTCTTCTGACCTCTGAGGGTCTGGTACTCATGAGTACATACCCACACGTACACAGGATTTAAAACATAAAAATAAATCTTAAAAACAAACCACAACCAGCATTCCCAGCCTAGGATGACCACAGCTTCGCAAGACCTTTCTTAGTTTGAGCTGTGAGATTGTGGGCACTTGGGGAACTCGGTTCCCTTGCAGGCCTGTCCAACCTTTTGATATTGCGACAGGCGTTGTCAGCCACAGAGTTCACATTCCAAACAGTGCAGATGGAAAGAAAAGGCATTGTGTCTTAAGTAAGCTTACGGTTTTGCAGTGGGCTGACTCATCTCGGGGTACATGAAGCCCTGGGGCCTCAGGTTGGACACACCCAAGATGGTCTCTCCTCAATGGTTTGCTCATTCTTCAACCTTATTCCTGTGTCCATTTGTGGGAGAGGGTGGAGGGGCCCTACTAGAACTCTGACATGATTTCTAAGAAATTGCTAGACGGACCTGGTTTTGCTGAATTGCTGATTTTAAATCATGACCAAAGCATTACCAATAACGGCTGCTGTCAGTCTGCAGAGATACTCATCAATTTTGACAGTCTGGGCAGATTCCTTTCCACAGAACAAAATGTTCACATCCCAGGGGACCATCTTAAATAGCCTGACACCCAAAGCTAACGGGGACTCCTCACCAGCAGGAGACTGCACCCACACTTTGGCTTCCTACAAATCTTCAGGTGAACTTTCTGTGGATAGTCATTGCCTTAATTCAGGTTGTAGGACTCTCTTACCCCTGCATCTAGAGCTGTTAGTAGTAACATGGGTTCTACCCTGTTAGTGTAGGTTGACTGAGATAGACAGGGAGGCTCTGAATGGAGGGTGTGCCAGACAATTCTCCCTTCCCCGTTTTGCAACGCCTCCTATAGTATTCGTCTGGCACCAGACCCCACAGTCAACTCTGAAATTTATTTCACAGAACTTGGATTTTAGGCACTATGAGAAGGATACCTAGCTCCTGCCATCTGACACATGGCTAAGAGCGGGTGATATATAGAGATGGGATAGAGGTCTCACGAACTCGGAAACGATACTGTTTTCCAAGATCATCATGGCTGGGAGGGACTTGATAAATGGCTAACTGAGGAGGATTCTGGGAATGCCCCGTAATTCCTAGTAGGGTGTCTGAGAGTGTCCAGGCAGGATGAGGTGAATACTGTCATGTCCGCTCAGCTGCTGTGTCCTAACCAGGATGTACCCACGGAGCCCAATGGCGCTTTGAACTTCTCAAACTGTTCTCTTAAGGGTAAGGGGTGGCAAAGCCTGAGGTGTGTTGTGGAAAAAGAAGGAGACGAAGGGACAGAACAGGACAAAGACCCAAAAGTGTTATCTAGATCGGTTTAGTCTCTCTGAAGGGGAATCCTGCAGGGGCTGCTGAATTCATGCCCTGGGTTTGAGGGCGCAGGGTTTCTGTTCCTATTTTGGAAGCGATGTTATTTCATCCACTGGCATTTCACTGATTTAATTTGTCCTTCCTCAAGCATGGCCAACAAAAAGCCACTCGTGGTCACTTGCCCCACGTCCTCAGTATCCTAGATCTCTCAACCCCTCCTCAAAGACTCCCGGGGCTAGAGACACCCCAAAATTCAGGATGCATTTTGGATCAGTAATTGATACATGGACCATATCATATAAAAGTCCTCCGTGGGCTGTGAGAGATCCTTTAAACAATGGCGTTAATATCTAGGAGCAGTGGGTGTGTATAGCTGCAGCATGAACTTAGTAGTACCCCTCAGCAGGCCTCTCTCCACCTCTGCTAAACCGACGCTGGTCAGGTCAGAAACGTAGCTCTGGTTCTCAAAGTTTGTATTAGTTATTCTTCTCATTGCTTGGATGCCATATCTGAGAAGAAGCAACGCAAGAATATTAGATTTTATTTTGGCTCCTCAAGGAGCTGTAGTTTATCACGGTGAGGAAGCTATGGTGCACGGGTATGAGACAGCTTGCCACATTGCACCAACAGGCAGAAGGTAGGAAGAGGTAGTGAGGGCTGGGCTCAGCTGACTTCCTTCGTTTGTTTGTCTTCCTCCTCCCCCTCTTCCTCCAAATGGAATCTGAAATGCCCAGCTGTGGTGGTGTGGTGAGAAATGTTCCCTCCGCCCCCCAAGCGCTGTATTTGAACACTTGCCACTCCATTGGCAGCACTGTTTGGAAAGATTACGGAACCTGTGGGGGGGTGGAGCCTCTGGAGGAAGTGCGTCACTGGCTGTGAGCGCTGACGTTTTACAGCCTTCCACCCCTTTCTGCGTCCTATGCACGGATAGAAAGTGATGAGCCAGCTTCCTGCTACTGCTGCAATGCTTTCTGTGCCTGTTGTCGTGCCTTCCCTTTGTATCCTTTGGAACTGTAAGCCAAAATAAACCCTTTCCTCCCCTTAACTGCTTAAGAAGAGTTTATCGCAGCAACAGAAACACAACAACAGAAAGGAAACTAAGACGTCAGCCCGTGGGAAGGTGGGGAACGGTGCCACCACTTTTATGGTGAAGCTTTGGATCTCCGCTAACCTCACCCGCAAACTCCCTCTTACATATACCCAGTCGACTCTTCAGCGACTCTAGATCCTGTCAAGTTGAGAGTAGATATTAATCATCACAGAGTGGTTGAGTCTTGAGATGATGAATAAAAATTGTGAACCTACAGCTACATATTTCCCCATCAATATATTAACATTTAGAATAAGCGAATCCTAGCCCTCAGCCTGGATAAGCCCTCACCATTCCCCTTTTATAAGGGTAAAGATGGATTGAGAACAGCTTCTAGGGCACTGGTTCTCAACCTTCCTAATGCTACCACCCCCAGCCATAAAATTATTTTTGTTGCTACTTCATAACTGTAATAAACATCTGTGTTTTCTAATGGTCTTAGGTGATCCCTGTGAAAAGGTTGTTGGACCCTCAAGGGGGTCACGACCCACAAGTTGAGAACCACTATTCTAGATCCCCATGAGCTTAAGACTCCCTGTGAGGTCATAGGAATGATTATCCCCTGTGAAGCCTAAAACTGCTAGAAGCCGGGCATCAGCTGGGGCAGCCAACATGGAGGACCCAACGAAGCTCTCCAGAAGCTAAGTCATCTCTTGCATGTAAGCATAGATCTGAAGTCAGTAGACTCAGGGCTCAGCCTGGGCATGGAAGAGTAAGAGGACTGGCCAGTCTCTTTAGGACTGGCCTATGCACAGGGACAGGACTGGCGGATTGGGTGAACAAGTACAGACAGTCTGCGCTGCCCTTCGAAGGAGCCCTCGAAAGGCACACTCATCGCCTGCCCTCAAGCTCTGGCCTCTCCTGAGTGGATTTGGTCATCAGCTCAGCTGAGGGCAGCCTGGAAGAGCAGTCTCTTCCTCTGACTGTCCCGGTGCGTATCCAGGAGATGCACTTTTCCACATGGTGCAACCTTCAGTTACTCAAGAGCCAGGTGGCCTGGGTCTGCCAAGGTCTCCCACCGCAGAGTAACAGGAAGCAGACAGGTGCGGCTCGATTAGTCCACACTCAGCTTTAACCTTAGCTCCTGCATCCTTCTGGGGCATCTGGCAGAGCAGGCCTCCATAATGGAACGACTCTGGATAAGGTCCTGTCACTTGACAGTTCCCTAAACCGGGGCATTTGCACTGTGGAGGGGGGGTCATCTCCAGGCAAAAAGACTTGCGTGGCATCACGCACCGGGGTTCTGAAAAGCACAGCACAGTTGGTGGGCTGAACACAAGCCCCTCAGCATTCACCCATAGAGTTCCAGAACAGTGTTGCACATAGCACAAAAGCCATACAAACAACATCAGCAATCACAGACACATCTCGGCAGATACTGTGCCAGGCATCATCCGACATAAAGGAATCCACCTGACTCTAACAACCACATGAAGTAGTCTGGTACTGTGCCATGGCTTTAGGCCCACCCTTGGCCTCAGTCTACCTGTGATGGAGAGCTTCCTCCTTGGGTAGTAACTCTGTGGTTGGCTCATTTCTCTCTATCCGGGAGCGTCCAGCTCAGCCCTGTGAAGGGCAAGGCAAGCAAGCCCCCTTGTACCCCCACATAAACTTCCATGGCCAAGTTCCCCCAAGGGCAGGGAGCTATGGGTAGAATTTCCTGCCTTCTTTCCTTCAGACCAGTTCTGTGTCCGTCTATGTCCATCTTAGAGGTATGGAGCAGATGTCCAGTTGCCAGCAGTAGTAACCTACAATGCACCCTGAGTCACCATCTTCCTCTTCCTGTTCCTCCTCTTCCTCCTCCTCTTCCTCCTCTTCTTCCTCCTCCTCCTTCATTCTTCCTTCCTGCTCCCTGGCATCTGCTTCCTGGGATCACTTTCCAAACAGTGTACTGCAACCAAAGCTTTGCCCCAGGGAGATGCAGACCAGACAGAGAGCTCCCCTTCCTCCCATCTTACAGCTAATTGGCCAATGGTGACTACTCGATGTTGGCCAGATGAATTGCTGAACTTGAAGTTGGGATGGAAGGAAAATAATACAAGCCAATTAAAAATTTAAAGTTTCCTGCAACTGGGGAGATAGCTCAATGATAAGAGTGCCTGCTACACCATCATGAGGACCCCCAGCACCCACATAAAAAGCTGGGCATGGCCATGTCTCAAGGGAGCAAGACAGGGAAAGAGGAAGGCACCCAATCTTCTCTGGCTCCCATGTGCATGCACCCCGTGATGGCTTGTACACGAGTGGCCCAGGGAGTGGCACTATTAGAAGGTGTGGCCCTGTTGGAGTAGGTGTGGCACTGTGGGTATGGGCTTTAAGACCTTCATCTTAGCTGCCTGGAAGCCAGTATTCTGCTAGCAGCCTTCAGATGAAGATGTAGAACTCTCAGCTCCTCCTGCACCATGCTTGCCTGGATGCTGCTATGTTCTCGCCTTGATGATTATGGAGTGAACCTCTGAACCTGTAAGCCAGCCCCAATTAAATGTCCTTAGAAGAGTTGCCTTGGTCATGGTGTCTGTTCACAGCAGCAAAACCCTAACTAAGACACACCCATACACACAGCTGTGCATGCACACACACTAAAGGACGGAGGGAGAAATGGAGGGAGGAAGGGAGCATTTCCTTAAACAGAGCAGAGGAGAGAGGATGTCACAGCTGGCTGTTCCCATCTCTGGCTCTGAAGGGCATCTTACTTCCCTATATGGATGGTCTGTGCAGGCCTGGAGCAGACATGACTACAGCTTCCCAGTGCCTTGGAGACTCCTGGGGACACAAGCAGCCCTGTAGTTTCCCTCTCTCACATGTGGCCAAGTGAGCAAATCTTCTGTTCACGGGGGGTGGGGGGCACACAGTAGCGTTACTTTTAGCCAGTGAATCCAGGGCCAGACTGAGCAGAGCAATCCAGAGCTTAAAGGCCTTCCTGGGTGATGATGGAGTTCAGTATGGAAAGTCTCAGGCCTGGCCGGCAGAGACCACTTGCCACAAATGACTGAGCTAGAAGGTGGGGTATCTTTAGTCTACTCAAATGTGGCTATGAGAAACTGCCCACCCACCAGAGTGGTCACCATAGAGATTCCCACCATGGTCGTCAGCTCCTGTGGCTGGCCTTCCATTGTCAGAGCAAGATGACAGCATGATGGCCTCTGGTAGCTCGGTCTGACTCATAAGCCTGTATGAGTTGTTCTTGGAGACTTCCAAAAATACCTCACTGTGGAGTTCTGAGGGTCACGTGGTCAATCCTCGTGACCTTCTGTCTGTATACAATGAGGCCCATGGAGATCTGGTTAAATACTCTAGATTTTAAAAATATAACTAGTGTCTTAGTTCCGGTATTTGTTGCTATGACAAATGCCTGACAAGAACTTGAGGAAGGGTTTGTGGAGGTTCACGGTTTGAGGTACAGTCTACCATGGTGGGGAGTCATGGTAGCCAGATTGCCAGGCAGAGGGTCACATGGCATCCAGGAAGCAGAGAGATGAACTCAGGCACTCAGCCGGGTTTCTCCTTCTGTTTAGTCCAGGACCCCTTCTCACAGGATGGTACCACTCATTTTCAGGGTGAAAGTTAGCCCATTATAGAACCTGCCCCACAGGCTCGCCCACAGGTGTGTTTCCCAGGGGTTTTACATCCTGTTGGGTTGATACTCAGTGTTAACCACCATTTCCCCATCCATCAGCCATGATTGCAGAAGTCAGGCTGCCCATGCTCAGATCTCTGCTGTGCCACCCCGGGCTGCAGCATGGACATGTTTGAAGCATTGTCACCTCTCTGTATAAAGGTGTGAGACACTATTCTGTAGTCTCATCATAGACAGGAACGGCTCGAAGCCTGACAGACAGCTTCTCCGTCCTCAGCCAAGGCTTCTGTAGTGGGTGCCGATCCACTCTCTGAATGCCCTTTCTATTTGCAAAGTTCTGTGTTTATTTTTTTAAAAGCAAGTTATATCATCAGTGTATTTAAAGTTTCCCTTCATATTATTTTATATACATGGATGTTTTGACTGATTGTGTATCTGTGAACCATATGTGTACCAGGTGCTGTTGGAGGCCAGAAGAGGGCGTCAGATCCCCTGGAACTAGAGTTACAGTTGTGAGCCAACACGTGAGTGCTGGGAACTGAACCCACGTCTTCTGGAAGAGTAGCTAGTGCTCCTAACCACTGAGCCACCTCTCCAGCTCAGTTTCTATATCTTATATACATTTATTTATTTATTTATTTATTTATTTATTTATTTATTTATTTATTTATTGGTTCCTCTTCTTATTGAAGACCCCCAAGTGGCAGGATCCGATGTCCCAGGACCCTTTGCAACCTGAGCACAGACTGACATTGGACCTACCAACTCTGAGCCACATTGACTGAGGCTTAGGATACAGTGGTAGAAGTAATGGGGCTCCACCGCCTCCTCTCCTCAGAATCAAGGTCATGCCTCAAAGATGGTAGCTGTGATGACGGCCAGGGTCCAGTGACCTTAGCAGTGGGTGCTTCTCCAGGCCCTTTGACATGTCACTTTGGGAGTTGCTCCTGGATGCCTGTTTCCCACCCCAGCCGCCTATTTCCTTTCCCTCAGGCCTTCTCTGCTTCAGTCAGCTGGTGTTGGGTTCTTATGCTGTCACTTAAGAGCCACAGTAGACACAGCTACAGTGCCATCTTGCAGGCGAGCCACAGCCTGACACTCACAAGCCTCTCTCTACCTATGAGCAATTCTCCGGAGCCTCCAGCAAGCCTGGACTTGTAGATTTTAGGCCAGTGTGAGCAGTGACTCATGAAACTCTCACAGCTTCTCATTTGCTTCTCGCAGACACAGCTCAGCCCAGTGGCCATGCTGTGGTGACGCTCTGAGGACACAGATGGAAACCACACCCCCTCTCATAAGCTCCTTAGAGCCTCCAAAACATGGCTAGGGAGACAGCTCCAAAGATAAATGGCCTACTATGGAAATGTGAGTAACTAAATTCAAATACCAGAATGAATGAACCAATGTCAAGCCAGATTTGTGTCTTAAATTCTAGTGTTCCCACGGTGAGATGGGGAGGGGGCCTGAGGCTGGAGAGCCCCAAAAAGCTCACAGTCCAGCTAGCTTGGCATACACTGTGAATGAACAGGAGACCCTCTCTTGAGGTGGAAGACAAAAACTGATGCCTGAGGCTGTCCTCTGACCTCTCCACCTGCACTGTGGCATGCACAAACATACAAACAGGCATACATGCACACACACATACATACATATGAACAGGCACACATGCACACAAAAACATACACATACATGAACACACAAACATGTACACACATACACACACAGATATAAAATAACAGAAAATGCATTAAATACGCCATGGCTTCTCAGCCATATTGCTTGACCCTCCCCAGCCTGCATCACCCACACACAAAAGCCCACCTGTATGGATAGACCACCTCAGACTGCCTGTAGCTGGCTGGACATGCTGAGCCCTGAGATCTACTTATCCATCCATCAAGAGAGACTCAAAAGTCACATCTTTCTCCAGGAAGCCATCCCCTCCCCACACAGGGAAGAACTCAGAGTTCTCCGGGCATATGCTTATCAACAAAAAAAATTATAATTGCTAATTAATTAATCTGAGCTCTTGTAGATCTGTCCCTTGAGTCTCTGGTGCTGAGGACTATGGTTGGCTCAATGTCTGCTGGATTGCAGAAGGAAGAACGCTATGGTTGGGTTTTGTTTTGGTCAACTCAACACAAGCTGGGGTCATATGGGAAGAGAGAGCCTAGGTTGATGGATGCCTCCATCAGATTGGCCTTTGGGGAAGCCTATAGGATAGTTTCTTGATTGGTAATGGATGTAGGGAGGCCCAGCCCACTGTGGGTGGCGACATCCCTGACATCCCTGACATCCCTGGGAAAATGGTCCTGGGTTGAATAAGAAAGCAGACTGACCCCACCACCACCACCACCTGTCTGTGGTGGCACATGCCTTAAATTCCAGCACTCAGGATGCAGAGGCAAAAGGATCTCTGAGTTCAAGGCCAGCCTGGTTTACATAGTGAGTTCCAGGACAGTGGGAGCTACACAGAGAAACCCTGTCTTGAAAAACAAAAACTGAGCAAGCCATGTAGTACAAGCCAATAAGCAGCGCTTCTCTCCGGATGGACTGTGATGTGTAAGCCTAAGAGACCCTCTCCTCCCCCAAGCAGCTTTGGTGGGAGTCTTCTGTCAGAGCAGCTGAAGTCACTAAAACAAGTTGTTACTCCAGAGTCTTCCTGCCCGGTCCCCTCAGCCTGCTCACAGTCTTTAAGGTTCCCTTTCTCAAAATCACGTCTTCATATTTTCACATTTTTGTCTGGTTTGTTGTTGTTGTTGTTGTTGTTGTTGTTGTTGTTGTTGTTGTCGTCGCTTTCTCTTTGGTACCGTTCTGACAGGATCTTAATGTGGTTCCAAGTCGCATTTCTGTCATTGCTAAGGATTCCTAAGGATGTCCGTTGGCCATTTATGCTTTGTCCTTTGTGAGCTGTCTTTGTGTCATGATCTCATTTATCTACTGGGTTGCCTGGAGCTTTGCTGCTTTCATGGGTCTTCATACAATCCAGACATCACTCATCTGTTGGGCATAAAGCTTGAGACGATTTCCTCCCATTCTGTCGTCAGCTGCTTCTTCCACTAGACTCAGTTTATGTGATCTTATTTACCAATTTCTGCTAGTGTTTTCTATTGGGTTCCTTTTCAGAAAGCCCTTGCCAATGCCCATATCTTGAAGTGTTTGCCCTATGTACAAGATCAGAGACAGGGCTGTGCCTTCCTCTGCATGGAGGTATCAGAGGTTCCCAGGGAGGCTGGCATTTCTTTGTGGCTTGTTTTGGCATTGTCTGGTTTCTTTTTTGCTGACCAAAAAACAACTTTTGGAGGAAAGGGGAACCCAGGCAGGGCAGGAACTGAGGCAGAGGCCACAGGGAGTGACGCTTACTGGCTCGCTCCTCATGGCTCTCTCACCTGCTTTCTTATAGAATTTAGGACCACCTGCGGGGGATGACACTTCCCACTGTGGGCTGGGGCCTCCCCCATCAATCATTAACCCATGGTCAGTCTGATGGAGGCAATTTCTCAGCGGAGGCCTCTTCCCAGGTTTCTCCAGTTTGCATCAAATGGACAATAATATCTAAGGAGCACAGGCACTTTTGTTTGTTTGTTTGTTTGTTGTTAAAAGCCAGGAGGCATACTCCATGGGTTTATATGTGACCCTCTATTCCTCTTCATCCGTCCAGATGTCTGTTTTGGTGCTGATGCCACACCGTCCTGTCACCAGGGCTCTGTGGTACAGCTTGAGATAAGGTTCCGCCGTGCCTCGGGCAGCATTCTTTCTGCCTGGGAGTCTCTTTGGCATCTAGGGTCCTTCTTTTAGTTTCATGTGAAGGTTAGGACTCTTTTTTAATGTTGGTGATGAACATCTTTGGGATTTTGAAAGGGATTGTGGCCAGTGGCTGGGCAGGAAGACAGAGGCGGGACTTTTGGGATTCCCCGGCAAGAAACGCAGGAGAGGGAGAAAGGCAGAATCGCAGTGATGGGGGGGCAGAAAGATCAAACCTGAGAGCTGCGGGAGAAAAAGCATCCACTATGTAAGAACCGGGGTAGGGTGGCCCCAGGGGACACTCCCTCGATTGGGTCTGGGGTGGCAGAGATGGAATGTAGATTTTAGAAAGTAATAATTCAGGAATATCAGAGGGGAGAGGGTGCTAGCGAGAGGTTTGGAAATGCCCAGTCATCGGCTGCTGGCAACTTTGTTTCCCAATCAGAGCCAACTGGGGGCAGGGACCCTCAGCGCAGACTTGTGGGTTCCCAGGAGCCGAATTAACACAAAGAACATTAGAACCAATCCACAACAAACCTGTGGCTCACTTTTGGTAATATGGCCACTCCACCTTTAAGCAGAGTAATCCATGACTGGATTAGTTCTACTTGAGCTGACAAGGCAGGCTGGCAGCCTACATCCATTGTGAATGCCCCCGCCAGCTGGTTCTCCCAAAGCCATTCTGGGATGTTCACCATCTTTTTTAGTGACTCAGAGTGGTATCAGACTTTTCCATGATCCACAGGAGAGGCCAAGTGTGTATTCAATGGAGCTGGGTTTCCCAGAAGAGGCTGCCAGGACTCTAGAGACTCTGGTTCCAGCAGATGAGGCTGCCTGCCTCCTTTTCTAAGGGCTCCTGGTCCAGCCTGTCTCCACACACAGATCCAACTCTGCCATTTCTAAGGAAAACAATTTAAACTACAAAAAGAAGACAGCAGCAGCCTGCATCCAGCACCCTGCAGGGTGCCTATGACCTAGGTGGGCAGAGGTGTGTGTGTGTGTGTGTGTGTGTGTGTGTGTGTGTGTGTGTGTGTGTGTGTGGTCTCATGTCAGCAGCTAGAGCCTTCGCTCCAAAGCGGTTTTAGATAAACGGTCCCTGTCCTCAGCAGCCCTCCCTTCTCCTTGCATCCGAGTCACTGCCATCCCAGTACAGAAGACCCAACATCTCCATTGTATCCCACTTGGAAACAGCTCCACTTCCTACCCTCTGCCTGCCTCTTCCCCTGATCTCTTTTGTAGAAAGTGTCTGTCAAGCAACAGGTTACGTACATTTCAGCCTATCCATCTGCAAAATGGCATCCACGGTACTCCTTTTTGTAAAGCCAGTAATGAGGTGGCTATTCCAGCACTGTAAGTTACATCCCATGGAAGGTGACTCCGACCCTGGTAACCCGTCAGCCTGAGGCTCACAGTACTGTGGTAGCCCTGGAGGGGTGAGCACCAGTAAGAGAGCAGAAAGAGAGAGGAGTCTGCCGCAAGGTAAAAATGTCAGGAATGAGACCAATTGAGTTGGTGACTACAGTAGTAATTCTCCCAGGCTTGGAGAATGGGTCCCAGGGCCACACCTGTCACAGAGCATAAAGAAACAATCAGTTAGCAACAAAGTAACCAATCCCTTCCTTGCTGAGTGTTTCAGTCATAAACAGGATCAATACTGGACTATGAACGTTGCAGCTGCCCATTGTCCTGAGGCTCCTAGGGCTAGGGAGACTGAGTGCAAAGCATCTGATACATACCAACTCCTCAAGGAGTGAGGTCGTGCTTGGGGCACCAAGGACCAAGCTACAAAGCCGTGAGTCACATCCCCATTAAGAACTCGTCCACTTGGTAATGCTGCAATAACCCAAACCACAGACTCCAGAGGTGGAGGGGCGTGGGTTTGAAGCCAGACTGGGCTGCATAGTGAGCTGGAAGCTCAGTAAATCCCAAGCAACCAACTGTTCAGACACCCCCCCCCCCCAAATGAGCCTGGAAGATCCGGCAGTGTGAGCCATTCTGGAATCTAGAGCGATGCCTGACTCTGAGCTCACAAACAAAGCCAACTGATGTTGCAAAACTAAATTTGCTGTTATTTGTCCTTTGGCATGGGTCTCTCTCTGCCCTAAATTGTGATGTTTCTATTTCCCCAGCATTCTTCACGTGGACCCATCTTCTCATTCTTCACGCGGACCCGTCTGCGTGTTCAATTCCCTTGTTTTTCTGTGTCATTTTCTCCCATTTTTCATCCTCATCTCCGTGGGAACAGAGCCAGTGTCTAGAGAAAATTCTAGGCTCTTTATGTCTCTCCCCCAAAATCAGTGGGCTTGGGAAATATCATGGGAGCTAAAGATAGAGCTTTTCATGTAACCAAAAAAAGATCAAAATTCTAACCCTTCTGGAAGCTGGTGGCCAGCTGGGACCACACTCCCTCTGTCCAGAGTTAAACTGGAGATTATTCTGCCCAGAAAAAGTGAAGCAGATGTCTGAACAACATTCCCTGGATGCTAGAAAACAAACATCCAGTTGAGTTATTTTGTGCCCCCCCCCCTCCTTTTGCCCTTGGGTATCTGACTTGGGACAATGGTTGCCATTAGAAGCAGTACCCTCTCCAAAGTGAAGAAAGAAAACTCTGAACTGAAAAAAAGAGTTACTGCCCTGAACATCTGCTCCATAAAAAAAACTTATCACCTGTGGTGATGCATCCTAGCATTGCAATAGGAAGGGGGCAGAGAGAAGAAGAAGAGGAAGATGGGTGGGGAGGAGGGGGAGGAGGGAGAGGAGGGGGAGGAGGGAGAGGAGGGGGAGGAGGGAGAGGAGGGAGAGGAGGGGGAGGAGGGGGAGGAGGGGGAGGAGGATTGTCTTTTGAACTGGATGTGACAGTGCCTGTCTGTCAGTCCCAGCACTAAGAGACAGGTGGAGCACAAGTTCCAGGATAGCCTGGGCTACATAATGAGACCCTGTGTCAAGAGCAAAGCAAAAGCCCACAACAATGGGATTCACATGGCAGTCTCCAAGGTCAGAGCTTCCCACCATTCAGCTCATGGGCGTCCTTTCTCTCCGGAGTTAGGACAGATGTTCGACGGGAGAGGCTGGATGTTGTCTATGAACATGGCTCCTCTGGAACCACCCCCCCAACTGATTAATTAGTTGATAAGATTGAGTCTAGCTCTGACCATCAGGTCATGCCTAGAATCCTACCTCGGGTGCTATGTGGTCTCCTCCCATGAACCTCATGTCCACAGAAATCAGTCACTTCTGACTCTACCCAGTGCCAGCGTATGGATGACAGTGATACTGTTATCAATCACCAGCTGTAGAAAACAAAACTGCCAAAAGCTTCAGATAATACGGAATTTTAAAGTAGGAGTCTGGTGCTTCTCTCTGCCCACCCAGTGTTGGCACGCCACAGACACATGGCTATGTCGGCAGCATCTGTCGTAGGGACAGAGGTGGCTCAGTGGTTAACAGCACCGGCTGCTCTTCCGGGAAACCCAGGTTTCATTCCCAGCACGCTCACTGTAGCTTGCAACCAACCACCTGTAACACTAGTTCCTAGGCTTCTGGCGCCATGGCACCAGGCATGCATGCATACACACACTGCAGGCAACACACTCAAAGATATTTTTAAAAAATTACTGTGTGTTGGCAGACAGGAATGCATCAAACATCTATTGTGTGTTTGGAGTTAAGTTTCTTTTTGGTGAGATATTATCATTTCTTTTTTTTATCAAGATGGGAAAACAAGTCAAAAGAAACTAAATTTTTGCATGTTCTTTGCTGGGAGCTTGTCACATTTCACACTCAGGTGTGCCATCTTGGACAAATCACAGAGTCTGGAATGAATCCCAGAGCATCATGGGAGCCTGAGAACGGTTCCAGAATATTCCAGATAGCCCAAGGGGATGAGAGAAGGGGATGAAAGGAAGAGAGAAAAGGAGAAATGAGCCTGGGGCGAGGGGAGGGGGAGGGGAGTCTCCCTTCTTTTAACTCATTACTGAAGTGTCCCCATGCTGTCAGCCAGGGTTCTCCAGAAGAAAAGAGCCAGCAGGATAAAGACTATTCTGCTTGAGCTATTAGAATGATTGCGCTAGACAGGCTGGGTAGTCCAATGGTGGTTGCCTGCACACAGAAGGATGAGAGGCAAGAGCTGCCCGGTCCACAAGGCTGCATATCTCAGCCATTCTGGTCTGGTGCTAAAGGCCGGAGGACTCCTAGAGAGCCACCAGTGTTGAGTCTATTGTCCGCAAGCCAAAGAAGCTGGAGTCTGCAGAGCAGAAGCACTTACCAGCAGAAGGTGAAGGTGAATAGGCAAACAGACCTGTTTTTCCCTCTGTCTCCTTATAACTGAGCTGCCAGAAGGTATTGCTCTCCTCAGCCAGTCCTTCCTGGCAATATTCTCACAGGCCTACCGAGAGGCATGTCTGTAGCTAGCACACCTCTGTATAGAAAATTGCACATGTCAAGGATACCTGGTGAGTCTTATACAAGTTGAACATAGATTCTCACTGGTTCCCACAGTGCCCCAGAATCTGCCTTTACGCTTCTTTATGCTCTTGTCCCCGCCTGAGAATAACTATGATATTAGCTTCTCCAGTTATGATTGCCTTGGCTAGGCTTTGGGTTGGTTTATTCCTTGTGAATTCACCCATGTACCATGCATTTGTGTGTGTGTGTGTGTGTGTGTGTGTGTGTGTGTGTGTGTGTGTGTGTGTCTGCTTCCTTTTGCTGGCATCAAGTGATGCTCACCGGCATAGCTGCAGGTACTTGACAATGGTCCAATCCTTCTGCTGATCACATCTCGTGGTCTAAATGGACCACAGTTTCCCATCCTATCAGTGCCGGACTTGTGGAAAACATCCAGTTCTTGCTACTATGAATAGGGATGCAATGAACAAAATCTAGAAATATCTCTTGGTGAACATATGTTGATATTTCTGTTGGAATGATATAGAGACACAGACAGAAATAGAGAAGGAGACAGAGACAGGGAGCACGTGGGGTCTCCCCGGAAGCACATGCTTACCATCAGTAAATGCTAACAGCATTTACAAGTGCAACTGTGCCAAGCCAACAGTGTCTAAGCGTATAGACGGCAAGTAGACAGCAGCTCATGCCTGCAACCCAGCACCCAGGAGGACGAGGCAGACGGATCCTGATTTACAAGGACAGCCTGGCACACATATCGAGTTCTAGACCAACCAGCGATATAATGTGAGACTCTGTCTTAGAGAAATAAACAAATAAACACCAACTGCTTTCATCCTCGGTACACTGTTTGCTTGTTTGTGTGTGTGTGTGTGTGTGTGTGTGTGTGTGTGTGTCTCTGTGTATGTCTGTGTCTGTCTGTCTGTCTGTCTATGTCTCTGTGTGTGTCTGTGTCTGTGTGTTTCTCTGTGTGTGTGTCTGCGTGTGTATGTCCATCTGTCTGTGTGCCTGTGTGTGTGAAGGTGTGTGTGTCTATGTCTCTGTGTGTGTCTGTCTCTGTGTGTGTCTGTGGGGGGAGGGGAGGTTTGTGGAGGTCGAAAGACAATTTGTGGGAGTCATTTCTCTCTCTTATCATTGTAGAAGCTAGGGACTAAAATAGGTCGCTGGGTTCGGCAGCAAGCATCTTACTGACTGAGCCATGTTGAGGACCCAACATGGTATTCTCTGGGGTTTTGTTTGTTTGCATGCCCCCTTTTAGACCTCCAAGCACTCCCCTACATCTCCAGACCACTCACAAGCTTTTACCTTGAAGGGTTCTGGGAGCTGTGGTTTTCCTGGTCATGTTATCTTTTAAGGGCACCACAGTTCTTAGCAGGACTGGTCTGGCCCACTATGGACCATTAGCTCATTCCTTTCTTATCTAGCTCTAGAAAACCAGTCCCTTCACAAAACCAGCTGGTGCTCCCTTCAGGTGTGCTCTGATCTTTCCTCCACGGACTGGGAGGGGCTGTTCGTCACCTGAATGAACATAAATCAGCCCCATCTGCTTTGTCCTGAAGCATCAAAAGCTTCAGTTCCTACCTAATGACCAGAGGTAAAGTTCTTGCTCAGCCCGCTGCAGGGCCACCACCCACCCAGCAGCCCTGTGATCCCTGGCCATCCCCCTCTCTTCATGTCACATTTAGATCTAAGCCAGTTGGGGTAGGGGAGAGCCTACTCCAATCCCTTTGCCTTAGACCAGCAGACACATGTCCACAGGGTCCAGCTCCCAGTCACCACACCTCACACACATGGTGATATCACCAAAGACCTTAGAGTCTATGAATATAAGCACAGGGGGCCTGTGTGGGGTCGGCCCTCACAAGGGTGGCCTTGTCCTTTCCGCTTCCCCTCTCCCCCAAGATGTTCTGCCTGAGCAAGGGGGGCACCCAGAAGTCATCCTTCCTGACTGGCACTGATTGTATGTTGATGGAACAGGGAGTCAGGAACTGGGGATGGACAGATGTGGACCTGATTCTAGCTCACAAATCCTTCCTCATCCAGAGCCTCCTCTTCATTTGCCTTCCAGAGTTTCTGCTGTGATCAGCAAAAGTCTGGGGCTCAGCGGAGCTCAAGGAAGGAACACTAATTCCTAGGACACGCTAATTCCTCTCTCCTCCTTGCAGAGTCAGCCTGGAGCTCTCCCAATGCCTCCTCCAGGGAACAGCTCTCCTGGGCCCATCTACACCAGGCTGTGGTGCCTGATTCCTCATTAACAGATGTGAAGAGCTCAGAGGTGGAAAAAGCTGGAATGAAGGTCCACAGGGTGGGACCGCCTCTTCCGTTCTCTCTTCCACTGCACTTCATGGTTGAGCACAGAGCTCAGACATGACAAAGACGACTATGGGGTGACCCAGGAAGCTGTCCTCCAAGATGCTTGAGACAGCAAAGCTTTTGGTAGCCTTTTAGCATTTTAAATCAAAGCAAAGATTGCTCAAAAAAAATCACATAGCAAACGAAGCCAAAGGAATGTCGGTGGCTGTCCCTAGAAGCCACATACATCTATTTTCAGCTCTCAGTAAAGCCAGGACACTGTAATTAACATAATAATATGTTCCCTTCCATAAAGACAGGTGACACAGTTGACCCCCAGTTCCCATCTGGGCACAGGACGTGTGCTTTGAGTTGTTTTCTCAGCTGTGGACGTAGACTGTCCACCATGACCTTCTCATTTTGTGTGGCTTGGGGTCTGGCGTTTGCAGGACGATCAGAAAAAGTGAGCAAGGGGTCAGCTAGACGTTCAGGGAAGAGCTGATGGATGGGAAGCCTGAAGATATCAAAAGCAGGATAGAAATGTACTCAAGTCACTCGTGTGTGTGTGTGTGTGTGTGTGTGTGTGTGTGTGTGTGTGCATGCACGTGCATGTGTGTGTGACTGTGTGTGCTTGGGCACATGCTTGTGTTTGTGCAGGCATGTGCATGTGTGTGTGCTTGTGTGCATGCATATGTGTATGTGTGTGTGCATGTGTGTGCTTGTGTGTGCATGTGTGTACATGGTGTGCTTGTGTGTGTGCTGTGTGTGTGCATGTGTGTGCTTGTGTGTGCATGTGTGTACATGGTGTGCTTGTGTGTGTGCATGTGTGTGTACATGTGTGTGCTTAATGTGTGTATACGTGTCTACAAATGCATATGTATTGCATGCGTGTCTGTGCACATGTGTCTGTAGGTGTACTCACCCATGCATGCTTATAGAGACCAGAAGTGAATTCTTAGTGGCTCCCTCTATTACTCTCCACCTTTTTTTCCCCCTTTTTCAATCTAATTTTATTTTTGAGACAAGGTCTCTCACTGAACCAGGAGCTCACAGATTGGCTAGACTAGGTGGCCAGCAAGCCCCTAGCAGTAGGGCCACGCCCATCTCTTCTGAGGGCCCAAAGCCTCATGCTTGCACAGCCAGCACTTTGCCCAGCAAGTGTCTCCCTAGCCATCAGGTCTCAGGTGCCACAGAGAACAAAATCCTACATTGGTCTTTTTCACCCAGACCGGTGGAGTGAGTACAGTCTCCCCACTAGACCACCCCCTCTTTTGGGGACATGTCAAACCCATGCTTTTAAGCCATCCTCCCTGAATACAGCAAAGCCCAATGACCCACATGTAGGAAGCCACAAAATACTAGGCCACAAGGAAGAAAATGGTGGCTATCCAAAGAAGAAACAGCACTAGGTTTTCTCGCATTCCAAAGCTCTCAGGTGCTGACCCTTCCTGCCAGCCTTGTTCAGCCATCTGGAACCTTCCCCTCCTGTCTGGCTCCATGCTCAAACTATGTTGGTCTAAGCAGATCACTCAAGCTTTCTGATAGTACCTTGAAATGTTATGACCCATTGGGCCCCTGTTTACTGTTGAGTTGGGAACGTCAAAAATCCTAGTCCTAAGAATAGCTTATATACCCAACATGAGCTTATCTGTGTGTGTGTGTGTGTCCATGTTGTGTACAGACACGTAGAAACAGGCATGTATTCACAATAAAAGCCACCAGAGCCTACAATTATGAAGACCTTAGTCATGAGCATCGTAGCATTCAAACATCCCAATAAACTTAATAAAGGCAGGGCAGGTCTTGCTGTTCGTATCCAGACTTTCTGACTTCAGGCAGGAGCCCTCTGCACCTGTGACCCACATGGAGCCTCTGGCAAGCAGAGCCAGGAGGTTGTACACCACACAAGCAGGAAGGGGATAGCCTCCCCCATTCTGTGATGCTGCGACGCTGTAGTTAGCATCAGGCTCTGCACTAGGCTGACCTGAGTTTGAATCTTACCTCAGATGGTTAGTGTCTGTGTGCTTTATGACTGTGGATGTGGGAAGGCCAGAGGTCAACATCGGGTGTCTCCCTCAGTCACTTTCCTATTTGATTTTTTGAGATAAGGTCTCTGATTCAGTTCAGCCAGCAGCCCCAAAGATCCTCCTGTCTCTGCTTCCATAGAGCTATGCTCACAGGCCCCTACTGCTGCGCTCAGTTTTTTACATGGTGCACTAGTGATCCAAACTCAGGTCACCATGACTGCATGCAAGCGCTTTACTGAGTGAGCCATCTCCCCAGCCCCTGCAGCTACGGACTTCTTACCAAGTGTTTGTTTTCTATCTCTACAATGAGGGAACTGATGATATTTACAACAATATGGGGTTTATCTGTGAAACTGCCTAGCACAGACCTTGCACAGAGTGAGCACAGAGCAAGCACCCAATCAATTGTACTGCTATTTAGATTAATTCTGTACAATAACTTGTTCTGATCTCTGACATATCTCTAGTCCCATCTGTTCAGAATAGTTTTGATTTTAAATATCTGGGACCACACCAGTCCTAGTGAAGAGCTTCTGACCACTGTGAGGTCAGATGAGCAGGGTCAGAATGACAGTAAAGGGTTCGAAGGAACAGTGACTCCTCATGTGAGACTCTTGGTCTTCTAGATGGTTGGATCCAAGCAATTTGTGTGCAGCCAACACAGAGAAAACCACGTGCTGAGACATAGCTAGAAAGAATCGTTGACAATTCTCTTTAAAGGAGCCCCAATCCCATAAAGAGCCAAAAATAACAACAAAACAATAGCAAGAATCTTGGCTTTCAACACAGGATACACTTCCTGCTCAGAACACTTGAAAAATCCATCTAGAAACAGCATTTGGCATCAGTGGGGTCAGCTGAACCACGTTCCATGCTGCAAGCCTGAGGTCAGAAGGCGGCTGCCCAGGGGCTCCAGCGGCTGCCCAGGGGCTCCAGCGGCTGCCTAGCCTGGCTCCTGCAGGAGTCCTCCCATGCACTGATGCACAGAAGAAATGACCTTTGGGAGACTGACGGTTCATCGGCCTAACTTAAGAGACACGCCTCTGGACAGACCTCTGAAAATACTTCTGGGAAGTGCTAAGAGGGAAGACCTTCTTAGTTAACGATGAGTGACTCTTCAGTAGGTGTTGCTGTATACAGAACTCTGAGGACAGGGCAGTGAGGCTGCCTGCCTGTCTTTGCTTTTTCCTGGGAGTACTCTGATTGCTACTGCTGCTGGGCCACCATCCTTTACTGACATCAGAGTCCAGCTCCTCCAGCCTCCCAATTGAAGACCACTGGCTCTCCAGGGGTCCTCCACGTCTTCAGTGCAAGGAGGCATTCAGCCTCATGGGTGGATCAGTTACTAGGTTCTCAGTCTCTCTTGGGCACACATAGCACCTTTACCCCAACAGTCTTTTTGAGCTGAATGTGGACCATAACTATTTCTGCAGCAGGGCTTCACACTTGGTGTGACCCATAACTGTGTCTGCAGCAGGGCTTCACACTTAGTGTGACCATAACTATTTCTGCAGCAGGGCTTCACACTTGGTGTGACCCATAACTGTGTCTGCAGCAGGGCTTCACACTTAGTGTGATCATAACTGTGTCTGAGCAGGGCTTCACACTTGGTGTGACCATAACTGTGTCTGCAGCAGGGCTTCACACTTGGTGTGACCCATAACTGTGTCTGCAGCAGGGCTTCACACTTGGTGTGACCCATAACTGTGTCTGAGCAGGGCTTCACACTTAGTGTGACCCATAACTGTGTCTGCAGCAGGGCTTCACACTTGGTGTGACCCATAACTGTGTCTGCAGCAGGGCTTCACACTTAGTGTGACCATAACTGTGTCTGCAGCAGGG
>CM052706.1:3161729-3195882 GCA_028551405.1 Uromys caudimaculatus | reverse complement strand
TGTGTCTGCAGCAGGGTTTCACACTTAGTGTAACCATAACTGTTCTGCAGCAGGGCTTCGCACTTTGTGTGACCATAACTGTGTCTGCAGCAGGGCTTCATACTTGGTGTGACCCATAACTGTGTCTGCAGCAGGGCTTCACACTTAGTGTGACCATAACTGTTCTGTAGCAGGGCTTCACACTTAGTGTGATCATAACTGTCCTGCAGCAGGGTTTCACACTTAGTGTGACCATAACTGTGTCTGCAGCTGGGTTTCACACTTAGTGTGGCCAGAACTGTGTCTGCAGCAGGGCTTCACACTTAGTGTGGCCAGAACTGTGTCTGCAGCAGGGCTTCACACTTAGTGTGGCCAGAACTGTGTCTGCAGCAGGGTTTCACACTTAGTGTGACCATAACTGTGTCTGCAGCAGGGCTTCACACTTAGTGTGGCCAGAACTGTGTCTGCAGCAGGGCTTCACACTTAGTGAGACCTTAACTGTTCTGCAGCAGGGCTTCACACTGTGACTTGGCAGATTTATCATGTAAACAAGCATACTCTTGGGAGTGAGAGGAGACCGTGAGTAAACACGTAGCAGTCCCAGGGACTGTCCAAAGCCAGCCTGGACACACGGTTATCATACTTCCGCGTATTGGTGCAGAACAGTCTGTGATCATTTCATCACTAGCCTAAGTCAAGAGTGAAGGGCTCATTCTGGCCACTGATTGAGTCAGGCTGTGTTTTAGTCATCTAGACTTAGCCTCAGTTCCCAGCCTTGAGCTGACAAGGGCCAAAGACACAACATGTCTGCAGCATACAAAATAGTCCCAACTAACAGAACAGTGTTCTGAACTAACATGGCAAAAAAATTTCTCCACCAGGAAGTGTCATTGTGTGGGATGATGGTATTATCAATAATAATAATATAAAACTCAGGAAGATGGCCTCAAATTACTCCAGGAAGAGTTGAGGTTTGCAGAGGTCATTCTTCAAGGTCAAATTAAAAGTCAAGATTTTTAAAAACTGACATGCATACCCCACCTGTGCTGGTCTTGACTGCTGACCTCTAGAGTATGGCGCTGTATTTGCAAGCATTGAACTTTAATGGACCTGGAGTTAGAAGCTGTTGTGAGACACCTGATGTGGGTGCTAGCAACTGAACTCAATTTCTCTGCAAGAGCAGTGAGCACTCTTAACCACCAAGCCATCTCCCTGGTCCTAGACTGTGGCATTTTAGCAAAGATTTACTGAGAAGATTTATGCCATACTAAATGAATTAATCAATATGACCCAGTTTTGTACACACACATTTCTCTCTTCCCATACATAAATAGACACAGCCTATGTGTTTGTGTGCAGACAAACAGGCATGCAAAACTCATAGAAGAATATAGAGTATGATTTGGGGTGAGCAAAATGAGATGACCCAAAGCTCACGTATTCCCTGTTAGCACTTTCTCTAGCCACGAGGAGACAGGCAGCTTCTGGGCATTATTGGCAAGTGCTGGAGACTGCAGCCCCATGGGGAGAGTCTAAGAAAAGAAACAGCAGCCACAACTCTCAGATCTGTGCCTGCAACTGTCATGGGGTCCTGGATGATTGTCCTAACCTTCAGTCAGACCTGGAGAAGAAGCTGTTCCCCTTCCCGGGGCTCAGGGAGCAGATCCGCAGGAACTGGAGCCATGCTGAGGCGTGGGGTATGGACTGGGTGGGGAACAGGACGGAACTAGTTGAAAAGGAGCAAACCATTCTCTGCTCCAGTGTTCTTCTGGGAGGGAAACATGTGCTCTGGCCACCAAGACAATCATTTCTGGGCTCAGAAGCAGGAAGAAATTCACTAAACACCGCACCACAGCACAGAGCAGCTTTGCCAAGAATCTGGCCTTGGCCCAACTGGGTTATGGTGTAAGTCTTCGGAAGCGAGACCCACAGGGGGATTCAGGAGGCCTGGGGGAGCTAGTTTGTCATTGGTCTCTTCAGATGACTCACAGACCACATCATTTAGAATTGCAGCCCCCAGTTGTGTGGGAAGATGGAGACTTATATTAAGCTCTTCGGTTATACTAATGCTACACTTCCATCAGATCTCCATTCTTCCTGGCAACCGGGTCATGAGCTGAGCCCCTTACCACTGCACTCAATCCTAAAAGACATGAAGCACAAATATCATACCCATTTCCCTAATGGAGAAATCGAGGCTTGGGCTTGGGAAATAGTGAAGTGCTTGCCATGCACGCACATGGACCTGAGTTCAGCCCCCAAAACCACACAGAAAAAGTCAGGCTTGTTGGCACATGTTTGTCGTCACTAGGGAGGTAAAGACAGGTCCCTGAGGCCCACTGGCCAGCCAACCTAGACTAGACAGTGAGTTTCAGTAAGAGACTCTGCCTCAGAAAGACAGATGTACAGAACCTGATTAACAGTACACCAGATTCCCTCTGTGCTCCATTCACATGTGCTGTATACCACACTCACACACACACACACTACACACACACCACACACACACACCACACACCACATATACACACATACCATGCACACCACACACACATGCACACACACCACACACACACATACACACCACACGCACACCACACACGTACATACACACACGTACATACACACACACCACACACACACCACACACACGCACACCACACATGTACACACACACCACACACGTACACACATACACACACACACACATCAGGGCTCAAAGAGGTTAAGTCCCACAGTTGATCAGTGTCAGGTTTACTCTAGATCTCTCACAGTCTACCTTCTCAGCGTTGAACACTTCCAAAAGTTGACAGATGCAGAGGTGGGCCCTGTGTAACATGGCAGCTAATTCTCTCTAAGGCTCATGTCCAAAGATTCAAGGGGCCCTGGAATTGGTCCTTGAAGACAAGGTATAGAGACGGCCAGTCCATATTATCAGCTGTTTCTCAGACCACCAATTAGAATTGTTTCCCTGATAAGTAAAAATCAAGTTAAAATGGCAAATACATGTGCTTTGAGGAGAGGGCTGCCCCTCTCCAACTCCAGCTTTGTCCAATGATAGCATTAGTTACCAGCCATCTGCTGCTGCATAACAGACAACCCTAAGCCGAATAGCCTGAGGGTCCCTCTGTTGGTTCGGTTTTTGCCAGGGCTCCTCTGTTTGTTCAGTTTTTGCCACGGTGAATTGGCAGTTTCCAGTGGGCCTGGCTGGTGCTCCTCCCTTCTGTTCTTGGCTAGGCTCCTGCCTGTATCTGTTGTCAGTCACATCAGCTGTGGGCTGGCCTTATCTCTAGTCCCTGAGCTCTCTCGATTCTGAGGTCTGCCCTGGACAACAGGGCACAGCTGTCTTTGCTCCACTTTGCCTCTTTTCCAGCGGCCTCATCTCAGCCAGGCAAACAGACCAAGTTTTAAGGGAGAAAAGTCCACAGGGCTTCTTGAGGCCTAGATTCAGAAATATTTCTTTATACTTTTGACACTTTGTATCAGACAATGCCGGTTATAAAGCCAACCCAATTTCATGAGTGGAAAACTTGACACCTGCTCCTGATGGGGAGAGCGAGCAGCCTTACTGCAAAGAGGCATAGTTACACCATCCTCGTGCAAACAATCTTCTGCTGCTGACTTTCACCTCATGCTTCCTCCAAGGGGCCCCTCACTAGTATCTCACCCATCCTAGCTCAGCAACAGGGTGGGTGTGGATTCTCCAACCCCCATCATCTCTATCCCAGGCCCTGTGCCTAATGGGTGTCTTCTATTCTTGCAATGGTTTTAATTGTCAACTTGACCAAAAGTAGAATCACCTTTGAGATACACCTCTAAATCTGTGGGAGTGTTTCCAGAGAAGTTTGACTAAGGAGGGAAGATCCACCCTGAACGTGGGCAGCGCCATCCCCTAGGCTGGGGTCCTGCATTGAATGAAAGAGTACAAAGGGTCAAATAAGCGAAGTATCCATTTCCTCTCCATCTCCCCCCATAGCTGAAATGGAACCAACTGCCGCACCTCATCTCACAGGCCTCGAAATCCCACCATATGTTCTCCATGATGAAATGAAGGTATCTTCCTAGACTACGGAGCAACTGAGAGTAAACCTTGTTCCTTAAGTTACTTTTGTCAGGCATTTTGTCATAGCAGTGAGAAAAGTAGTTAACTCAATAGACTTTTTCCTAAAGAGATACACCCACACGCACGTGTGCGTGTGCACACACACACTCACACAGATACTCTTATACACACATATACACACTCCATATACACTAGTGCACATATACACATACACATGCACTCACACACATATACTCATACACACATTCACACGCTCACATATACACACTCATTCATACACATACACCCACATACTCTCATATACACACTCACACACTAATAAACTCTCATACACAGACTCACACACTCACACACATAAACACACACTCACACACACATATACTCACACTCTCATAGACACACTCACACAGACACACACATATACACTAACACACATACATTCACACACACACTCACAATATACTCACACACATTCACACACATACACTAATGCACACACACACAACACTCTTACATGTACACACTCACACTCATACACACTAGTGCACATATGCACACATGCACATACATGTGGGTATGTGTTTATGTGTGTGTGTATGTGTATGAGAGTGTACACATATACTCACATAGACACTCCCATATACACACACACACACTCTCTCACACACACACATACTCGCACACATATGCACTCTCACACACACATGCACTCACACATATACTCACACACATATACACTCTTGTACGCTCACACTGCACACATACATGTGCACACGTGCGCAGCACTCACACACACCTAGTTAGAGTAGTGACACTACGTCACCTCTTCTTTGGGAGACATTGCCTTAGCTGTAGCCCAATCAATTTTTCCATACCCTCACTCGGAGAAAGCATCCGTGGGCCCCCAGGATATGCCCGTCACTGTGTGCTGGGAGTTCTTGGCATAGAGTACACAGTCTGCCAGCGCAGCAGCCACAAGCACACATGATTTCAAATGTAGTTCTGAGCACAGAGGTCGCAGTCCTCAGTGGTTGCAGGCCAGCCAGGTCACTGGGCGAAGATAGGTGAGGCAGGCGATGCCTGCAAGACGCCTACAGATGACAAACCACGGAATGTTACACGGAGAGGGACCAGCATGCTCAACAACAACAGTGCGAGCTGTGTGGGCTGGACTGGAAAGCCCACTGGAGCACAGGAGAGGAACTGTGGAAGTGGGAGCCACAGGCCTTGTGAGCTCCGTATGTAATGTTGAGCTTCGTGCTGAGCAATGGCGCTGAAAGGCACAAGAGTGGAGGTGAATTGGTGTTAACTTTATATCATTCTGGCTGTGTGTCACTTAGTGGTAGTTCTGTCATGAGTGGGTGGCCTGGTCCTGGGACAGTGGCAGTGAGCATGCTCAGTGTTGTTTCTGGTAAGTTCCCTCATAGGTAACAACAGTCGATTTGTAGATTGAATGGCAGTAAAGGCTGAAAGCAGGTGACACGGGGTTGGCTTTCCAGTTTAGGTGACTTGGTCTACTTGGGTCTACTCTCCAACAGAAGCCCAAAACAAAAGAGAAAAAGCATGCTGCCACAGGCGGGGGTCAGTGCGGCCCAGGTGAGCTCAGGGCTACCGCCCATTCAGGTGAAGTCGTGAGGAAGTGGTAGGGAGACCTCAGAACTAGCTCAAGAGAAAGACTGCTGGTCCCTTGGTTCTGTCGAGCACATTTTCCGGGGGGTGATCCTGCAGCTTCTCCCAAGTGCCAGGGAACACCAGCTTCTTAATGCACGAGGAAGTGTGTGCTGGCTTGCTGCAAGTGTTCACCCAGCACACCAATTTATACTCATTGTGATTAGGTGATTATTTACAACATTCCCAGGGGTGCAGCGCCAGCTGGAGTCAAGCTTTGTAATGGTTCCCCACCTTCTTCTCAGCAATTACGTTCAGGCTGGTGGTACATGTGCTTGTATAAATTGTTCACCAATAAACATGTCCCTTAAGAGCCTTATTTATCCTCTGGAAGCTTCATGAAATAACCATACAGGTCCACCATGCCACCCTTAGATTTTATAGGGGATTCCCCATTAACTTTAATGGGGAACGTTGTTAAGTGTCTCCCCACACACCCCTGTTGTAGATCAAGATCCGTGCATGACCAATAAAAGACAAAGTCTTTGAAAGTCTCCTGGGTCGGTCCTGCCCACCTTTGCAGGGACTGCCAGGGTCCCCTCCTAAGGTGGTCCTCATGCTGTGGCTTCCTTCCTCATTTGTTCTGAGGCTCCTTTGTGGGTCTGCTCTAGAACTGCTTCTATATCAGTTAGGAAGAGTTCTCCCCAGAGTCTTTAACATGACATTTTCTTCTTCATATGATATTCCTGGGTGTGGGGGAGGCCACTCCACATGCTCACCCAGAAGCCCAGTCTCCTTCATTGTGTCGCTCCAGAGCCATCTTCATCAGTGTGGCCAAAGGCAGGCTGAGTTTGAAAACTTAGTGTGAGAAAAAAGGAATTCCATCCACTTGGCTTTTCTGTCTTAACCACCTGGGAGTTTACCCCTCAGCTCAACTTGACATGACCCATGCTTAGTCCTAGAGCTTTGTAGAAAGGAGAAGGGTGAAATTCTGGTAAATAGGACATTCCTTTGAATAACTGTCCTTGGTTAGCGCCTCCTGAGCCACACTTCTGAGAATAAAACAGTAGTGAGAGGTAATCTTTCAGGACCAGAGAGGTGGCTCAGTGAATAAGAGGGCTGGCTTTTCTTGCAGAGGACTTTGGCTGCATTCCCAGCACAACCATGGCGGCTCACAACTAACTGCCTGTAACTCCAGTTCCAGTGTGTCTGGCTGTTGCTCCTCCTCCTCCTCCTCCTCCTCCTCCTCCTCCTCCTCCTCCTCCTCCTCCTCTTCCTCCTCCTTCTGGCCTTCATGAGCACTGCACACACACAGTGCACAGGCATACAAATATCTGACAAGAAACAATTAACAGAGTTTGTTTTGGCTACATTTTGACTGTCCAGACCATCATGGTGGGGAAGGCCTGGCAGCGGGAGCATGAGGCTGCTGGTCACATTGCAGCCACATACTAGAAGCAAAGAGCAGACAGGAAGTGGGGCTGAGCTATGAGACCTCAAGGAACGCATAGAGAGAATGACTTCCTCTGCTAGTCTTCATAGTCAAACCAGAACAAATGCCCTCACAGAGAGAGGTCACCTGTGGCTTCTTCCTTTCACACGGCATGTCTGAGTCCTCAGAAAATTCCGAGTCTTCTTCTCTGAGTCTTCAGGAGCTGAGTCTTCAGGAGCTGACCGTTTCTCACCATGTCCATCACGCACCCAAGCTGCCACTCAGCCTTTTCTTGGTCACTTTCCAATGCCTGGAGGTCTTCCCATCTACACTTCTGTTTTCAACACGGCAGTTGGAGACCCTGAGGCACCAGAACCTGATGCTTCTCAGGTCAGTCACCAGCACCTTCCATCTCCAGTCAAGAGCCGAAGCTAGAAACCTGCAGTGGCCTGCGAGCCCTCCACCTGACTCTGCCTGCCAAAGCCCCTCTGCTTGCCTCCGTCTCTTCTGCTGTAGTCTCATTTCGTTGCTGTGATTAAATGTCCAGACCAAAAGCAACTTTGGAGAGGAAGCGCTTTATGTTGCTTTCGATTCCAGGTCACAGCCCATCACTGAGGGACATCAAGGCAGGAACTTGAAAGCAGGCCTGCTTGCTCTTCTACACAGCATTAAATCTGAGCAGGAAACTCACTTCCTGGGTGATGTTCTATCGAAGCACAAACACGGTCATAGAATAAGCCTCTGGCTCTTACTGAAACAGTCTGTTTTGGAAGAACAGGTGCTTACCACGGGCAGGCAGGGATGACCACCACCAGGCTGAAGGTGTTCCGACAAGACTAGAATTCGAAGATTCCACTTGCTTTTCTTTTGCTCTTGTATCTTAGGGTAATGTGAGTCTGTGGGATTTGGCTGGAGCAGAGCAATTGACATCTAAAACATTTTTTGTCTTGCTAATCTACAGCTCGCTGGTCCTTTGCCTAAGGAACCCGGAGTTTTGGTGGGATTTCTCATCAGGTCTTTCAGGTCTGTGTTTGGTGTGTATGAAGTAAAACAGAAACTGGAAAATCCACTACCACCCCTACGCGTGAGTCTGCAGGGCTCTGGTTGGTCTGCCTTCCTTCCTACCTTGGTCTTATATTTGTTTCCTGTTGAAATGACCACTGCTTTTAGCCATGTTCAATGGGAGGCCGAAGTATTTTTACTCCATCTCCCCAGATGAAAGGGTCCCCTGGGCACATTTCTTTCAATCCGTTCTATGCATTTTTAAATACTTGATAATGTTCCCTACATAAAACTCTCATTTAAAAAAACTCCATTATAATGTAAATATGATTTTAATGACTATAGAATATTCTATCACATTTATATCCAGTATTTTCTTAGTCATTTCTCTATAACCACTTGAATTATTTCCAGTGTTTTATTGTGTTGTTCCTTTGGCCCGTCCCTTAATGAATCTGTGGCCTGTTTCCAAGGAGCTGCTAATGTACGTACCACTGTAATTAGCATCTTTGTGTATTTCTGCATTTGAAAGTATCATTTCTAGATGTGGAGCTGCAGAGCCCAAAGCTAAGAATATTATATTGTGCACTGTTTGGAAGAAGATTTGGACTATGTCTACAGGAAACATTGATAGAGACTCCTGGGTAGTATTTGACTTCTACTCCCTATTTGAGGACATCACCAGCTCGTTTTGAACAGATGTGACTTCATGGTCCTCTGGCAGGGGTCTGTTGCCAGCCTGCAAGCCAGAGCTCAAGTTTCAGGCACATCACCTCCCAGAAATCTCCAACAAATTCTGTAATGCTCAGGACCGTGGATTTTAGCCTCCTTAGGACATATACTCTAGTGACCGCTTAGGTTAGAACATTTGTGTGTGGTGTGATCAAAGTTTTCACAGTCTCTCTAACTGCCTGTGAAGTGAGGGCTACAACTGTGCCAGGCACTAGTTTATATTTGTTCACTAATTTAGTTATGTGTATGTATGTGTGTGTATATGTGTAACTGTGTGCATATGTATATATGTGTGAGTGTGTATATGTATTCTTCCCTGTGTGTGTGCATATGTGTGAGTATGTATGTGTGTGTGTGAATATGTATATGTGTGTGTATGTGTGTGTGTATGTATGTGTCTGTAGAATGTGTATGTGTGTGTCTATGTGTGTGTATGTGAGTACGTATGTATATGCGTGTGTAAGTGTGTGTGTGTGAATATGTATATGTGTGAGTGTGTGTATGTGTGTGTCTGTAGAGTGTCTATGTGTGTGTCTATGTGTGTGTATGTATGTATGTATATGTGTGTAAGTGTGTATATGTGTGAGTATGTATATGTGTGTGGTATGTGTGCATATGTGTGAGTGGAGTGTGTATGTGTGTGTGTATATATGTGTGTGTGTGTGTTTATGTGTGTATGTGTGTATGTGTGAAGACTAGAGGTTTTTAGCAAGCTATCTTTCCTCAATCACTTTCCTGTCTTATTTTTTTGAGACAGTGTTTCACTCTGAACTGGAAACTCTCCGTTTTAGGTGTATTTGCTGACCAGCATGGAAGTCCCTGGGAAGCCCCGTTTCCACTCCTCAGCACTGGAGGTGCAAGCAAGCAGCACACAGGTCTGTGCGAAGCCGCGTTTCACACAGGTCCGAGGGATCCAAACAGGTCCTTGCACTGCACAGCAAGCGCTCTCCCTCCTGAGCCTGCTCCTAGCCCCGAGTGTGCTGCATGACATATTCAGGAGGCACAGCCTGGGCTGTGCCATCCATCAAATCAATAGCCACCAGCCACATATAGCTATCTACATTTAAATTAACTCAAATTAAAAATTCACATTCTCAGTTTTACTTGCTGCCCCTCAAGGGCTCCCGTGCCCTGTGCACCCTGTGGCTGTTGTGTTGAACAGTGAGGATTAGAAATTTTCCACCGTGGCAGAGAGTTCGATTGGCCCATGTGAGCAGAGTGACTCCTCTCGAGACCCAGCTGCCACCAGGCACCTTTGTTTCATAATTACCTCCCCGCAACTCAATTCAGGCCTGAGATGAAGTACATCCTTCTGTTCATGGAAGACACAAAGGGGCGTCCCACCTACAGAGGCTGACAGTAATTACAGTCATGAATGACCTGTGAGGATTGACCAGGTGCCGGGCCCCTGGCTGAAAACAGCTGCTTTCCCACAATCCCAAGTCCTGGAGACCACGTTAGACACAGCGACGATTTAGGTAAATAAAATATTCTCCTTTTCACTAGAAATAATTTGTTGGGAAGAAGTGGTTTCGTATATATGATTCGCAAACCAGGGAGTAGGAAGCCAGGCTCGCGGCCAAGGCCTGAAAGGCCCCCGGAAAATTTCTTTGCAACAATTTATTTTGCTGGATACCAGGGTTCCCACCTGTCACCTCAGAATTCAGGAGGCTGAGGCAAGAGGGTTGTTGCAAGTTTGGGGTCAGCTTGGGCTACAGAGTGTCTCCCTCCTCCCTTCCCTTCCCTCCCCTCCCCTCCCCCTCCCCCTCCCCTCTCCTCCCTCTCTCTCTCTCTCTCTCTCTCTCTCTCTCTCTCTCTCACACACACACACACACACACACACACACACACACACACATACACGAGTCAGGAGAGGGTATCTGTAGAAGAATGAAGTGAGAGGCACGGGAGGTTTCTCCATCTCTCTGAGAGTGTCATGTGAAGCTGTGGAGATGGCTTTGTAAGAAAGGCACTTGTGACGACCCGAGTTCAAGCCGCAGAGCCCACATTTTAAAAGCACAGTGGTGCATTCTTATAACCCAGAGTTTGGCAGATGGAAACAGACAAATCCCTGGGAATCCCTGGCCTGCCAGCCTAGCCTACCTGATGAGCTCCAGACCAACATGAAGCCTCGTCCAAAGCAAACAAAACCAAACCAAGATGGTTGGCATCCTAGCAAGGGTGACAAGGTTGTCCTCTGGTCTCCACAGAAATACACATGTGGACCTGCAGTCTACATGAACATATGTGTACATTGAATAGTTATGAATGTACAAACACACAGTCACACACAAAAACACAGACATACACTTTACACTCACACACAGACACACACACACAGACACACACACACACCCTTATGTAATGTAGGAAGGATCCTCAGTTCCTTCTGTCCACACAGGCCTATGGGCAGGAATGGAGGGAGATAGTGTGGCCTGGATTTGTCCCCTGGAGATAGGAATGCTTCAGCCCAGTGCTGGAGCGTCCGTCCGGTCTGCTAGCTGAGGAGGCTGCCTGAGCCACGCAGCCACAGCACACTGATGAGCCCGGTGTGGAGATGAATCACTAATGTGGATGTTTGCTTGAGGCTGAATTTGGAAGCGAGGTTGCTATGTCACCGATGCTGCCTCAGGTCCCCCACAACCTGACTGAAGCAGGCGTCGCCATCCACAGCCAAGTAATGTGGAGCTACAGGGCATCAAGGAGGGGCCTGCTAGGGATCCCCCACAGGAAGGCCAGTGCCAGGGGCTCACTCAGGAATGAGAGACAGGCAGCAGTCAGTCAGAGCTGGGCGCTCCCCAGATCTTGCTCCAGGGCCCCTGAATGTAGGAGCTGATGGTTTCATAAACTGTCAGGATAAAAAGCCAAGCAAGGCATCTTGGCCATTCCTATCTTGTCTGCTCTGGAGTGGAGCCTGGGCACTCCCTGAGATATTAGAGCATTAAACCTGTCACAGTAAATACTTGGAAATTAATACAGTGACTCCCAGCTCTGGCAGCACAATTTGCCACCTAAATTGTTACCTTTCGCAGGACGGTGCATAAACAAGACGAACAGGTCACAGGGACTTCTCAACAGGCGCGGTACTCACAGTGCCTGCTTCTTACCAGGAAGAGAGCCCACTCTCGACATTGCCCTTTCTGTGCTGAGCAGGGAGACAGCTCCTCGGAGCGTCACAAAATTACCAGGATGATGAAGTTCAGAGTCATTGGCCCAAGGTCACCAAGCTCCTGGAGTCAGAAGGTATCTTGAGCGTTTCTGACCACTGCATTGGGTCTTGAAAGAGTTCCAGAGCTGGGGGCTGGCTCTCTTGGCACAGTGCTTGGTTCAAAGGCATGAGGATGTGAGTCTGAGTCTCAGAACCTACATCAGCAGTGGTGATGTGGTGTGAGATTGTAGGCCCAACAGGGGAGACCTCCCGACAGGAGGCATTCCTGAGCCTTGCTGGTCAGCCACCCTAGGCTGCGCGGCCAGCTCCAGGACCTAGTCACAAAACCAAGATGAATGTCTCCTGAGATTGTCCTTTGGCTTCTGTGCACTCATCCACATTCCCATGAACCGATGTGTACATATGACCGTCACACACAGTAACAAGCATGCACATGTGTATATGCGCACACAGATATGAGAAAGAGGGGGGAGGGAGGGGGGAGAGAGAGGAAGGAGGAGGAGGAAGAGGAGGAGGGGGAGGAGGAGGAGGAAGAAGAGGAGGAAGAGGAGGAGGGGAGGAGGAGGAAGAAGAAGAGGAGGAAGAGGAGGAGGGGGAGGAGGAGGAGGAAGAGGAGGAGGAAAAGGAGGAAGAGGAGGAGGGGGAGGAGGAGGGGGGAGGAGGAGGAGGAAAAAGAGGAGGAGGAGGGGGAGAGGAGGAGGAGGGGGAGAGGAGGAGGAGGGAGAGGAGGAATGTGTTGTCACGAGGAAGCACAAGCTATAATATAGAGAAAGGACTGTGGCCAGTGCTCCGCCCAGCCCCCAAGAATCCCTTCTCCTTTTCTACGTACCCCTGGTCCAGCTGCCAAGCCTCTTCATTTCCAGCATCCCCATCAGGAGGACTGGCTGTGTAGAAGGGCTCCCACCACATGCTACTCACAAGAGCGGAAGTCTGGAAGTGCCTGCCTTTGCTGTCTCCCCTGAGGCAAGGACTGAATGGGGAATAGGAAGTCCTGACATATGGCCTTGGCTCAGGACAAACTCTGAGGTGTGACATAGAGCACACTGTGGGACCAAGCCACGCCCGGCACAATGCTTTGGATCACACCCTTGCTGTGTCTGTCTCTCTATCCATCCTTCTTCCTCACTCACTCCATTCTTAGTTCCTTCTGGAAACGTCTCTCTGGCAGCTCTGTTTCCCACACATGTCCTACTCAGCTGTTGCTTCTGTGGAGCCCACACAGAGACAAACCTCCAGTCATGAAGGGCTTGTAGCTGAGACAGATTAGTTAGCATGTCTCCTGCCCCTCCCCCCTCCTCCATGAGCAAGTAGCTGGAGGCCAAGCTTTGTCTTTCTGGGCCTAGCATCCGACTCTCTTCCCTGCTGATAAAGCCTGTAGATCATCATCTAAACCAAAATAGAAAGCTAGATATTGACTTTCTCAAGATAGAATGGGCTTATAGAAGGAGGGTCCACCGCAGCTTGGAGGCCACAGCAGCAGGAAGAGTAACCACCGTGGTCCAATTTCCAGACCTAGAGTCCGTCAGACAGGAAGCTGAGCTGGGCTGCAGGGACTATGTCTGAGAGAGCTACTTCTTCCTAGCCTGCCCCACAACCTCCCCAAATAGCACCAGCTGGGGACCAGGTGGCAAACATTCAGACCACAACAGTAGATGTTTACAATTTCATTGATCCCTCACACACCCGAAACCCAAGTCTTTAATATTCCTCGTGAGGCCAATTCACCCACCTCGGGTTGAACCAGGAGTCCCTTCTGTTCCAACACTCAATTCTGTCCTTATCTGGAAGGAAAGTGTCCCCTTCCCTGCCCCCTTGGGCGTCTCTATCCTCATCTTTCTGTGTCCCTGAGTCTCACTGAGAGTGTGCTCCTGGGGCTGGAGAGATGGCTCAGGTGGTTAAGAGCACTCGCTGCTCTTGCGGAGGACCAGAATTTGGTTCCCAGCTCCCATATGTGATGGCTGACAACTGGCTCTAAGTCCAGCTCCAGGGGATCTGATACCCTGTCTGGCCTCAGGTCCAGCTGCCACCTCCTCTATGTCTTCTGTTGCTGCCACATTAACAGCTGGTCACACAGAATTGCACGGAGCACACTGAGCTGTCCTAACACACCAGCTCCGGGCCCAATAACTGCAGGATACTGTCGTGGTGCCTGCAACTTACACAAGTACACACACAGCAGCCTCCCTTGCACAGGCCGCTGTGGGCTTATCACCCCTTCCTCATTCACTTTCACCCTCTGTCAGTGCCATGGTTTGCACAGATGAGGAGACACCCAACTTGCCCTGTGAAGCAAACACTGGTCCTTCTAATTTTGTCTCATGGTAATGATGCCTCTTACTGGTCTGCTCACCTTCTAAAGCTGGGGCAGAAATACAGAGTGCTGTTAGAAAGAAAAGAAAAGAAAAGAAAAGAAAAGAAAAGAAAAGAAAAGAAAAGAAAAGAAAAGAAAAGAAAAGAAAAGAAAAGAAAAGAAAAGAAAGAACGAACTTGGCCACATGGAAGGAAGTCACTACTCCCACAGGCAGGGACTGTCACATTCCTCTTGTGCAGCCACCTTGAGTGTCAAGGGACCTCCCTAGAGACTGACAGTAGCTCTGGGCCCTGAGAGGGGAGTCACTGCTAGTCTGGTTCCCTGGGCCACTAGAGATGGAAGTGGAGTAGCACAGGGGAGTGGGCTGTTCTTTCCTTTCAGCTCACAAGACTGATGCACTCTCCAGTTCCCAGAGGCCGTAATTATTTCCTGGAGAAGAAATTCAAATGACCCAGATAGTTAATTCAGTGAGGTTGGCCCAAAAAGGATTTACCTAAAAGGCAGTTTTGTGGAAAATAACATGACAAGCAAATAGGAAAGGCTGCCTTCTGGTGCCTGAAAAAAGCAAGGGAGGGGTCCAAGGCTGAGGCCTAATCCAATTAGGGAGGGCAGGGGTTTGGGTGCTAGAGAGAAGAAGCGAAGGAGAGGAAGACAGGGAGAGAGGGAAGGAAACCCGATGTACCGGACATCAAGCTCACTCACCGCCGGCAAATCCACTCTCAACCCATGAACCTTCTCCAAGCCAGCGGGGCCCGAGGTGTGCGGAGTCAGTCTTTATATCTTTGTAGAAGATAGAAAGAACTCCAAAATTCAGGCATAAATAAACACGTGATGCAGTCGGCAGGTGGACAGGTGAGGTGAGCAGGCACCTCTCAGGAGATGAAGTTTGAGCAGTCTTCGAACTTGTGAGGTATGGCTTGGTAGGGAACACACACACAGTGCCAGTGTGAGAGTCCTGAGCTCAGATCCTCAGAATCCACAGGCACCAGGGGCGGTGTGTGTGTGTGTGTGTGTGTGTGTGTGTGTGTGTGTGTGTGTGTAACCCTGAGCTCTTACTGCAAGATGGGAGGTGGGGACAGGAGACTTCCTCGAAGCCCACAGGCCAAGAAGCCTGAACCACTACTATATGGCTTCCTGTCTCAAACGAGGAAGAGAGAAATTGACATCTGAGGTTGTTATGATCTCCTCTCTTACACTGTGGTGTGCGTGAATCTACACTCACACCCATCAGTATGCACACACACACACACACACACACACACACACACACATACACACACTCCCCAGCTCCCACAGACTCCCAGAGCACACCCAGTTACTGAGGCCGTGTGGCAGTGTTCTGTGTGCTGACTTAGTCTACCCCGCAGACCCCAGCATTAAGAGCATCGTTAGGGGTCGCGTGGGACATAGCTCTCTCTGTTTCCTGCCTGTCCACGAGTCTTCCCATTCCTAACATATGTTCCTTGTTTCACACAGGGTGCCTGTGTGCCCTGCAGACCTGGGCACAGAGCTGGCACACAGTAGCGCCTCCATAAATATTTGCAGATGGTCTGCTGGGAAGGAGGCCTGCCGTCATCTGGTTGCAGCACACACCTCCTGCCATCTCCTGACTGTGGCTGTCTGTCAGACTTCTGGGACACAGACAGAAGCTAATTTCTACCAACTATGGATAAAAGAACCTTTTCCTGAGTCCTTCAAGGGGAGAAAACATCAAACCTGGGGGTGGGGGAAGAGACGACTTTCGTACCCACAGTGAAGGCTTTGTGTGACATTCCTCCGCTTGCTATTTCTGGGGATACAGGGAGGGGCCAGGTAAAAGGGTGCTTTCCTGGATGGCTAGGGCATTGCCACCTGGGATATCTGTGACAGGGCCACCAGGATAAGGGATGGCTGGGAGGCAGGAAGCCACCAAAGATCCCTGCACACTACAGAAATGCAGTGCCTTGGCCTGGCTGGCCACCCAGGAGCTCCAGTAGGCAAACAGCATCCTTTTGTGGTCTGCCCTGGCTGACTGCCAGGGCTCAACAAGGGCCTTGTGATATGCACTTTTGAAATGTGTTGGCAGGATGGCATGTCTAACTCGTGCTTAATGCCCAGCGGCTTTTATGTCTCTTTCTCACGCCCACAGAGGCAGACTGGCTATATGTGGCGGGCTGTGGTAGCCAGACTCGAGTGAACTGAGCTCTCGGATTCTTTTTACCCTAATCCTGGTCTCTGTCAGTGGGTCCTTGGAGGACAGAGAGAGAGGAGGGTATACCTAGGATCAGTCCCCGATTACATATTGTGTAACCTCTGATCACCTTTTGATCCAGTGTCACTTTGGGTCCCTGTCACAGTCCTACAAAAGGCTGGTAGCCCTTTTTCCAGGTAGGGAAAATGAGGCTCCGGGAAATTAAATCATGTGGCTCAGAATTACTCGTGGTAAAATAGGGACTCGACCCCAGTCTCTCTTCTTCAACAATTAGACTCTCCCAAACCCTTTTGTAAGACCCCAGGGTCAGACTGGTGAGACGGCTCAGTGGGTAAAGGTTCTTGATATCAAATCTGATAAGTTTGATCTCTGATCCTCACATGGTGTAAGAAAGACATGATCATGAAAGCTGTCCTCAGACCTCCACATGTGTCTCAAAGCACATGCTCAACCACACACACACACACACACACACACATTAATTAATTAATTAATTAATTTCTGGGGATACAGGGAGGGGCCAGGCTCCTTTAATTAATTAATTAATTAATTAAATTTTTAAAAAGACCCCGGGTGTCTGCATTTCTGCCATCTATACCCCTTCTTGTGAGTGACCATGGCCACTTTGGAAGAGTCTGGAAGAGCCCAAGTAGAACGGGCTCACTCAGTTCTTCATGGTTTGCTTTGAGGGTTTTCTACTTGATTGGGGGCCGTTAATTCACACAATATGTCTTGAAAGTACAAAAAAAAAAGAAAATCTCTATGGGTCCCCTGCCCCATGATTTTCTCATTTTCCTGTTGCTTACGAGTGACAGCTGCTCTGGTTCCTCATGTTCCCTGGGTGGTCCCTACGAATCCCAAAGCAGTATGGCCACACCTCCCACCCCTAGGAAAGGCCCCTCACAGTGAAGGGATTCATGCGATACAGACATGTCGAAACGGAAAGAAAGCTGTCCTGTTGGGCTAGCCCCTGCCCCTGGAATAGCACTGGAAGGAAAGTAATTTATTTGAAACTTAATCTCAGAAGGTTCTAGAATAGTCGCTGGGAAATGAAACAGAGAAAGACAATACGTCGAGGTGCTAACAATGTTTGCCTCAGTAGAAAACAGAAGCTCAGTCCCATCAGGCCTTTCTGGGACACCATACAGAGCACGCCTGAGAGCAGGACCACCCACAGGACAGGAACACTGGGGCCTCTGCCCACCTGCTCCAAGATACACCAAACGCCCAAACACACATATGGTAGAAGTTCTTAGACCAGTGGTTCCCAACCTCCCCAATGCTGCCACCCTTTACCACCGTCCCTCACGACCCCCCAACCATAAGATTATTTTTGTTGCTATTTCATAACTGTAATTTTGCTATGATTATAAATCACAAGGTAAATATCTGATACTCGACCCCCAAAGGGGTTGTGATCCCCAGGCTGAACACTGCTGTCTTAGACAGACAGACATGTGCTCATCAGATGGAAGGCTATCATCAAGGATATGGATGATAAGTATCAGAGGGTCACAAGTGGGCTACTACAAGCATGGCTTCAGTCCCCACGGTGGTCTCATGCTGCATTCTGGGGAAAGAGAACAAAGATCTGCCCTCTAACCAATTGCTCCTCTGTGGTTTCAGTTCGGAAAGACACAAAGTGGGGACCCCAGGGAGCCTCACGCGAGGCAGCCACACCTCCCCCACCACCCCAGACCAGGGAGTAAGAGACCAGAAGTCACTCCCTAGTGTGCAGGAATCTCAGGAGAGGCAGAGAGTTACATTGATGAGATGAATCAATGAGTCAGAGGAAGCTGAGCAGGAAGGAGAAGGGGGTCATTCCTGAGACTTCTCTGTGCTCTGTGTCCCTGAGCTACAGCATCCATGACAGGCAGCCATGGAGACAGGGGCGGGGGGTGCAGAGGAGGCTTGGAGCAGTGACGGAAGGGTCTTCACACTCTTACAGGGAGTAACCTATTAGAAGCCAAGGGGACCACAAAGCAAAATCAAATGTGACTCCTCTTAGAAAAGCAAGAAACTTTGAGGTGCGGGAAGAAGGAATCCTTTGCAGCTTGGGGGAGGATGCTCAGATCCATTTCCTCCCATTATACAGTAATGGACCAACTGCCTCTCGCCCCTCTAGCATTGATCAGCCTTCTGATCGTTTGATTCCCCCTGCCGGTCCCATGGGCTTCTTCTGTCTCCGTCTGCTCGCTTTATCCATCTATCTATCTATCTATCTATCTATCTATCTATCTATCTATCTATCTATCTATCTATCTCTTTCTGTCTCCTTCCCTCCCTCCCTCCCAACTCCCCTCCACCCATCCCTCCTTCCCTCCCTTCTCTCTCCCTGCTCCTCTTGCCATCCCCCCTCCTTGTGTCTCTCTGGGTCCACTTGATGGATGGTCCTCCCTGTGGCCAGCATCACAATGACATTCCTCTCGTTGGTACCACAATGACAACCTTCCAGTGACCAGCTCCCCAGTTACATCCACCTGGTGGCCAATGCTCCCATGTCTACCCTGGAGGTGTTCTCTGCGGGTGTAGAAGCTCAAAGAACCAGACAACTTCCACCTTCCTCCCAGCAGTCTTAACCAAGAGCAGGACCAGTGGTTGAGGACATTCAGGTTCACTGACCCTTCCTCAACAGGCTCTGCTCTATGCAGTCACTCTGAGGCATGCGCCACACTGACTTCTGCAGTTCTCCAGGGATTAAACTCGATACCATGTCCTGGTTTGGCCCCTTGCCCTCTGTCTCACATCCTCTAAGGTATTTGCTGGGTCTCCTTCCAGATAAACTTATTCTCCTAGAATCCTGGTCTAGGACTTGCTCCTTAGGGACTTATATGGAGACTCATGGTGTATGCAGAGAGAGAATCTTGCCCTTTGCACCGAGTGAGACACCCCGACTTACCCTGTTGACTTACCTGTCTCGGTGAGAATAAACTGCCAGCGGTAGACACACTGCCAGCCAGGAACAGCCACGGAGGGAGCCCTTTAACCTTCTGAAGCCACGTTCATCTTGACATTTGTTAAACACACCCCTCTGACTTCTAGGGCCTGGGGGAGGGAGAGGGATCAGAGGCTGAGCACAGGCAGGGTCTGCTGCAAACCTGTGAGGCCCAGGAAGAGCAGGAGGAGCTATGCTCAGCTCTTTCCATCTTTTTCCTCGTAAATAGCAAGCATAGCTTCCTTTTCTCCCTTGGCAGGTTGATCACTCAGAACTCCCCTCTGGTGGGTACTTTTTTTTTTCCAGAACACAATAGAAGGTGTGATGTCTTGTGAGAAGCGTGAGCTCACTTGGAGGAGGCAGCTGTGGGCCTGAAGGAAGAGGTGACAAGTTCTTGGGAATATTAAAGATTAACACCAAATGCTTGGCTGCTGTTAACTCTCTGACGGTTCACGTTGCCGGAGCTGGGACAGAAAACTGCTTTCCCTCCCTTCTATTTATTCCTTCCCAGCTCTGTTCTAGGGATCCAGGAGCTAAGGATGTCAGATGCCAACTCCTCAAGGGCTGCAATGGTTTTATATAATAACAGAGAAGGGAGCCTGCAAGAGGAAGAAAGAGTCTAATTCAGCTCTGAGGCTGAAATAGGAGCTGGAATGAAGGGGCGGGGGTTGGGGGGGAGCGTTGGTAAAAATAGCTCACTCAGAGAAGAATACGGCCGGTCTCACAGTGGCAGGCACAGCCCTTGGGTGAATTATAGCAACCTACTGTACGCCTTGCGCACTTGCTTTTGAAATGTTGATCGCGGCAAACGGGCCCTTGCATGGAAAGCTATTGGTGACTGACACTTTGAGTAGAGCTTGGCAGTGGACGAGCCTGTCAGGCCTCCGGCTGCCGCCAGCACAGGCAGCACGCCACTGGGACACATATGCTCCACTCCCTCTCGCTCCTTATTTATGCAGCTTCAGTTGCTGAGACTCCAGACCCTCCCCGGAGGTGCCGTCTCTGGAAGAGGTTGGAAGGAGCTTTGGGGATCCCCGGGGAAGTGTGATGGAAGATAATAAACAGACATCCCCAGGAAGCTGGCCACTGGACAGATGTCACAGTGGTGGCTTGCCATTGGGCGGACAACGGACAACAGAGTTACCAAATGCCAGGAGACATCACTTTGGTGCTGACTCTTGGATGCACAGTTTTTGATAAGCTAGAGGGAATATGGACACGGGAACCATGCACATGTCAATGGCCCCTGTCATTAGTTGGGATTATGAATACAGACAAAGAACGAGCAGCTCCACCTTTACCTGAACCTCCACAAGTGTCCTTCTGACTTCTCAGTAACTGGGGCTTGATCTGTCCTGTCCCTCCATAGATCCTGTATGACATGCCTATAGAGTGAAAGGGGTGGCAGCTGGGACACAGGAAGAGAGAGTGACTCTGGGGAATGTCCAGCCTCAGGTGAGGGGCCAACTCTTATTCCCAGTGAAATGTGACCTGAGCTTGCTAGGCCATCCATCTTCGGGAAGAAACCAGAATCCAGGCGAAAAGATAAGCACACGCACTAATTTTAGATTTAAAAAAAAAAGTTATTAAATCCCATCTGCAAATTCCACCTGCTTCCAGCTCCGAGCCCGAGGCCTGTCAACTCTTAACTGCAAAGTGAGATTAAAAAGAGGCCAGGGCACCACCTGGCCGAGCCCAGGTTCCTCTGGTATGATGAGTGAGAGTCTGAAATGGAGATGCTCTTATCACACTGTGGTCTCTCTATTCAGTGCAGGTCCGTGGATCCTGTGTGCATCTGTCCATCCCCTTGATGGCCGGGCTGGACTCTCTACTAACCGCTGAGGTTTCACTGCTTGCTTCTGACCTCAGAGAACCTCTCCATTCAATCCAGACAGGGAGTCACCCTGAGCCAGTATGTTCACCTCCATTGCTCGCTCCCGATACGCTGATATTCGTGGTTTCTTCCCTCTATTTCTACATCCTTCTACACATTCTACCTACGGTCCTTTATCTATGTGCCTATCATCCTTCTGTACAAAGACCTGTGTGTGCGTGTGAAGAGATCAACAGATCGAGAGACTTGCCCAAGGTCACATGACGCATGTGTGATGACGTGAGTCACGCCTGCTCATGGCACTCCATGTAGAGTGAGCATCTCTGTTACACCCTGGAGTTGGAGAAGGGAGAGGAAAAGAGAGAAGCAACAGGGGGGAGTGTTCTGGAGAGACTGCTCAGCACTGGGGGCAGTGGGTGCTGGAGAGACTCCTCAGCAGCCAAGGGGGTGGGGGTGCTGGAGAGACTGCTCAGCAACCAAGAGCACTGGCTGTTCTTGCACAGAACAGGGTTTGGTTCCCGGCACCCATGTGGCAGCTCACAACTGCCTATAGCTTCAGTTCCAGACTCTGACACCCTCTTCGGGCCTCTGTGGGCACTGTACATGTATGATGCATGTACTCACATGCAGACACTCATGCACATAATTTTTTTTTTAAGAAGACAAGCAAGCACCTTGCGCTCCATAAATGGATTGGAGGGCAGGTCATGGCCTAAAGGAGTGGGAAGCTATGACAGAAACGTAAGTGGATGCGGAGATGGAGGCTGCCAGGGAGATTTTAGACAGGGCAGCTCAGGGTATCTCTCTCTACTTCAGTGGGGGTTGGGAATGGGACTATTATAGACTCACTAACATCTCCCAGAGAAAACCAAAAAAACTGGAACAGGAAGACAGCTAATTAGACAAGCCGATAGCTCGGCTACTGAAGATGCCACATAAACAACTAGCCGGGAGAGCCAACTGAGAGAAGTCATCCAAGGAACATGACCGCTCATCTCCAGGACTCTGCGGGGGACACAGAGTAGACAAGAAGCATCTATCCATGAATCTCTGTTCCCAAGTTTCCACTACCCACCACCCGTGCAGAGATCGAAGCAGAATATTCTCTGTACAGACAGGCAGCTGTATATGCGCACTCGTGCGGGACAGGACCTACCATTACATAGAGACAAAACTCTGTGCACGTCTGTGAGGGAGCTTCTCGATTGGTTAATTGGGGCAGGAAGAGCCCCCCCCCCGGGTGTAGGCAGCAGGTTTCACACTGTGGCGGTGGGGGTCTCAGACTGAATAAAAAACAGAAAGCGAGCTGAGCATCAGCATCCATCTCTCTCTGCTTCCTGACTGCGGATGCCGTGTGACCTCACCCTTCAGTCAGTGTGCTCTCCTTGCCCAATAGACTGGACCCTCAAGCTGCGAGCCGAAGCAAACGACTCTTTAAGTCAAGTATGGTCATGGCTACATGAAAAGTAACTGACGGGACACTTTTACTCCATACAGTGCTCTCTGGTGAAATATCAAAGCTAGAGTCTTACATCTGGTTTCTCTCTCTACGATTATGAAACAAACGGCCATGGTTTAAATGTTTGCATCCTGAGCGATGGCTCGACAGAGGCTAGAATTTGTTGCTCCTACAGGAGACCTCAGTTCTGTTCCCAGCACCCACAGCACCCCATCCCACATCCGATCCCACAGCATCCGGTCCCACAGCATCTGGTCCCACAGCATCCAGTCCCACAGCATCCGGTCCCACAGCATCCAGTCCCACAGCATGGGGTCCAATAGCATCCGTTCCCACTGCATACAGTCCCTCAGCATCGGGTCTCACAGCATCCTGGGAATTTGATGTTCCTTTTTGGCCTCTTTAGACACTGCTACTCACATGACTCAGATATATACACATAATTTTAATCTTTAAAAATAAATCTTTAAATGTTTACATTCTTTAAAAGCCATGCGTTAAGATCCGGGCCCTCAAGCTCATGGCTTTAGGAATATTAGGAAGTGGGAGCTCTGGGAGGTGATGAGGTCATAGATGGAAGCCTCCTGAAAGATTTAATGTAATTATAGAATAGGCTGTAGGAAACGTGTGCTTCTCCTGCATCCCATGAAGATAGAAGACATTGTCCATGACCCAAAAAACAGCCCCCTCATCTGTCCCAGCATCTGCCAGCAGCTTGATCTTAGAGTTGGCGGACAGGGTTGGGAAATCCATTTCTGTTTTCATAATTGATTTGAACATGCTTGGCCCATGGGAAGCACCACTCTTAGGAGGTGTGGCCTTGTTGGAGGAAGTGCGTCACTGTTGGGGGTGTGGCCTTTGAGGTCCTTTGCTTAAGCTCCACTCAAGGCAGAAAGTCTTCTCTTGGCTGCTTTTGGATCAAGATGTAGAATTCTCTTGGCTCCTCCAGCGCCATGCCTGCCTGGAAGCTGCCATGCTCCTGCCATGATGTCAATGGACTAACCCTCTGAAGCTGTAAGCCAACCCCAATTAAATGTCCTTTTTTATACGAGTTGCCTTAGTTATGGTGTCTCTTTATAGCAATGAAACCCTAACTAAGACAACTGATGTTGCTTTAAAAAAAAAAGTCAACTCAGACTACAACACAAACTGCCTCAAATTTTAGTGACTTAAAGCCACATACAGTGGCCTTGGGATTCTGTGAATTAACTGGGCCTAGCTGGGCATCTCAGGTGGCATCTCTCAGGTATAGCCAGATGGTGGCTTCAGTCATAGTCAGATGGTGATGAGCTCCCCTGGAAAGACATCTGCCTCAATCACACCCTTTTTCAGAAGCTCCATGCTGCTTGGGAGTGGCGTTCTCTATCACTCACACATGATCCTCTCAGAAGAGATGCTGTGGGCGCCGTCTTCCATGTCAAGCAGCTGGGTGGCAGGCATGGTCCTGCCCCTTCTCCAGCAGAAGATGATGACCAACTCTTTCAACTTCCTTTCTGTTGCTCTGTTTAAAAACAACTCTGACAGAGAGCAACATGGAGGAGGAATGGGTTTATCTGGCTTATACTTCCAGGTCACAGTTCATCACTGAGAGAAGTCAGGGCAGGAGCTTATCAGTAGCTTGAAGCAGAAACCATGGAAGAATGTCTCTTGCTGGCTCACTCCCATGCTCATTCTCAACTAGCTTTCTTACATAACCCAGACCCATAGCTCTGGGAATGGTGCCGCCCATAGTGGGCTGGGCCCTTCTGCATCAATTATCAGTCAAGACAATCCCTCACAGACATGGTCACAGGAATGGTGCCGCCCATAGTGGACTGGGCCCTTCCACATCAATTATCAGTCAAGACAATCCCTCACAGACATGGTCACAGGAATGGTGCCGCCCATAGTGGACTGGGCCCTTCCACATCAATTATCAGTCAAGACAATCCCTCACAGACATGGTTACAAACCAACCATAAAGTAATTACTCAACTAGGAGTCTTTCAAGTGGTTCTATACCAGGTCAAGTTGACAGTTAATGCTAACCATGACAAATCCTACAACATGGTTGATTGTCACAAGGAGAGATGGATGTGGCCATCAGCCTGTGGTAAGTAGAAGCCAGGGGTGTTACCAAGCCATCTACAATGTACAGGACAATTTCCAAATCAAGGAACTTTCCTCAAAATGTTGGTCATACTGAGCAGGGGAAGTCAAGATACCCATGAATAAGAATCTCTGGTCAAACCAAGCATCTAAGACTGGGGTGAAGAGGAAAAGCTCATGGGTTACAAACTTTAGCCCAAGTCTAATCCATACTGAAAAGTGAATTTTGGATAGTTATATCTCATCCCTGGGAATTCAACCACTTTTTTTTTTTTCCAGCTAATAGCAAGTACCCCTAAGAATTATTATGTTGTATGTTATGGGTTTCCTAAAAACCCATCAACATATGACATTATAGCAGAGAAGATATTGTATCACCTTCTCACTGAAAGAAGTGACACTTGATAACTTTAAAGCTTAAAGACTTACTTTTATTTAAGTGTAAGGTGTCTTTCTGGAGTCCGGCAGAGAGAGGTGTGTACACATGTGTGCAGTGCCTGAGGAGGCCAGAAGGGCATTAGATCTCCTGGAGCTGGAGTTACAGATGGTTGCAAGCTGCTTGCCATGGGTGCTGGGAATTGAACCCGGGTCCTCTACAAGAGCAGCAGCCCCTCTTAATCACTGAGATCTCTCTTCAGTCCCACTTGATAACTTGAAACTTAAAAACATGTGTTCCCATGATTCTCTGTGTTCTCCGTGTTTGAAGCATCTATCTTTGTTTTTGAGAGAAATGTCTTATAGGTTGGGCTAGCCTCAAACAGAGATGTATACCCAAAGATGACTGTAAATTTCCAATCCTCTTACTGCCACCTCCCTGGCTCTTGGGTTCCAGTCATGTGCCACCACACTGACTTTGATGTATCTTGGGCAAGCCAGCACTCGTATTCACTGAACAACGGCCCTTAGCTGTGGCCTCTTAATGACAGAGCTGTGTTTAACAGTTAACCCAGGGGGAGAAAACAGCACCGCAACCAGCAGTGGAGATGCATGCATACAAACTGTGGCCACCACTGACTAGTGGCATTAGGCACACTTAAATGCCCAAGTGTGTTTTTCTCTTATTGTAACCGCCTTGGAAGGCTGTGGCTGCACTGTTATTTGTACCCTACCTCTCATAATGGATGGAGGTTCTGTGTAGAGGAAAATCATATCTGAAACTAAAGCAGGAATAGTTACTGTCCGGACCCATGCTAGATGGTTCTCTCAGCAACCTCGGAATTAGCTGTAGTTTGCTCAAGCTTAGTGTTGTGTGGACGTTTTCGTTTTGATGGCACTTCTGCCTCTAGAATTGAGCTGATGAGGGTAGCATGCCCCAGCCCTGAGCAAAAGGGGTGTGAAACAAATAAAACAATCTTAAATGCACACCGATTTGATGACAGAAACAGACGTGTGGGGGATAGCCCTGTTTGAGGCTAGCCTGGATGATAAGAAATTCGTCTCAAAAACAAAGATAGACTGTAAGATACCTCAAACAAGGACAACACAGAGAATAGTGGGAACGCATGCTTTCGGGTTTAAAATTATCAATTATCAAGAAAGCTCACCTGCCACACCCATGAGAGGACCTGAGGTCAGAAACCCAACACTCACCTAAAACCAGACTAGGAACAGGTACCTGTGACCCCAGCACTCCTGTGGTGAGTTGGGAGCTGAGATAGAATCCCTGGAAGCTTGCAGGATAACTAGCACGGGGTATGCAGCACAAAAACAAGACTCCTTGCCTCAGTCAAGATGGAAGGTGAAGACCAACGCCCACGGTTGCCCTCTGACCTCCAAATGTGCACCGTGGCCCATGCACAAGCACATATTCGTATTAGAAATAAAAGAAACAGACACATGGAGAAATGATAATTAACATTTAATTAAGTATGAATGATATTAAAAATACATTAAAATAAAAAGGGCTCAGACACCAGCCAATCAGGATAGAGTTTTTGCAGGGGCCTCCTAGGCTAGGAATTAACCCTTTTCATTCTGAATTATGGGACCATCCAGGCATCTAAGACAGAGGCTGAGGGCTAGCATGGGTCCATGGCAGTAAAGTTTTCAATTCTGGTTTGCCCATCTGTTGCACCTCAGTACCAGCACTGGCATAATGTACTGTTGACACGCAGAGCAGAGGGGTCCAGAGGCAAAATCTGAGCTGTGCATTATGTGGGTATCTCATCCCCCTGTGGTGTCAGCGTCCTCTGTACTGGAGAGTTCTACAGATTTGGATGCACTCCTGCCTTGTCCTACCTCAAGCCTCCTGCCCAGCTCACCCTGCAGCTGCCTTCCTGAGATCTCCTCTCCTCGCTCCAGTTCACAGGGGTAGGGTCGCTCACACAGCAACTCCCAGTGAGTGGGGCAGAGTGGGGAGGGCGGTTCTGAGGACACATTGAAACCTCTTCTCTCAGAGGACACGCTGGGGGTCCTCTGCCTCCCACAGGGTAAAGGGGACTCAAATCCTGTGGCCACTGCACCAGCCTCCCACCTCTCCTGCTGAGACCCAATCCTGTCATCCATTCTCACCTGAAGAAAGCACTCCCTGAACCCCTGTCTCAGGATCTTTTTAAAAACGTATTTATTTTTTGAGATTATAATTTCACCATTCCCCCTTCTTTTTCTCCTATGTACCTCTCTTCTCTCTCTCTTTCAAATTCACAGCACCTTTCTTCATTAATTGTTATTGTATTCATATGTATACACACACACACACATGCACGCAGACACACACACACACACACACAAACACACACACACACACACACACACACACACACACACACACACACACACTCCTAAATATAACCTGCTCAGCCTGTATAATGTTACTTGTATATTCCAGAGCTACCATTTTCTACTGGATAACCAGTGGGTGTGCTCCTCCCTGGCACAGACTATTTCCCTTGCTCTCAGCACCCCTTGGTTGCCTGTAGTTCTCTGAATGGGGCTGAGGTCTCATGGGCTTTCCTCCATCTATTTTGGATATATATTGTTGTTGTTGTTCTGCTTATGTTTGGCAGTCATGTTGGTGAGATGTTATTGATGTCGATTCTGACATTACTAGGTGTTGTGGATAGCCCTGGGGTTGTTTGTATTCTGCTAATTCTGCCCTCCTGAGAGGGGCTTCAAACAAGAGGTGAGTTACATACTCATGTGACTTCTTGTGAACCAATCCCTAATGAATAAAGGAGCCAATCACTGGGCAAGGAAGAGGGACTTCCGGATCAGAGAGGAGAAGGGGGGGGGACCTTTTGGAACAGGGATAGCAGATAGGTAAGATGTAGCTCCTAGAGTCTCCTGGTATCATGGCGGATCCACAAGGATTTGCCACCAGAGGAATCAGATTTTGATAAGGCTTACAAGATTAGGTTTTAGTTGTTGTGCCCAGAGATAGAGTTACTATTGTTTCTGAGCAAAGTTTGTCTTGCATTTTCCTACACACGGCAGCTCGTCTGGGTTCCAGAGAGAAAGGTACAGTGGCAAAGTGTGGGTTTGCCTGATGTGCACCACAGAGGCCATAGGGGTATTGAAGCATGGGGCTGGCCTGGTAGTGAGCTGCCTGCCAGTTGGGACCTAGCGAGCTGGGTAGAGAGACCATGGAGCTTCAGAGCTCCACAAGATAAAAGCAGATCGGCCATTGCTTGCTGGTGCTTGGCTGGCCAGGCCAATGGAGCTGAGAGAACAAGGGCATAACTCGGGAACATCTGATATATTCCTTCTTTTTTAATATTTCCCACAACAACTAGGAGACACAGTCTCACAGCAAACTCCCTGATCCTCTGACCCTTATGATCTTTCCACATCCTCTTCTGAAATGTTCCCTGGGCCTTAGGTGCAAGAGTTATGTTATGTTTGTATCCATTAGACTGGGCTCTGCAACTCTGTATTTCAATAGGTTGTAGTTTCTGCAATCGTTTCCATCTTGTTTCCAAAGAGACATTTCCTTGATGAGGGGTGAGACTACACTCATCTGTCGGTAACAGGACAATTATTTAGAATTGTTAGTTAGGGTTTATGGTGGTTTAATAATGTGATGGCAGGAAATCCTCCAAGACCTGTGACTTCACTAGCCCTGGATAGCTGGCTAAGTGTCCAGTACTGGGTGGGATCTTTTGTGAACAACCCAAGATGAGGCAGGAGGGAGCAGGAAGAACCATGGGGAACACATGAGCTCATATATCTTAAGATCTAGAGATCACAGGTCTTAGAGCAGCTGAACTGTCCATCATTTAGCTTTTGGGAACTCTCCATTTCCAATGGCCAATTGATTTCTCTAAATGATGCAACAGCCTCCAGGGGGAAGAAAAATTATGTCAAAGTGAGTTTTCAGGTCTTATCTTTTCCTCACAATTTTCTCAAATTCTTGGTTTTGGTAACCATATTTTTTTACTTTAGCCTTTTTCTTTCCCTATTATCTGTACCATTTTTCTTTTCAGGTACTCCCTTGTCTCTAACTTCTGACCATATTGTTTGCACACTCCTCCTGGGGCTGGCTTTTCCCACCAACCTGAAGCCCTGCCCATTTCCTTTGTCAGTTCCAGCTCTCAACCTTACTTGTCCCAATGCCTGCCAGTCCTTGCCTGCTTGCTGCCCGCCCCCATAGTCTTATACATCTTAAAACCTACTTTTAATAAGGGTTGTCAAATGTTTTGACCCCCCTTCTAGCCCACCATCCAAAGGTAGGGGAGAAAAGCTGGGAAACAGGACAAGGGGATGTGGACCTGTTTAGAAGTTTTTTGATGCAATTTTAATCTCTGTTTGTCAGGACACCAGCAGCCTGGTTCAGTAGCATCCGAATACCAAACATGAATCGGCTGTAGTGGCCTAATCCAGCAGAAACAACCAGGCCTCCGCTGAATTGACATGAGTCAGTGGGGGCCAGCAGAACCAGTTGGGATGCCAGGAGAAGTTTTCTGCAATGCCTGCCAGTCCTTGCCTGCTTGCCGCCCCTACCCCACCTCTGGCTTGGTGCATGGAGCACCTTCTGTTAGGACAATGACGGAAGCTGATGAACGTCTGGACAGTGGGCTCCACAAGGCAAAGTGTGTTGAAAGGCACTGACACTGGACAGGATGAGCAGCTATGGGTTTCCGGCTTCCTGAATCATCAGAGCATTCTGGATCACAAGAACATGACTGAGTTTTCTAGAATATACCTCAGAGTCACAAAAAAAAAAAAAAAAAAAAAAAGGATGAGTCACCAAAAGAGCAACTGCCTTTCCTATAGCCAGGGGGCCCCTGGAGACAGTAACTCAACCATCGGTGCCATAACCAGGGAGTTGTCAACCTCACATCATGGGAAGCACACCCTGCCTCACCTTGTCTCTTGCCATCCTCATAAACAGTGAAAGGGCTTTGGAATTAAATCAAATGACTCCACAAGCAATGGAAAAAACTGTACATGGCACCTGCTCCCTTCAGCTTCTGCACACTCAGTAGAGGACACTTCAATGGAGTCTAATGACTAGACAGAACTTAAGCCTCTAAGGATTCTGGGAAATGTAACTCTTGGTTTTCCCAGCCTCTGTAGGAAGGGCAGACACCAGAAGGGTGTTAATGGCTAAGGAAGGTCACACCCCTGCCACACATCTATAGATGTGTTCCCCGTGACTCCGAGGTTCCCGTCATTCCCACCAAGTTTGAATTAGCTGGGGTACCTGTTGCTTAGACTTCTTGGTGATCACCGCTCACCTTAACTCTACCACACAACAAATGTCAATAATCTGCAGATAGGTGTCTCCACCTACTGAGCCAGCGGCTCTCAATGCTTACGGTAGAATTTACTTCAGAGTCATTATTTGTGGAAACTGTTTTTATTATAATGTTATTTAAAATATAGAAAGCATAAAAATAGCTATAAAATTCCCATGGTTACCAAAAAAACTGTTTAAAAACCTATAAAAATTAATTTGCAAATTAAGCCCAAGCAAAATGCTAGAACAAATGGGATTCAAAGTGATATGTCATTAGCATGATTAATGACACTGTTTTGTTTAACGTAAATTACCAATGTCGGACCTAATGGTAGGAAAATTCCCTTTCAGGTTTTACATCCCGCGTGTTAATGGTCTGATTCTTTTGATTGTGTGCGGGATGGCCCCTCACAAGATGGTCCCTCTTGGAATGGCCGCTTGCTTCTGTCAACATCAGTATCACCATCATTATATTTTCCTTTTGAACAATGTAATCTTTTTTTTTTTAAGTACTGATTTTAATGGGTCAATCAATTTAATGGTGCACTCCGAAATAAAGTGCTGAAAACGTTAAAGCACCATTGAACGAAGCCCTCGTCAGTGCGTAATTACTAATGCCCCATCGTTAATGAGCGGTGCAAGGCTGGTTTGCACAAAGAAGACCATTTGTGCTACAGAGCTGCTTCGAGGGTGAGTCCAGCTACCACGGAGGTTCCAGAGTCTGCATGCTGCACCGCCATGTGTGGGTGACGGCTCATCCCCCTCTTTCCTCTGCATATGACCCGCTGGGAAGCCTCGGCTCCTGGGGATTTGTTTGAGATTCAGTTGGCATCTACATGCTGATTAATACAAATGTAAACAAGATTGAACCATTCCTTTGCTGGGAATCCCTCCCTGCAAACCAAGAACAGGGAGGAGGGCTCACGGAGGGGAAGAGGTGCAAAGAAATGAATAGATAATTCAAACACTGAATGGCTAACTAGCAGGGGAATTGATACCCACAATGATATGATTTATTCAATGACCAATTAAGATAAGTTTGAGACTCTGCTCTCTATGTATAAAATTAGAAAAAGTAAGAAGTCACGTGGTGCTGATATCTTGGTTAGAATGGGCAACCATTTGGGTGGAAAGAACCTTCATGCGGGAGTGCTAAGAAATAAGACTGGGTGTGGCTGGGGTGAGGAGCAACCTAAAGGTTCTTAGTGACAGTAGGTGTGTCTGGGGTGGGGCAGATCAGAAATCCCACCCTTATAAGAGCAGTTGTGGTGGTACACACCTGTAATGCCAGCACTCTGGAGACTGAGGCAGGAGGACCGTTAAGTTCAGGTCAGCCTATGCTAGATAGTAGATGGAGAGAGAGAGAGAGAGAGAGAGAGAGAGAGAGAGAGAGAGAGAGAGAGTGTGTTCATGCTTAGGTCCATGAAGGATTCTGTGGTAAATGAAAGCGTTGATCGTTAAATAAATAGGTAAGTATAGAATAGTACCAGGGGCTAGAGAGAAGGCCCAGGCTTAAAATCTTGTACTGTTTAGTTTCTTTGGGTCTGTGGAATGTAGCATGGGTATCCTGTATTTTATGGCTAATATCCACTTATAAGTGAGTACATACCATGCATGTCCTTCTGGGACTGGGTTACCTCACTCAGCATGATATTCTCAAGTTCCATCCATTTGCCTGCAAAATTCATGATGTCTTTGCTTTCAATAGGTGAATAGTACACTCTACAGACCCAAAGAAGCTAAACAAGAAGGAAGGTCCAAGCAAGGATGCTTGCATCTCACTTAGAAGGGGGAATAAAATAATTGGAGGGAACTGGGTTGGAGTGTGGATGGAGCAGGAAATCGGGGGTTTCAGGATCAGGTGTGGGGAGACACAGGGGAGATGGCCAGATGGCCATGAATGCAAATCTGCATCCCAAGGATAAGGGAGGCTCCCAAGAATTAACGAGGGTGACCTTAGCTGAGACTCATAGCAGTGGGGATATGGAACCTTAAAAGGCTGTCTCCTATAGGCAGACAGGAACTCCAGTGGAGTGATAGGGACACCAATCCAACCACAAAACTTACAACTCCAAATTCATCCTGCCTACAAGAAATGCAGGGACGTGGGAGGAAGCAGAGACTGAAGGAATGGCCAAGCAATAACTAGCCTAACTTGAGACCCATCCCATGGGCAAGCACCAATCCCTGACAATATTAATGATACTCTGCTATGCTTACAGACAGGAGCCTAGCAAGGCCGTCCTCTGAGAGGCTCCACCCAGCAGCTGACTCAGACGGATGCAGAGACCCACAGCCAAACATTGGATGGAGCTTGTGGACTCATGGAAGAGTTGGGGGAAGGACTGAAGGGATAGGAACTTCACCATGGTAAGAAACTCATAACTGTCTGAAACTCCAGCTCCAGGGGAATCTGACCCCCTCTTTCGGACTCTAGGGGTGTGTGTGCAGGCACACACACACACACACACACACACAGAGAGAGAGAGAGAGAGAGAGAGAGAGAGAGAGAGAGAGAGAGAGAGAGAGAGGAAAAAGAAATACTATTATCCTCTTAAAGAAGCCATACAGCCAGCGTATCACTTATGAGAAGAGTGAAGGCTGAAGAGTTCTCTTAGAGGAAGAGGGAAGTAAGTATTAAGGCCTGCTTTAATCTAGGACCCAAGGGTCATCTAAGTAGAAAAGTGATGTTGAGTTGGGGCAAATAGTCAGGACCTCAAAAGAGTAGCCATCTGGGCTGGTTTATTAATTAACAGGCTAAGTTGCAATGATGTAACAAAGAGGCTCTGAGTAATGAATGGACTTCCGCTGTGGAACTGCCGTCCTGGGCAGTATCTCGGGGCCAGGCCTGTCTCGTCATCTCCTTCTACCCTACCCCACAAAGCAGGAGAACTGCTCAGCCTATATCCCAGCCCACAGGGAGGAAGAAAAAGAGGAGCTGAGGCAAGAGCCTTGGCTTCTCGGTTGGAAATTAGCTCAGAGTCACACAAACAATTGACTCACATGTTCAATGTGGCTTGGACTTGGGCAAACCCCAAAGCTGGCCAAGAGACACTGGGGAGTGCAAGGTCTGCTGAGAATCTGCTAACATGAAAACAAGGGAGAAGAGACGTAGGTGGGCAAGGAGCCATCCACCTAACCCAGCAGCTCGTGTGCATGTTTGTAATAGTTTTTATTATATTTTCATTTCAAAATGTTTTATTTTAAAGAACACTGTACACATACAAATGAAATATGATCATGTCTAATTCCCATTTCCCCCATTCTTATTATCTGCGTGTGTGTATATTAGTGTGCCTGTGTGTGTATTAATGTGCCTGTGTGTGTATTAGTGTGCCTGTGTGTGTATTAGTGTGTCTGTGTGTGTATTAGTGTGCCTGTGTGTGTATTAGTGTGTGTGTGTGTATTAGTGTGCCTGTGTGTGTATTAGTGTGTGTGTGTATTAGTGTGCCTGTGTGTGTATTAGTGTGTGTGTGTATTAGTGTGTCTGTGTGTGTATTAGTGTGTGTGTGTATTAGTGTGTGTGTGTGTGTATTAGTGTGCTTGTGTGTGTATTAGTGTGTGTGTGTATTAGTGTGCCTGTGTGTGTATTAGTGTGTGTGTGTGTGTGTATTAGTGTGTGTGTGTGTGTGTATTAGTGTGCCTGTGTGTGTATTAGTGTGTGTGTGTATTC
>CM052706.1:3150305-3161629 GCA_028551405.1 Uromys caudimaculatus | reverse complement strand
TTTGTGCATGTGTGTGTATTCATGTGCCTGTGTATGTATTCATGTGTCTGTGGGTGTATTCGTGTGCCTGTGTATTAGTGTGCCTGTGTGTGTATTAGTGTGCATGTGTGTGTATATTAGTGTATGTGTGTATATCTGTGTATTAGTGTGTATGTGTGTATATTAGTGTATATGTGTGTGTATTTTTGTGTATGTGTGTATATCTGTGTATTAGTGTGCATGTGTGTATATTTTTGTGCATGTGTGCATATTAGTGTGTATGTGTGTATATTAGTGTATATGTGTGTGTATTTTTGTGTATGTGTGTATTAGTATGCCTGCGTGTGTATTAGTGTGCGTGTGTGTGCATTAGTGTGCATGCGTGTGCATTGGTGTGCCTGTGCATGCAAGTGCCCTCAGAGGCTATAAGAGAGCATCGGTTCTCCTGGGGCTGGAGTTTCAGGCAGTTGTGAGCCCTCTGATGTGGGTGCTGACAACTAAACTCTGGTCGTGTGCACAAGTGGCAAGCACTACTTCTGGGCCATCTCTCCAGCCCAAGCGATGGGTCTTGAACATACAAGCAGAACTAAAAGACAAACACACGAGGAAGTGGATAAAACAAGGCACGACGAGAGCGTAGGTAGCTGAGAAAACAAGCAGCCACAGAGCAAGAGGACCCCGGGGTGAACTGAAAACCAAGAGAAGCCAGCAAGGTTGTGCCCCAGAGCTAAATCAGGCCTCCAGGAAGCCACCCTCCACCAGCGGGTTCGAAAGAGAAGCTTCCTGACTTCACTCGGGCCAGACTCTCCAGGGTCCTGGGGCACTGAGCAGCAAAGGCAATCTGTGCTTTAACTGACAGGACAGGGCTTCCTTATTGTCCTTGCCCCTCCCCCATCCATGTGCTTCTTGGGGTCTGTTTGGAGACATCCCATACCAAGGCCTCAAAGCGCACTGTCCATGTCTATTATGATTCGGTTGCTATGACTCCACACGTTTGCTCAGGTGGAGCAAGCCTGGAGCCTTCCCTCAGGGTTCCAGATTTATTGGGAACTCAGAGGCCTGTGTGTCCAGGTTACATCATCTCATGATCCTGCTGGCTCCAGCTGTGACAGGTCACACTGCTTTCTAAATTTAATGCTCCAACGAGTACAATAGCAACAACCCGAAAGAAAAAAAATCACCAGATACCCACTCCTAAGAAAATAAATAAAATCTTCGCCACTGAGGGTGAGCTCGGGGATATTTTATTTTCGCACATTTGCACAGCACCTTCCACAGGCCAAACCCATGAATTCTCAGTCTTTATCTTGACATTATATTAAATGCGAATTAAACTGAGCGATGTCGAGGGCTTGTCACAAGACCTGTAGAGGGAGGAAGCAGCTGACCGTGCCAAGAGAGGCTGTCCACGAGGGAGGGACACACAGAGAACCAAACCCTCACCTCGTGGCCTTCCCCAGCGCTGCTTACTGGAGCCACCTTCCTGGGAATAAGAAGACTCTGAGGCAAGACGTTGTTCTGAGGTGGATCTACAGGGCTTCAACAACTCCGGCTTGGAGACAAATGGCTCTAACGGTTTGTGAAAGGGCTGTCTACACGGTGACATCTGAAGGAAGAGTAGAAACCCACTGGCCAGGGGACATGGGGCACCCGAGGCTAACAGGAACACATGTAGGTCTGGGGAATGTGAGAGAGGTTTTTCCCCACTTCCTCACCACACTGCCCTTGGGTCAGGACGGAATGAACAGGGAAGGGCATTGCAGTCCGCGAGCTGCTGTAAGCGGTCCCTGACCTGGTTTGACGTCCTACACACTTTACAGTTAGTTACTTTCCCACGTGCTGAGATAAAACGCCCGAGGAAAGCAACACGAGGAAGGGAGGGCTTATTCTGCTCACATGGTTCCAGGAGATCTTCCAACATGGTGGGGATGACTTGGCAGCAGGCAGGAAGGCATGGTGGCCGGAGCATGAGGAGGCTGGTCACGTGGCATTGGCAGTCTGGTAGCAGAGGGTGATGAATGCTGCTGCTCTGCTTTCTTCTCCCGGTTTATGCAGTTTGGGACCCAGACTATGCTATGATCGAGCTATATTCAGGGTGGAACTGAGTTAGCCTAGTCTAGTAATCATCGCAGGCATGGCCAGAGGCTTGACTCTAGAGCCGGTCAACTTGACAATTCTAACCATCACCTTTGCTTTCCGAGAAAAAAAAAAGGTTTATTTTAGCTCCTGGGTCCATGGCCCTTGATCCTCTTCCAGTCTGCTGAGACTCCGTGGCAGCTGGAGCCCGTGCAGGAGGTGGCCATTCATCTTGTGATGGGCAGGAAGCAGAAAAAGAAGAGACTGGGGACCGGATATAATCTTCAAAGTTTCCAGAACTTTCCAAAATTGTGCAACCGTGTAGGGCTCAAAAGTTCGACATATGAAGCCATTTCATATTCAAATGGCGAAAAACCTCTTCCTTCCAGTGGAGAGTTAAGTTCCCATCAGAGAAACTTCAAGGAGCAGACAAACCCAAGCAACCTTAGATGTGTGGCTTTGTCCCAACAGATGTACACCTCCCCAGAGAGAAGGGGAAAGCCCTCGGGGAAGAGGGCAAATTGCAAATAGTGACCAAAAGGTTAATTATTAAAACATCATTGACCTGTCAAGTTCAAAGGGACCGAACACCGGGTGGGGTTACCATGGCTGGTTTTGGATGCTGTTTTGTTTACTGTGTAGAGTTTCAGTTTGAGAAGACAGAAATATTCTAGAAATGGATGGTGGTGATGGTCGTACAAACATGTGAATGCACTTAAGACCCAATAAACTACATACTTAAAATGGTTAAAATTTTTTATATTTTATCATCACATTAATTTTAAAATTAGCAATACCCTAAAAAATTCAAGGTAACCTATTTATCTTGAATTGGAAATGTGGTTTGTTTGTTTGTTTGTTTTTGTTTTTTTTTTAATTATGGAGCAAAACTGAGAACATTTGTGATAGTCAACTATGGGAAAATTAAATTGCAAATTTTTCACAGCCGAGTTCAGGGACTGTATACTATTCCTCCTCAATGCACACATGTGCATGTTTGTATACACACACACACACACACACACACACACACACACACACACACACACACACAGGAGGCAGTTCTTAACTGACTGGAAAGAGAAAATGTGTGAGACAAAGCCAGGGAAGCCTTAGCAGCCAGCTGGCAGTGACCTGAGTCTTGTTAAGGATCACAGAAGCTGATGAGGACGCCATGTGGTCAGTTCTGTATTCTAGAAAGATCGCTGGGCTACAAGGTGGGAATCCAGGGCAGGAAAGCAGAAAGTGAAAGCCAAGCAGGGAAGAAGGCAGAAGGCTAGGTCACCAGTGGGGAGTGCGGCTCACAGAGGTGGGTTGCTATGTCACCAGGAAGGGAGGATCACAGAGACAACAGACAGACAGACAGAAGTGGGGGAAAGAGCTGGAGCTACACTGAGGGTTCAGTGAGTGCCTGGGGGTGGGAAAAGGGAGCGTTGAGACCTAGGTACTGCTTAAATGCCACAAGCAAAAGAGGAGAAAAGAGGTATGGTTGGGGACAAGGACAGCACTCCATGCCCTGTTGGAGACAGCAGCTCAAAGGATGGATAGAGTAGTGGCTTGTTTGTGAAAGTATCTCTAAGACCATGACCATGAGACCCAGCGAGGCTTCAGGGGAACCCGAGGCCTTTTCTCCCCATTATGCAAGCAGGGAGCCCAGAGCAAAGCAGTTCACCCTCCACAGTCAACAAGGCTGCAGAGGCAGAATCCAGCCAGACTGCAGCGGGAAGGATCTGCACTAGAATTCTGGAAGGTTTGCCCTAGCCGTGTGTCTTGGTTAAGGTTATTATTGCTGTGATAAAACATCACGACCAAAAGCAAGTTGTGGAGGAAAGGGTTTATTTGGCTTATACTTCCACACTGTAGTTCATCGAAGGAAGTCAGGACAGGAACTGAAGCAGGGCCGGAACCTGGAGGCAGGAGCTGATGCAGAGGCCATGGAGGGTTGCTGCTTACTGGCTTGCTTTCCATGATCCCCAGCTTTGTTATAGCACTCAGGGCCACCTGTCCATGGTGGCACTCAGGGCCACCTGTCCTTGGGGGCACCACCACACTGGTCTGGGCCCTCTCCCATCAATCACTGATTAAGAAAATGCTCCATGGGCTTGCCTACAAAAGTCTTATGGGGACATTTTCTCAACTAATGCTCCCTCCTCTCTGATAGCTCTAGCTTGTGTCAAGTTGACACCGAACCAGCCAGGACACTGAGGTAGGCTGGGTCAGTGGAGAAAAGATTCAAGGAACAAAGTCACTTGAGGCTGCCATCATGTGGAGTTTTCCTTTAATCCTCGAGACTCAGACAGTGATGAGCCCGGGTTGTGTGGTTTACAGCCATTAAATCACTGCCCACATGGGAAGTTCCAATCCCGTGTCTCAGAAACTCAACAAGACAGCCCCTCGGTGCCTGACACAGTCCGTGCCCAGTAAATATTTGCTTATTTGCACCTTCTACAGCCTCACAACCCAACTAAACTTTACCTTCCCCAAGATTCTCTTGCTGGAACTGAAAATCCATCTGCTGACTCCTACACCCTTGAGACTCACCCTCTCCAGTTCCTGAAACAGTGGCTCGGAAGTCTTTCTAGCCTTACTCTCCTGGACAGCACCAGTCCATCCACAGAACTAATACACATGCATGGCTGAGGTGCTCAATCACAGGATTTATTTTATTTTATGTGTATAAGTATTGGGGTGCATGCATACAAGTAAGTACACTATGTGTGTGTGGTCCCCTCAGATATCAAGAGAGGGCACTGACCCCCATGGAACTGGAGTTACAGATGGTTGTGAGCCAGTACATGGGTGCTGGGAGCTGAGCCCATGTTCTCTGCAAGAGCAGCCAGTGCTCTTAACTGCTGAACTGTCTCTCTACCCCCAGTGATGGCTAGTCTTAATTGTCAACTTGACAGGATCTAGGACCACCTAGGAGACAAACCTGTGAGCATGTCTTTGAGAGAGAGATTTGATTAACTGATGTGGGAAATCCTCATGGGCAGCACCATCTCCAGCATTGGGGGCCTGGACTGGATAAAAAAGAGAATGCAACCTGAATACCAGTGTTTCTCTCTCCCTGCTTCCCGGCTGCTGACGAGGCATGACCAGCTGCCTCGTGTGCCCACTTCCCTGCCTTCCCTGACGTGAAAGACTGTATGTTCTCATCCTGCGAGCCCAAGTAAATCCTATCTTTTCTGAGCTGCTCTTGTCAAGTATTTGATGCTGCATCAAGAAGGACGACAGCCAAGCAGGGGAAGCCGGAGTGTCTGCCTGGCTGTTCCTGTCTGACGTGTAGGAGCCTGTAAGGCTAAGAGCTCCTCTCGTGTTAATTATGTGCCCACTAATTACATAGACAGGATCAGCAGCTTTATTGGAAGGGGCCTGGAGCAGCCACGGGGGAAAAAAGATGAGCTCAGTTTCTACCTCACACTTCAGTCAGAATTCCAGAAAACATTCAATGACCTGACTTTCTTACTAGCCACACAAAGGATGGAGCTTCGCATGCCCGATCTGGAGGGCCATCTGGGGCTGGATGTGTAATGGGGGTTGAAGGGGGGTGAAGGATGAGCATGTTGTACTCCCCAGTCTAGGCTCTCCCTCCCCCAAGCTGTACAAGGCCCCAGCTATTTAATAATAGGCTTCCAAATAGCCAAGGGAGGGACACTCACCGTCATTGCCTTCTGTCAAGCTCTGGGATATTTCGATGTTGAAGAGAAACAGATATCTGGATATTGAGGAAATGTAACGTCTATTTTGTAAGCACAAAAGAAGAGGGAATCTAAAAAGATATAGAGGCCAGAGACCGGTCCTAAGCCAAGGAGATCCATGGCTCCTCCTATCCCCCTCCCAGGAGCTCCTGGATCTGAAACAGGCAGTCCTGGGTCCCTGCCAAGCATCCACCAGGACCACACTACACAGGAGACATTCCACCTGCACCTCTGGGCGGGGCCGCTGGTCGCTGAGAGCAGTGATGGGTCACTACAGGAGTCAGCAAAGTCGGCCTGCCAGGAGCAAGCCCTCAGGTCCCCCAGACGACCTGTGCAAAGAGGACAAGCCACTCTTCCTAGGCTTTGGCAGCTCAGCCACCTACTTTGGGGGGACATTTCAGGTCTTGGGTGCTGCGGGCCAGCAGACACTCCTAAGGAGAGTGACCATGAACAAAATATGTGTGGTCCAAAAATATGTGGAATTTATTTACGAGGTCGTGAGAATGAATAGCTTGTTCTCCCTGAGAAACAAGCCAACTAAGAGGCTCAGCCTGAGTGCTAGTCTAGCCGAATCTTTCAGTGTGTCCGACAGAAAGAAAAGTTAGAATGAAGAACCCTGCTTCACCAATGGGTGCACTGGTCCACAAATCCCAGGTATTGGGGTCTTTACTGCAACACTGTTTGAGAAGACAAATAAACAGAAACAAAAATGACCCACGGTGTGGAAAGGGTTGCTCTGGAAGACTGCATGCAATTACACACAGAAACATTTGAGAACTGGTGAGCGCTACCGCCAAAGACAGGAGGGGGAAGGAAGGGGAGGAGGAAAGGGGGGAAGAGACAAAGGGGAGCAGGAGAAGGGGAGGGGGAGGAGGAAGGGGAGGGGGAGAAAGGGGAGGGGGAGGAGGAAGGGGAAGGGGCAGAAACCTTTGCTCTGGCTTATGTACACCATAACTCTCGGAAATAACTGATGACTAAGTTTTGCCTTTTAAAGTTACAGTAAGAAAAATCTATATAAGTAATGCATAAGTTAGAACCACACAGAAGACTAACAGCTAGGGTTCATTCACCCCAGGTATACACTGTGTACTTTCCAGTGTTCCTTCAGGAATAAGACCCATATTAAGTGATTTGTAGTTCAAATGAATCTCTCAATAACCATGCATAGCTTTTCAATTCAATTTTCCAAACATTTCATATATAAATAAAGGTTAATATATACACATGTATGTACATATATGTGCACACATGCTTCGGCGCACAGAGGACACCAGTGGGAGTTCTCCCTTTCCATCTGCTGAGCCAGCTCATCAATCTCCAAACATTATATGCTAAGACCATCTCTTGTTCCATTCTATAGGCAGATGATATTTCTGTAACCAACTGCCTCATAGTAGAAACTTGGATGTTTCTGTTTTGCTTTGCAAGCAAAAATAAGTTCTGTGATGAGCTTCCAGACTGCTAGACTGTGGCTGCCACCACAGTTATTTTCAAAGGAATTTTCAATCCCTACAAGCAAAACTGTGGGGTGGAAGGGTTTGTACGTGCTAAGATTCTAAATGCACACTGCCAAAGTGTCCTCTACAAAGGTCGCCATGCCTGTGACTCCGTCTGCACCAGAGTCTGACAACTGGAAATACTTCCCCAAACTTAGTACCTACATTCACAGGACATTTAAACCTGACACAGTGAGCACAAGGCTGTCCATCTTCTTATCTCACCTAGTGGGAGTGTTTGCACATTCCACTGCAGACGCAGGAAAGCAGTTCAGCAGGGAGAGTCTCCTCCTCCTAGAAGGAAGGTGACACATGCAGCGTGTGCATCGCATTCACTGTCGAAAGTCCGAAAGTTCCAAGCTCCAACACTAGTTGGGCTCCAGGGATTTCTGACGAGTGGTTGCGGACCAGTGCTCACGTATGCTGTCCTTAGCAGTGACTTCTCTGTGCATTATTTTCACTTTTGCCAGAGTGATCCACGAGATGAATACTGCTGAGCCATCTCACCAGTTGACTGTCTCCTCCCTGAGCCTGGCAATAGCTCAGAACCCTTGATTCCAGCTGCCTCTGGGGGCCTTTGGACCCCTGATCCTTTGGCTCAGACCATTTCCTTATACCCCCTTCACACACACACACACACACACACACACACACACACACACACACACACACAGAGGCTCTCCCTCACCCCTTGTCCCTTGGTTTCCAGCTCTCCCTTTCAGCAGGCGAGGACACTATTCTTGCCTAACATCCAGGTACTGAGCTGAGGGAAGGCAAGATAGCCCCAGGGCTGAGGCATCCCTGCTGATTGTGTGTCTAGGGCAGGGCCCTGGAGGGGAATGCTGGGTCACTATCAGTTCTAGTGGTGTATTGCACACGAGCCACACCAGTGGACCCAACCATCTGTAGAATCACTCACCCGTGGGCTTACTTTTGCTACCACTGTCATGTCATGAGTTAAAATGACCGTGGAATTCAAAATAAAACCATTCAGGAAGAATGGCTCAGCAGTCTAGCCTCAGTAACGCCACCTGGTACCAGTTGGGTCAAATGATGACTGGAATTCAGACAGGTTGACTGACTATGGAAATACTTGAGGGAGGCACCAAAAATGGTGATATGTCATCAGGGCTGGGGACATAGCTCAGTGCTTGCATTACTACCACAAGGACCCCAGAAGCCACACCGTGGTGGTACATGCTTGTAATCTCCAGACAGGGAAGGTGGTGCCAGCTAGTTTAGTCAAATTGCCAAATTCCCTGGCCAGTGAGAGACCCTGTTTCATAAATCAAGGTGACAGCTCCCTGACAAAGACACCTGAACTTTCTTCTGGCTTCCACATGGCATGACCTGCACACTCTATTTATGTGCAGTTATGTGCATATAACATTCACACACGTGCACATATTACACACATGTTCACATTATACACACATTACATACATGCACATAAAGTACACTCACACACATGGACACATATCACACACATGCACTCACATTAGACACGCATTATACACAAACTTACATACACATTACACCCATTGCACACACATTACATATACACGTATGCACACACATGCACACACGCACAAACACACATCAGGAATGTGGCAGCTGTGCCTGCACTCATAGACTGTCCCATCTTCCCTGTACCTGGAGGAACATGTCTATGCCTGCCTCACAGATGAAGTCTTTGAAGCTGAAACCAACCCCTAGCTAACATTTGCAGATCCCCACCCACCTCCAGCCCGGTTCCTGGATCCCTGCACTAGCTGGGCCAAGGCCTCAGGAGAACAGCAGGTGGGAATGCATACAGAAAGGGTCCTCACAGAACGTTGCTCCAGCCTGGGGAAGGATGTCTGGGCCTGGCAAAGTGTGTCTCTGGTATCTTAAACTCAGATGCATTCACTGGAGGGCAGGGGCAGCTAGCCAAAGGGGTTTGGTACAGAAGGACCCCTGAGACGAAGCTCAGTATGGGGTCAAGCAGAGTCTCTGGACACCCCCGGTTTCTTAAAAAGGTTGTGGGAGTTTGGGGTAAGTGGAGAGATGGCTCAAGCATGAGGACCTAAATGTAGATCCCTGTACCACATAAAAAGTCCAGGCATGACTGCTGGACCCTCAGCTGTTGGAGGTGGAGACAGAAGACTCACTAGGGCTGGTTTCCAGTTTAGCAGGTTCCCTGAGAGACCCTGACTCACAGGGATAAGGTAGAGCCGCAGCGCAAGGCAGGTGGCATCCTTCTCTGGCCTCTGGTCCTGCAATGGTGAATTCTCACGCTCATGGGTGTTCATATGCCAGAGCGGGGAGATGAGGGAGGAATCAAGGGAGAGACAGACAGACAGAGAGAGACAGACAGACAGACAGACAGACAGAAACAGAGAGAGAGAGAGAGAGAGAGAGAGAGAGAGAGAGAGAGAGAGAGAGAGAGAGAGAATATATGTTCTGGGAATAAGGCCAATGGGATGAACAGGTATTTCTGCACATGAAAATTCCCATGATTTTTAAGCTATATGAGTGAGTTTGCTATTCAGCTCCACAGCTGCAGCCAGCCGCCCGACTTCCTCGTCCGTGAAGTCGGGTTATCAGAGTTAGGAAGGGTCTTGTGTGAAAGAATGTTGCTGCACTCAGCTAATGTAAGCTGTTATTGCTTTTGTTTCATCACTCCTAGGGAAGGTTATTAATAGCAACATATCAGATGAAGGATAAAAAACCTTTGATCATGTGCCCGGGCAGTTTATTACAGAAAATACTGAATTCAATGTTATTACCAACTACCAAGTCCTAATAGTGAGATCAACATGAATCTTTCATTTCTTCTGATTAGCAAAGTGAATGTGGGCTGCTGGGGAGAGGGCTTAGCAGTGGAGGGCATGTGCTGCTCTTTCAGAGAACCTGAGTTCAGGTCCCAGCTCCCACAGCTTCCAGGCACCTGTAACTCCAGCTCTAGGGGATCGGATGTCCTCTTCTGGGCTTCAAGAGCACCCACACTCATGTGCACATACCTACAGACACAAGCATATGGTTAAAAATGAAATAATTTTTTAAAGTGAACATGAGGCTGTATGAAGGAAAGGTGACATCTCAAGGCAAGAGAAAGAGAAGTACACCATGGGGTTCAAGCACATGCACTGGGACACTGGTCACCCCCACCCCAGGACCTAGGTGGCATCCCTAACCTCCATACACATTCCATGGTGTGGAAGCAGAGAAGGACTTGACTTGCCACTTAACCAAATATATATATATATATATATATATATATATATATATATATATATATATATATATATATATATATATATCCTGCTTTTAGAAAATGGGTATAAACAAGAATATAGAATAAGAAGGTTTGGATTTGGAGCTAAAGGCAATGTTAGGGTGTACAGAAGAACAAAACCAATAGATCATATATAACCTTAAGGGGATCTTAGGGGACCAGAGCCTGGGGAGTCCATAGTGAACCTCTGTACACAGAAGAGCCAGGGAACTTAGTAACCGTTTAGTGTAAGATGCTGGGAGTCTCAGAACAGGATGGGCCTATGACAGTGCCAGGGAGAGGCTGCAGCCTGTAAGTCCCCTGGAATCCTGCTGCTGCGGGCCAGCACTGAAGCAATGAAGAAGCTGGAGTCTGGTGCCCATTCGCCAACAGCTTGGGGCCAATGGAGCCTGTGCAGACTGAACTGATGGCTTCCTCCACCTTCTCTTTTGTGTGCATTTGCTCCTTGATGTGGCAAAAAGGAACTCAAGGGAGAAAGGGTTTATTTTGGCTCATAGTTTATGAAGAGACACACAGTCAGTCTACTGTGACAGGTGGGCATAGAGGAAGGACTGAGGCAGCGCTTCAAACTGTGTTCACAGTTAGGAGACAGCAAGAGCATAGGAAAGGGTCACAAAGTAAACCGTCAAGCCCCGCCCCATTAGCTACTTTGCAGTTGCTGTGACAAAACATTGTAACCAAAGGCAGCTTGAGGAAGAAAGTGTTTCTCTTCATTATGGTCCAGGCGGAGAGTCCATGAGGGAGGAGCAGATAGATGGATGGCTGTAAAGGAAGACCGGGGGGGGGGGGGGGGGGGGG
>CM052706.1:3137752-3149805 GCA_028551405.1 Uromys caudimaculatus | reverse complement strand
CCCCCCCCCCCCCCCCCCCCCGTGTCAAGACTGTTAAGGAGAATAAGGAAAGCCAATGTAGGAGAACACACTAATAACTGTGCACTTGGAAAGTTGAGGCAGGAAGAGCCCAAGACTGAGGGCAGTGTAGTCTACACAACATGATTCTGTCTCCAAAACAACAACAACAACAACAACAACAACAACAACAACAACAACAAACCAAAAAAAAAAAAAAAAAAAAAAAAAAAAAAAACCAGCCAAGCCTTAAAAGGTAGCATTATTTTTTCCACCTCTTCTATCAGAGATTGCCAAAGTGACCACACTAAATTGCAAAGCCACCCACCACAAGACAGTCCTATGAGCTGGTTCTGGCTTCCAGGTCTCCCCACTGCCCCAGTGTAAACAATTTGGGGACAGAAGAGGGAGGGAGCCAGAGGGAGCCGAAGAGAAAAAGACAACCATGTCTTTCTCTGGACACATCTCCTTGGCACTACCAGTTCACACAGCAACGTTGTGGGAGAAATGGCAACAGATTCGAGATTGCTACTTGTAACAGGAGCTGGCTGTGTTTAACCATTAGGAGTAGTCAGAGAATAGTGGAATCTGCCAAGACAAATCAAAGACTGAGGAAGGCAGATCCCACAGAGCACAGCCCTGACTGGGGAAAAATACCTCTTGTTTCTATCTCGGCTACTTGAGTGTTCTAAGTGGGATGCTCACATTTGATTCTCTTAATTGACCTATTTCCTCTAAAATCCTTTTAGCTTTTCAGAGCTCATCCTTATGTGTCCTTATACGGCTGAAAAATAAGTCCAGGGGCCATCCTCTCTGTCTGCTTGTCTGCCTACCTCCCTCTCTCACTGAGGGATGCTGGGGCGGCTGAACACAGACTCTGACCCCTTACATCTTCAGGTCTCCCTGACTCCCCTGACTAAAGACAGGCCTCCCCCCAGCTCCTCCTGAAAAGTCTCAAAGGAGGGTGTTGATCAGACATGATCCCCATGAGGCCAGACCTGTGACTAGCCCTGCCCCGTCCATGTTTGGAATTGCAGAGGCACCAGAACAAAGGTGGAGAGGGCTGCAGTAAAGAGAACAGGACCCATGGCCTGCAGGATCCTAACTCAGGTCTTCAAGAATTCCAGCTTTCATTCTGATGTCTTAACATCCCTGTTTATCTACAGACTTCTGAAAGGCAATTTAAATCATGTGGGGCTTTTAATTTTTCCCTTTAACGGAATTAAATCATGAGAGACATTAAGAGTTTAGGCTCTCCCTCCTGAGAGTTCTGCCATCCTTACCTCCCACGATACACACACACACTCACATAACTACCCACCCCCACACCGGGACCATAAATTGGTTACAAGGTCTGGCTATTCAAGCTTGTTTACAGACCATCTTTGCGCAAGTCCTGTTGGGTAGCTCTAGTTTAAATGCGTAACAAAGGCCAACAGTACCAGCAGAATGATCTAAGAACTGGTTGCTGATCACAAGGCAGAACCAGGAAGGACTCTCTGTCAGAGGGCAAAGCCATTTAGCAGAAAGATTCCTACAGAAACTGCTTCAGGACATTCCTGGCTCCAGGTAGGTGTGACAGAGGTTCTCATGGCTCCTTCTTTCCAGGGGGCAAAGTCCGCCTGTGGAGGCCGCAAGCAGGTGCAGTTGGCTGGAAACACTGCAAGAATAGATTTGCACCGTGCATGATGTTTCCAGGGAGAAACCTCTTGCCACCAGGTTCAAACTTGAGGAATGGGGTCCACAAAGAAAGCAGGGAAGACAGGACAGACAGACAGACACCACTTAAGCCATCATTCCTGCAGAATCCCTTCCTTTGTAAACTTTTTTGATGGAAATGAAGCCTAGAAAATCAAGGTCTAGAAACCTACTCCAGATAGTTCTCTTACTAAATGTGTCAGAATTTGGCAGTCCAAGCTGAGGCTATGACCAAAGTGGGAAAGTGCTTGCCTAGCAAGTGAAAATGCCCTGGGTTCAATCCCTAGAATTACTCTGAACCAGACAAGTTAGTGAGAGATGGAGGCAGGAGAATCAGGAGTTCAAGACCAGCCAGGGGCACATGAGACCCGATCTCAAAATGAAAACAAAGGACTCACCAGTCCCCTCTCTATTGTCCCTGAGGCCACTGCTCACCTCAACCCTTAGCTGGTTTAAAGCAAAGTTTGTGTTTAGCAAACATTGTTGCGTTAACTAATCCCCAGTCAGTCATATGAGAAGACAGGCCAGTTGCCCAGGATAGCATTTACCCTTTGATGTTTGTCATTTAGATGTCACTGAAGCCAGTGGCAGCCGCTGCTCAGTTCCACTGTCCTGATGCTGATGCTGTCTGGGCCCTGCTCTGGATTCTCTGTGCTCCTCGGGCTGATGTTTGCTTACCTGCATGATGGAGGTGCTGTGTTGGTTGTGTGTACTCAATGGCCATTGTCTAGCTCCGAAGGTCCTCACATGGTGACCCTCAGCCAGCTGCTTGACTTACGGCACAGAGTCTTTTCTTAAAAGTGTATGGGTGGGCTCAGGAGACAGCTCAGAGGCAAAGTTCTTGCTGGGTGAACTGGAGGGCCTGACTCCAATGGCTGGCACCTACATAAGGAAGGTGGGCATGGGGTTTGTAATTCCAATGCCAGGAAGTTGTCAGATCCCTGGGGCTCACTGGGCAGGCGATGAGCTCCAGACCAGAGAGAGACCCAGTCTCCAAAACCAAGATGGATGTGCCTGAGGGATTACACCTGAGACTATCTCCTCTGCTCTGTGTTCTCTCTGTCTCTCTGTCTGTCTCTCTGTCTCTCTGTCTGTCTCTCTGTCTGTCTCTGTCTGTCTCTTTGTCTCTGTCTCTCTCATACACATACACACACACACATGCACACATACACACACACACATGCACACATACACACACACGGGTACAAGATGTTTTCATTTCATTTTGGCGGGGGTAAAGTGAGTTCCTTAATCGTTCTCTCTATCCTAAGTGATTTTGAGAGTGGATGCCCTGTCCCTGGGGTTGGGGTCAGCTTAAGCAACCTGTAAAAACACTCATGAATGTGTAAATGCCTTTCTGAGACCACAGGAGAAGTCTTCCCTAAGATCCTGAATGAACCTGCACACCTGCTTGGTGCAGAACCTTCTAGAAGCAGCTTGGGGAAGAACAAAGGGTTTGGGGCTGACTCAGTTCAAGGCAGGTGGTCATAGAATTGTGGCAAAAAAAAACTTATAAAAAATGTTTTAAGGCCAAGAAAGGAGGTACTTTCAGGTAGGTGAAGAAACCAGGGGAAAGCCAGAACAGCATGCAGAGCTTGCTACAAGGCACGGCCTGTGCTTTCCGTATGGGTGATCGCTTGTGTGAACGCATGTTGAAACCTCATTAACTTCACGTGACAGGAAACTGAGACTGGGAGAGGTTCATCGATTCATCCAGTCTACCAAGCACCTGCTGAGGTTCCTGGCTTTGCCCCTCACATAAATCACACATCAATATACAAGCAAGACATACAATACAGCCTGATAAGATTACAGCCGTCAAGTACTGACCAAATGGATTCATGAGTGTGATGGTTGGTTTTAACTGTCAGTGTGACACAGTCTAGAATCACATGGGTTTGGGAAAAGCCTCTGAGAGTATCTGTGAGGGCATGTCTTAATTATGTTAATTGATGTGGGAAAGCCCCCCCCACACTGAGGGCAGCACCATTCCCTAGGCTGGGGAACCTTGGACTGTGTGATTCATGACTCTCTGCTCTTAACAGTGGCTGTAGTATGACCAGCTGCTTCAAGACCCTGACATCTTGACCTCTCAGAAATGATGGGGTGTAACTGGGAGTGGTGAACCAAATCAGCCCTTGAGATGAAGGCATTTTAACACAACAACAGGGAAAAAAGTAAACAATAAATTAAGATCTGTAACTAACTGTAATGATATGAAGTTCTGCCGAGGGAAAAATCAGGACTGGGGCTATAGCTCTGTTGGTGGAGCACTTACCTAGCTTACATGAGGCCCTGGGTTCAATCCCCACCACACATAATTTAAGCATGGTAGTACATGCCTGTATGCAGGGGATGGAGGAGTCAAGGTTATTCTTGGCTAAATATGAGTTTGAGGTCACCCTGGAATACATCAGACTCTCTCAAAAATAAGCAAACCAACCAAGCAACCATCCAGAGGATAGTCTAGAACACTCTCAGGGAGTAGTGTTTCCTTTCCAGTCTCAGCCAGCTTGCAAGTGTGGAGGTTTGGGGTCTCACTTGGAGGAAGGTGAGTAGTGGGTGCCTTACCCGACTGTGTGAGTGTACAGGCAAAGGAAGGAAGGGTGCAGAGAGAGTAAGCAGTGACTGAGGATGGAGGCGGGGCAAGGGAGGAGTCTCAGATGGATGGGGGCGGGGCAAAGGGTGAGATCTCAGTACATTGAAGTTTTTAAAGTCCTGGCCTCACAAAGCTGGCCCACGACCCTGAACTATGAAAAAGCCAGTGGCAGTGTGCCTTGTCACCCTCCAGCCAGTGATAGTGCCCCGTGTCACCCTCCACCACTCTCCATAGCTGCCATGCTGGCCTCCTCCCTTTGCTCATGAGACCTTTGTTAGAGCAGGGTCGGGCTCAATATAATGAGCTAGACACCCCATAGTCAGAAGCCTTTCTACACCGAGGTGGTGTGGCCCCTCCAAGGGGCATTTGAAATACCCGGAACAATTCTGGTACCTCAGAGGGGAGCCGCTGCCAGCACTTGGATCACAAGAGTGTCACTCAACACCCCAAGAATTATATGGTTCCCAAACTCAGTAGGACCGAGACTGAGAACTCGGCTTCCGGGCACTAATCACAACCCAAAATGGAGTTGGTCTTCTGAGTGTGTGTGCACTTCTGCAAAGAGGCGTGTCTGTGTGTACGTGTTTGTGCACCTCCCCCCCCTCGTGCGCGCACGCGCGCGCACGCACGCGCACACACACACACACACACACACACACACACACACACACACACACACTACCTTGATCTGGATAGATCTCTTATCTGGAAAACTGCAGATATGACTGGCTTCTCCACTCTGGGCCCTCTGCCTAGACCTATGTAGGCATGATCTCTCTCTGTCTCTGTCTCTCTGTCCCTCTGACTCTCTCTTTCTCTTTCTCAGCAGAGAGCAGGGTCTTATGTGTGCCAGGCTGGCCTCAAACGAGCTATGTAGCAAAGGATGATCCTGAACTCTGACCTTCCATCCTGGTGCTAGGGTTTGAGCCCAGGGCTGATTTCCTGCATTAGGCAAGCACTGGGCCAACTAAACTTCACAGCCCCGGTCCCTCTTGTGATCCTTAAGAAGTAGCTCTGATCAAAGCCTTCTTTATAAAGCCCTTGGAATGCTTACCTTTGCTTCTAGAAAACTCCAAATTCCTCAATGCTAGACAAAAGGTCTGGAATCCAGTCCCTTCTTAGTTTATCTCTGGCCAGTCAAGCCCTGGGCAAAGATGACTTGATGAGTCAATGTGAGAGAGAGAGAGAGAGAGAGAGAGAGAGAGAGAGAGAGAGAGAGAGAGAGAGAACCCATATGTCCCAGAGCTTTGCTTAGTGTGTGTGTGTGTGTGTGTGTGTGTGTGAGTGGGTGGGTGGGTGGGGGTGTCAGAGAATGACAATCTCCAGCATCTTCCTCAGTGTAAGTTCTTTGGTTGGTTCTACCTTACTTCTTGAGTCCGGGTCTCTCACTGGACCCGGACCTCACTGATTCAGCTAAGCTGGACAGCCAGTGAGAACCAGGGATCCTCCTGCCTCTGCCCCCCAGCTCTGGATTTCAGGCATGCACCTGAAATTTTTACATGGGTGCTGGGGATCTGACTGAGGTCCTCACACTGGCTCAGCCTTTCTTCCCCAGACCCTAATCTCTGCTTATCATAAAGGCCAACCCAGCCAAGGCAGCCATGCACAGCCCAGAGGAGCCTGGCCGAGTTAGAAGGACAGCTCAGGACTCCCAAGAGCAACAATGTCTCTAGTCTAGCAATTCTCAATCTGTGGGTCCCGATCCCTTTGCCAACCCTCTAGCTCCAAAAATATTGACATTATGATTCCTAACAGTAGCAAAATTACAGTTGTGAAGTAGCAACAAAAATAATCTTATGGTTCAGGGTCCCCACAGCATGAGGACCTGTGTTAAAGGGTCTCAGCATCAGGAGGTTGAGGACCCTGGCTCTAGTCCATCTCCCTCGGACCCCTCAGAAGAGCACGTTTCAGGACTCCAGCCTCCCATGCTCCCAAGAGTAACAGGATACTGACTGAGGCTCCTCCAGCTCCAACTGTGTGTTCCCAGCACCGTGTTCTGTGTCATTTAGACTTCACCATTATTAGCCCCATTTTACACATGAACAAACTGAGACCCAAAGACTGAGTAACTTGAAGGCCATATATACTTTTTGGAGTTGTCTAATAATACCCTAAGGTCCTGGCCATACTGTTTCTAGATTCAGATGGGATCCAAAGCTGCAAGTCAGAATTGGTTTTCTCAATACACTATAAATTCGTCTGTGCAGCCGCAGGCTTAAGGAGGCTTCCGCCTACTTTGAGGGTTCTTGTGTCTAATTTACCACAGAGGAGCCGGAAGCTGTTTGTTTGAGGTTTTTGTTGTTGCTGTTGTTTGTTTATTTGCTTGTTTTTGTTAAGACTCAATCTCAGCGGGTGTCCTGGCATCTCAGAAATGGGAGGAGACTCATGCCATTTGTGTCTCCTCTGATGGAGGAGGCCTCATTGCCTTCCAGGACAACGAGGCACCAAGACCATAGTGTTGTGTTTTTAATGTGAAGCCTCCACCACAGATACACATGTTTGAACATTTGGTTCCCAGAGAGTGGACTGTTTGGGAAGGTTGTGAAACCTTCCGGAGGTAGAGCCGGGCTGGAGGAAGTGGCCACTGGGGGGATGGGTCTTGAGGCTTTGTAGCCTGACCCTATTGGAGGAAGTGGTCACTGGGGGTGGGTCTTGAGGCTTTGGAGCCTGACCCTATTGGAGAAAGTGGTCACTAGGGGGTGGGTCTTGAGGCTTTGTAGCCTGACCCCACTTCACTTCATTTTCCACTCGCTGAGTCTGGCTGCAGTGAGACCACCTACCTCACACTACTGCAGCCCTGTTTTCCCGCCTCACTCTATAAGCCTTAAGTGGCTTCTGTTGGGTATTGTATCAAGGCAACAACACAAGCAAAAACACTGCAGGACACTGAGCAAGTGTCTGGTCAGGAGATTCACGAAAGACAAGATGTGCAGTTGTCGCCAGAAGGTGGATTTCCCAGAGGCGAGTGGTTTCTTGAGGAGCGAATGCCCCAAGCTGGTCTTGATCCCTTTCATATTCACTTCAAGGTTTGCAACTGTATCCAACAGAGGTTACCCAAGACCCTCCTCTAAGGATATGCCACTGTTCCTCTCAGTCCCCACCCCCCTGCTCCCTGTGCAGTGCAAGGGGCGTGCCTGAGAACTGGTCCTGGAGGGAGGTGGACTTGGCCCAGGCTGCCCACGCGGAGAGGATGCACACTCCTGGCCTTCAGCAAAGAATAACCCTTTAAGATTTATGGACTTAATTTTAAGTTTTAATGGTTCCTGTCAAAATTCCATGTGGCCTCATGACTGATGAGCAGCAAGCGATGAGGGCAGATACTCCAAGAAATAGAAATGGCATGAGTGAAGGCTGGGGACATGGGACAGGTGTTGCTCCAAGAGGCTGGCTGAACAGTTACTGTATATAACTGCTTGACTAATATCCAGATCAAATTATTTGAAAGCATATAATTATTGTAGCATATAGTTATTTTAACAAGCCACAGCTTCCTTGTATTCTGGGGTTCAAAACCCCACAAAGAGACCTCCAGACTCAGTTTAGATTATAATTAGCCAGATGTGTTAAAACTGCTAGCAGGGCTACAGTCTCTAAGCCAAATCAGAGATGAGAGTGCAGAGGCACATGCAAGAAGAGCTTTTAAAGGTGAAAAACACAGCTCGGCAGTGGTGGCGCGCGCCTTTAATCCCAGCACTCAGGAGGCAGAGGCAGGCGGATCTCTGAGTTTGAGGCCAGCCTGGTTTACAGAGTGCAGGATAGCCAGGGTTATACTCTGTCTCCATGAGAAGTCCTTGAATATCTGCATATTGTTACGGTCCAGTTCCAGGAGCCAAAGCACTGTCCTGCTCAGCCAAGATTAGTTAGTCAAAGCAACCTCAAGTTAGTCCTTGAATGTCTGCCCAAGCAGGTTACAGAAGCCAAAACCAACAATTAGTTATAACAAACAGATGGTCATGGCTGTACATTTGGGGTGTGGGGGGGGGTGTCAAAGAGCCAGAGTGCAGATAATTTATCTTCTAGGAACCTGGATCAGAGACAAATGGCTATTAGGTACCAAGATGAATGCTTAGCATAAAATGGAGTTTCTTTAGCCATCACATTTCCCACTGGGTCTCCACAGTAAGACCAAATCATTGATTTGGTACAAGTTGATTCTGAGCTTGTAAGGTTAATATTTTAACCAGTTTATGATACAAGGGCCTGTGGTAGCACACAGAAGCAATGGGAAAGGATTTTAGTTAGCAAGTAATATTATACATATTATACATTATGTTAAATATTATGTCAAAAGCACATAATTTGGCTTATAGACTGTGGCCCTGCTAGCAGTTTTAATAAATTTGGCTAATTATAATCTAAACTGAATCTGGAGGTCTCTTTCTAGGGGTCTCAAGCTCCATAACACAAAGAAGTGGTCCCTTTTTAGAATGACCATATGCCATATATATATGTATATATATATATGGTTTCAAATATATATACATACATATACATACACATACATACACACATACACATACATATACACACACACACACACACACACACATGGTTTCAAAACACTGGACACAGGGCTTTTCCATAGGGTTCCAATTGCAGATGCTCATTGGACTGCTCTCATGACCTTTAGGTCAGGGACACATTATATAGGAATTTATGGTTGGTGTAAATGAGCAGAGGTAAGAGGTAAGTCTTTTTAAAGATTAATTAAGTATTCTCAAGAATGCTTTCACGAGGTGGCATCATGTTGACGTTTTCACACATACAGATCTTGTACTTTGATCGCATCCACGCTTGCCGTACAGGACTATCCTCCAAACCAAACTACCACCGTCTCTGTCAGATCAGCTGTGTATCCTGAAGAATATCATCACAGCAGGGCCCGTGGGCTGCTGACATTCCCTCAGAGAAGAGGAAGTGGGGAGGGTCAGTGGATGCTCACCTGAGGGGTCAGCCTCTCTCTCAGCCAGTTGTGTGCAATTCTGCCCTAATTGTGTGTGACTCCGGGTCTTGGGAGGAGCTGGAGTACACAGACGAGGGTAGACTAGGGAAGAGGCTCCATCCTCACGGCCCTGAGGAGTCATCATTTATGCGGGTACCGACCCTCCAGTGTGACTGCTTTGAGCAAGGCCACCCACACTCCTGTCAGGAACCCTCCATCTAGGGTCTGTGGGTAAGGTCGATAAACTCATTGGTTCCCAGAAATGAACTTTGGAGGAATCGTATCCCTGTCTGTCATTAGGATCCTGGGATGAGGAGGAGACTGTACATGTCTCCACCTGAAGGAGTTTTAGCAACTACATCCCTCTATTACTCTCTCTGCCCCCTCCCAGTGGCCACGCCCCTCCCACTGGCCCCACCCCCTTCCTCTGGCCTCTTCCTCTTCCCGGAGTCCCCATCCTATGTTCATATCTGAGTTTTCTTTTTAAATGCAGCTTCCACATATGAGAGAAAAGACTTGGATTTCATAACCTGGCTTGTTTCACTTAGCGTGATGATCTTCGTTTCCGTCCATTTTCCTCCACGTGATGTAATGTCGTTTGTGGATGAACAGAGCTATGTTGTACATACATTCTGTAATTTCTTCATCCAATCATTCCTTGGTGGGCATTTGAACTGATTCCAAATCTTGGCCATTATGAACGGTGCAGCAGCGAATGTGGTTGTGAGCGTGTCTGTGGGCTGCTGACTTAAGAGTCCTTAAGAGTCCAGGAGTGCTCTAGCCGGTTCTCACAATCATTTCATTTCTAGTTTTTGGAGGAACCTCCATACTGATTTCCACAGTAGGGTGTCATAATTAGCTTTAATTGTCAACCTGACACAGCCTAGAGTTGCCTGAGAAGTTTGTCTCGATTGACGATTGCCCAGATCAGACTGGGCTGTGTGCAGGTCTGCAGGGTTGCTGCATCACCACCTGGGCAGGTGGCTCTGAGCTGTAGAAGAAAGCTAACTAAGCCGGTGGCTGAGGCAGCCAGCTGCATTCCTCTGTGGTTTCTGCTTTCAGGTCCTATTTGAACCTGCCCCGACTTCCCTCTGTGATAGACTGTGGCCTGGATTGGGGTTTATCTCAGCAACACAAAGGAATGTGCCACCTGTTCTTAAGGTTGCTGCAATACCTGATTGGGCTATTATCCCTTCAACTGAGGAACAAAACCCAATATGCAGAAGAGCCTCAGTTCATGCCCACCCTTCTTCAAGCAGCAGCACAAGAAGAGCCCTGTTGATGACCTAGGGCAGAGGTATGGAGACACAGAACTGCTCCTGGCTCTTACCTGTTTTCAAGCTCTGCCAAGTCCCTGGAAAAGCCACACGTGTGCCATAGACGTGGTCTGGGACCTGCCGGTGTTGACTCAAACTACCTCTCTGAGACCAAGCCATACTTCCCACAGGCCACCTGGATCCTTTCACCAAACTGAAACCCAGATAGCATCTATCAGACCTCTAGACCAGGGTCACTCTCTGAGCTCCATGGTTCTCAGAGTAAATGCATTCAGAGTAAAGACCCAAAGTAGATGAAACAGTTGTTTTAAAATGCTGATTTTTATACCCCTCCCAAAGGCACTCTTTTGTTCTGTTTAATTTTACATCAAATTGGTGATAGTAAACTCTAGGGCGGATTCATCAAAGGAAACTGATAATTGCTGACTGTATACTTGATTTTGTTCATTATTTTGTTAACACCTGATTCTGAAATATACTCCTTAGGAATGGGCTGGCAACTGGCATAAAAAAAAATAATATTAGCGTAAACAGGATGCTTTTGCATAGAAATGGGGCTCTCACCCGCTAGCTGTGGTTAGGTGTCCTCACAGCCTTCCCACTTGTTCCCAGGTAGCCAGACAACTTAGACCTTAAAGGCTTTGTAAGAAGGTCTCAGTTTGTCCCAGCTGGGAGTCCTTCCTGGTAGGGGAAGATAATGGACGACTGGGGAAAAGAAATCAGACTGTGGGCCCAGGAAAGCATCAAAGGGGGTGTGAAGGGGTAGCATGGAAGGTCTAATTAGGGTGACCCACTGGGAAACCCAGGAGTCCTTTAGAATAGCAGGACTGGGTGTGCCTCAGCTGACTCATCAAGACACACAGTCCTCACTAAAATGTAAATATATAGAAGCAGCGGGTGCTGTGCTGTGGCTCTCCTGTGCCTCCTGAGAGCTTTCGGTGGACTTCCTGTCTTCAGGGAAGCTCCTGACTCAGGATGCTGACGTAGTGTGGAAAGGTGGCCTGCGCTTTACTCCTAGGAAGTGCTTACATGAGACTCAAGAGGAAAGCTACACAGTTGTGACTGGCCAAGCTGGTCATTATGGAAAGGAGAACGGTTCCCACTCGAGACATGTGACCTAAGAGTGGAGGGTGGGACGTGTGTCAGTGAGCTCCGCTATCAAAGGAAGGATAAAAGGGACGCAGGCAGTGCAGGCGACTGCCTTACAGTGAGTGAATGGGGCGCAGGCAGCACAGGCGACTGACTGCTGTACAGTGAGTGGGACGCAGGCAGTGCAGGCGACTGCTGTACAGTGAGTGGGGCACAGGCAGCGCAGGCGACTGCTGTACAGTGAGTGGGGCACAGGCAGCGCAGGCGACTGCTGTACAGTGAATGGGGCACAGGCAGCACAGGCGACTGACTGCTGTACAGTGAGTGGGGCACAGGCAGCACAGGCGACTGACTGCTGTACAGTGAGTGGGGCACAGGTAGCGCAGGCGACTGACTGCTGTACAGTGAGTGGGGCACAGGCAGTGCAGGCGACTGCCGTACAGTGAGTGGG
>CM052706.1:3091449-3137652 GCA_028551405.1 Uromys caudimaculatus | reverse complement strand
GCTGTACAGTGAATGGGGCGCAGGCAGCGCAGGTGACTGCTGTACAGAGCACACTAGTTCCTGAGGTGCTTATAACTCAGTAGGAAACGTGACCTTATAAAAAGGGGTAGTACAATGGACAGTCTTCAATACTCTCTCCTTTTCCCCCTTTTATTGAAATTTTTTTTTCATACAATACATTTTTATTATGCCCCCCCACACACACATTCCTCCCTGTTCCTCCCTCCTCTCCTTCCACACAGAGCCACATCTTTTTTGTCTCTCCTTAGAAAAGAAACAGGAGTCTAAGGAACGGTTAAAATAAACTGAAATAAAACCAAATCAGAACAGGACAAAACGGAAGAAAAAGAGCCCAAGGAAAACCACAAGGAACACATAGACACACACACATTGGCATACATAAAAACAGAAAACTGGAAGCCATGATATGTGACGGGCCTGCAAAGTTAAAAAAAAAAAAAAAAAAAAAAAAGAAGACTCAGCATTTATGAAGCAACCTCTAAAGATATAGTTTGTGTTACCATCTACTTCTGGACACGCACCCTGCCCTTAAGAGCGGTTTGTTTCCCCAGTGAGACTCCCTTGGAGAAAGCCAAATTTTCATTTGCAAGTGGTTATCAATTGGACATAGTTTCTGGGTTAGGAATGGTAGAGATACCCATTTCTCCTTTCAGCTCAAGGAAACTGCTTAGTGCAGACCCATGCTGGCCATGTGCCTTTTGGCCATGGTTTCTGTGAGTTCACATGTGCACGAGTCCTGCTGTGTTTAGAAGGCTTTGCTTCCCTGGTATCCTCTTTCCCCTCTGACTCCTACGCTCTTTGCACCTCCTCTTCTGCAGGGTTTCTTGAGCCCTGAGGATTGGGAGTCGATGTAGACACTGAGTTTAAGGCTGAGTGTTCCAAGGTCTCTCACTCTCTGCCTAAGGTGTAACTGTGGGTCTCTGTATTTGCTCCCATCTGCTGCAGGAGGAAGCTTCTCTGCTGGTGGCTGTACAAGGAATGGGTCTCTGAGTATAGCAGAATGCTGTTAGGAGTCGTTTTTACTCCTTAAGGAGAACTGTAGTGTTTGCCTTTCCCCCAGGTCCTTGGCCTACCCAGTCTCAGGTTCTTGGCCACCCAAGCAGCATCAGGGATGGGTCCCATCTCACAGAGCGGCCTTAAATCCAATCAGACGTTGGTTGGTTACTCCTACAAGGTGTATGCCACTACTGCACCAACACATCTCACAGGCAGAGCACCTTCTTCTTGTTTCCAGTCTCCGCACAGTAAGCCAGGCAAAGTCCGTGTGGTAGGCCAACACAGTCAGGAGCTAATGCCCTTCTCCTCTACTATTCTTCACCGACTAGAAGCTACATGTTCTGGAAACATCCTAAGCCCTCAGGGAAGGGCCTGATGTGCATTGCATCACACAGACATCTTTCTTTGACACCGTGACAGAATGCCTGACAAAAACAACTAAGGAGGGGAAGCATTTATTCAGGATCACACTGTAAGATACAGCGCATCACAGCAGGGACGGCACGGTGTGTGTGGCAGCTGGAATGTGTAGATCACACCATGATGGAACAGGAAGCAGACACCAGACAGGAAACAGGGCCAGGATCCCAATTACTCACTTCTTTCAAGGAGGCCCCGCCTCTTCCTGCAGGTTCCATACCCACCCCCCAAAACAGCGCCACCTGCTGGGAAGCAAACACTTACACACACCCATCTCAGAAGTGTGGCTTTTCTCCCAAACCATAATAATTAGCAGAAATGTGTTGCTTATTTTTTTCCCATTATAAAAAAGTTCTTTCTTTTACATTTGTGTGTGCACATGAGTGTAGTACCCTCAGAGGCCTGAAGAAGGCATCGGATCCCCTGGAGCTAGAGTTACAAATGGTTGTGATCTACCCAAAATGAGTGCTGAGATTGGAATTCTGGTCTTCTGGGAGAGTATTGACTGCAGGTCATGTGGGCCTGGGAACAAGTACTGCTCTCTCTCCAGCACACCAGTCCATGAAAGGCTGTGAGGATTCCCACAGTAATGAAGTCTTGTTAACTGTGTGTATTTTCTGAGCTGATTAAACCACATACTCCCTTTTGCCATAACAGTGTGAAGGTATCACCATTGTGCCTCTCTGTCTAGCAGAAAGGTCAAAGGTAACACAATGGTATACACGTTAAGTGTCTGCTTTAGGTCTCTCAGGCACGACAGAGCCAGAAGGATAGTTTCGGTCAATTCTCAGCTAGCTTCCTGCTTGCTCTGGCCTAAATCTCTAATCAAACAAGAAGAAAGGGGGAGGGGAGGAAAATCAACTCTCTTGGAATGCTCTTCACCAGGAGTGGTTATCTTGAAGTCCGATATTTCTCAAGCAAATAGAAACTGGTTTCTCCAGTGACAAATTTTAAGAATCGAGACCAATGCTTCTGACTTTCTCTTGTCCTCTGCCTTGTGATTATAACATGGCTGCCGAGGCTCCTGATGTCACACTCCTGTTAAAGTAGGTTAAGAGGCACAAACACAGTGATGGTTTTCTCTGTGGCTTAAATGGCGTGTCCAATAAGCAGCCTTTTCATCCTGCTGGTCTAACTATGTCATAGCTCAAGAGAAGTGGGCCTTGCTCAGTGCAGGCTCAAGTGGGAGATAGGAGCCGATACTGGATGAGTAAACAAGGTCTGCTACATTCCCCTTCCAAATATACCCAACCTGCATCCAGATATTTTATTGCAATAGCCAGTAAGTGTGTGAAAAATATTCAGCATATTTATATATCAGGAAAATGCAAATCAAGCATTGAGATTCCATCTCTCCCAGTCAGAATGGCCACTGTGTTGTTAAGTAAAGATCCTCAGTGCCATGACAAGAGCAACCTAAGGAAGGAGGTTTATTTCGGCTCACAGGTCAAGGACAGTCCATCGCAGTGGACAGGAGCTTGAGGCAGCTGGTGGAGTTCACCGTGAACGAAGAAGCAGAGAGTTGATTGCAGGTACTGAGCTTGCTTTCTACTCTTTTATGCAGATTATGCTATGGTGCTGCCCACATTGGGGTAGGTTTTTCCTTTGTGGGTGAATCACCAAAAATGCCCTCCCAGTCACTCTGAGAATATCTCCTAGTTGATTCTACATCCCGTCAAGTTGACAGTTAAGACAAATCATCACTGAAAAAACAAGCGGCAAATGCTGGTGGAGGGAAGGGGGAGGAGCTTGGGCGGGGGCGGGGCTTATGGCCTGAAGGTGGGAATGGAAATCAGTCAGTACGGAAGGTCTGAAGCGAGGGGATAGGGAAGAAAGGAAGAGGGAGAGAACCGCCACGCGAGTTAATTCAGACTATCCCTAGGCATATACCTGAAGGACTCTAAGTCAACATACCACAGAGATTCGAGTATGCTGTGCGTATCATTGCATTCACTAGTCACAATAAGTTATGTACTCAGTCTAGATGCCCATCAAGAATGAATGGATAGAGAAAATGTGGTTTATAGACACAACGGAGGTTTACTCAGTCACAGAGGACAAAATCACGTTGTTTGTAGGAAATTGTATGAGACTGGTGGTCATCGTGTTGAATGAAATAAGCCAGCCTCAGACAGACAAACGTCACGTTTTTTTCATATGTAGACTGTAGATTAAAGAAAAAAGGACATATAGGTAAAATGGGTGGGGGTGGGAGCTCACTGGGAAGGGGAAGGAGACCTGCAGGAGAGGGGGACAAGAGAGTAAGAAGAAAATACATTTCAATTGATTTAGATATTTTATTTTATGTATGGGTATCTGGGCTGCACACAGGTATGTGCGACACAGGTATGTGCGGCACATGTGTGCAATGCCCTCAGAGGCCAGAGGAGGGCGTCATCAGATCCTCTGGAACTGGAGTTACAGCCAGTTATGAGCCACCATGTAGGTTCTGGGAATTGAACTTGGATCCTCTGGAAGAGCAGCCAGTGCTCTTAACTGAGGAGCTATCTCTCTAGCCCCAAGAAACTGCATTTATATGTGTATGAAGATATCACTGTATTCTGTATAAGTAACATATACTTCAGTTTGAAAACAAAGAAAAATTTGATTATTTCAGCTGCTGTTTCTGTGTATTAGGTTCTGGATGCTGCTGCCTTCATCTTTTCTTCCCTGGTACCAAATGTCCACATATTATGGAATGGCCACTGCACCTGGACTCTCACCTGCTGCTCGTCAGCTCCCAGGCTTTTGTTGCAGGCTGGTAGTTTGAGCTATCATTACCTTTCCCAGCCTGCATCTCTCTCCATCGACTGTCTCCAGGTTGCACGTTGTTTCTCTGCGTCTCCTGCTCTGGAAGGCTATTGCTTTATGAAGCGCCTCCTAATCCCCAAGGCAGGTTCTGTTTAAGTCCCATGGGCAGGATGTGCTTCACTGCACAGAGCACAAATGTGCAAAATCTAGCTACTCGTGCATGTCTCCAGCTGGACACCGACAGGAATAGAAATGTCCTTAAGTTAAAAAAAAAAAAAATCAGTCACTAGTATTATTTTTTTTCTTTAAAATTACACTTATCTATTTTGTGTGCATGTGGGCATGTGTGGGTAGCGTGCAGATGCCGTGGAGCACATGTGGAGGTCAGAGGACAACTTGCGCGAGGTGGTTTTCTCTTTTCACCACCTGAGTCCTGGGGAACAAACTCAGGTCACTGGGCTTGGAGTTACGCGCCCAGAATTGGGGTATTTATTGGTGGTTTTCCGTGCTAGACACAATATTGCCAACCCCATGCGCTGCTCCATTTCATTATTGCAGCTACCCTGTGAGGCATTGGGCTTCCCCACTCTGAAGACAGGTGAAAGAGGTTCCAAGAGGCTGCAACCTGCCCAAGTTCTCACAGCTAGCAAATAACCAAGGGTGGGCTAACCTAAGCTGCCTGAAACAGACATTCGTACTGGCCACTATCTGCTGGTAGAAAACCTCATACAGGTCTGTGAAGGGGTGTGGGGATGTGTTTATCTAAGCCATAAAGTTAAAGGCTCTGAAGACCTGGGTTGGAACTGGGAGGCTGGAAGTTTGCCAAGACTCAGCTGGCGCTGAGCGGAAGTAAAGGCAGATCTCTTTTGTGACCCTTTCGAAACATTTATGCATGAAACATTGTGGGTCGTGCTGAACGGAGGATGCAGGGGTAGACCCACTCTCCTTGGGCCTCAAGAGCCCCCAGCCTGAGAGTCCTAAGCTAGGTTTCATCAAACCTTCTAAAATACACAGGGAAAAAGCCAGGTCTCAGAAGTTCCTTACCTGCCCAGTACTCTGGGGCTCCAAAGAGCAGGCTTACCCAGATTCCCCCAGCAGGCCTGGCTGCACCAAGCACAGCAGTCACACCCTCTGCATGCCTGGGCATGCTGACCACACCGAGCACATGGATTGGTCATACATGTTGACTGTGGTCTTAAGTTCTCTAAAGCCTACTCTGAGATAAAGGCTGGCCCAGCGTGCCTGTGATTAATGAAAGGTGCTGCCTAGGAGACCTGGGAGCAAACAAAAGAAGACAGAGAAGGCTAAGAAGCCAGGAAGGGTGTGTCACCTGCGGAGTGGCTTCAGCCTCCACCCACAGGAGGCTCTGAGGTGTGAGTGACACCTCAGAGATGGCTGAACCTGAGACCGGGGAGCCCAAGTTTGGTGTTGTCCCCCTCCCCCACATTTCTGATTAGGGACTCATCCCATGTGTGTGGTACATGCATTCCCAAGCGGCGGTGGGTATCTGGACAATGTTCAAAGTGGATTCCAGCAGCCTGGGAACAAAGTGTAAACAGGACATGCAGGTGCTGGTTCTGGGAGATAGACATCAGAGTGGGGGCGGGGGGGGCACACGATGGTGTTGGTAATCTAATCTGGTGACTCCTGCCCCAGGTTCAGAGCTTCCCTCAGCAGTCCTGATAAAATGCTGAAGAATAAGACCCCGGTGTTCTCCTGGAGTGTCTGTGGTCCTTTCAGTCAGTACTCGCCAGGGGTGAGGGGAGAGCTACAAGGCCAGCGTTCCTGAGCTTCCGTTCATCCAATACTTTAAAAGGGAACATCAGGGCCTGCTGAGTGGGCTTTGAGGATAAAGGTGATTGCTGCCAAGCCTGCCAAGCCACCATGGCAGAAAGAGGAAACCAGTTCCTCCAACCTGTCCTCTGACCTCCATGTCTAAATAAATGAGACGTTTGAAATAGAAGCTGTCAGATTATCAGTAACAGTTGAGGTAAAAATCAGATTCCCATTGTATGGTGAAGGAATTACAATTGTGGGAACTGAGGCTGGGGTTTAGCTGGGGTGGTAGGGTGTTTACGTAGCATGTTCGGGGCCCTAAAGTTCATTCACAGCACTTGGGAGCCAGAGGCAGGAAGATCAGAAGTTCATGCCATCCCCTATATACCAAGTTCAAGGCCAGCCTAGCCTAAATGAGACTATGCCTCAAAGAGAATTCTAAGTGTCTCTAAAGCTGACACAAACAACCTTTGCCCAGATTCTGTTTATGCCTTTTGATACCTGTACTTAGTCACAGGAAACAACATTCTGCCCTTGAGAGGTGCATATCTCGAGGTTCATCATGGAGTGACTCAAGAGAAGAGAATTGTTAATGATAAAATAGATGAATAATTTTATAGCAGCTTCCTTAAGAGCCAGGTGTGGTAGTGTACTCCTTCAATCCCAGGACTGAGGAGGCAGAGGCAGGAGGATCTCTGTGAGTTCAAAGCCAGATCTACATACAAAGTCCTAGGCCAGTTGTGGCAACATAGAGAGACCCTCCCTGTCTGTGGTGGTTTGAATACGCTTGGCCCAGGGAGTGGCACTGTTAGGAGGTGTGGCCTTGGTGGAGGAAGTATGTTACTTTGGGGGTGGGCTTTGAGATCCTTCTCCTAGCTTCCTGGAAGTCAGTCTTCTGTTTGATTTCAGTACAAGATGTAGAACTCTCAGCTCCTTCTCCAGCACCATGTCTGCCTGCATGCTGCCAGGTTTCCCACCATGATGACAATGGGCTAAACCTCTGAACTGTAGGCTAGCCTCAATTAAATGTAGTCCTTTATGAGAGTTGCCTTGGTCATGGTGTCTCTTCATAGCAATGACACCCAAACTAAGATGCTGTCTCAAAACAAAACAAAACACAACTCACTGAGGTAGAATTTGTTTACTATGTAATTCCTGTTTTAAAGCCTGCAGCTCAGTGGTTGACAGTATATTCACTGCTGTGTTAGTGCAGAATCTTTCCATCCTACCAAAGAGAAATCCCTCATCCATCAGCAGTCACTCCGCATTTACCCAAAGTCTCTGCTTCTAAACAAACACTAGATAAGGTCACACAATAACCTTCCAGTGAGCCTCTGGAAAACCTCCCATGATCCACCTCACTGGGAGTGTCGCTGCCATTCTGACTGCCGGGCTTCAGGAACAACCATGGGATCACACAAAGGGAAGGGAAAATCTTATTGACCCAGGGAGCCAGGCTGATGATTCCATCCTGGGCTCTGGGCTAGGGGAATTCAGAAGCCATGTTGAGCACCTGAGACAAGACTATGGTCTGATTTCCTTTCTGGATACTAAGGAGTGACGCCTGGTGTCTCCTTGCTGGGGCCACATCCCCACAGTCAAGGTGGAAAACTGTATTCTTTACACAAGGAGTTGACAGGACTGTGGATAAATGAGCCAAGTTCATACCTCCACCAAAGGTGCTGGGGAAAGAGCTGAGCTGGTGAGGAGCTTCTCTAACCAACGTGAGGATCTGAGGTCAGTGCCCTGGACCCAGTCCAAAGAGGGCCAGCATGGCAGCTTTTGCTTGCAATCCCAGCTTGGGAGAGGTAGACATAGACAGACCTCAGGGGCTCCATGTTCACCAAGCTTAGCCTACTCGGTGAGCTCCAGGCCAGTGAAAGAAAAACCTATCTCAATAAACAAGGTGGGCAGGCCCTATGCATTCTCTGTCTCTGTCTCTGTCTCTCCCTCCCTCCTTAGAAGACCCCTACCTCTCAGGAAAAGGAAATCTAAGGAGCGCCCTGCATGCTGGACATCCTTTAGAGATGAATTGACAGTAATACCGGAGGATCTTTATTCTTTCAACTGAAGCAGGAAACCCAGAAAACCTTTTCCATGAAACTCAAGACAATTAAGTCAATTAAATGTAATCACCCCAACACACTTCTGCTATGTAGAAGTCTTGGCTAGCCTATGGTCTTACCGAGTTGAGTGCTTTCAGTAAACACTCACCTGAACACCTCTGTCTCCGGGCTTATACGAACAAGGCTGTAGGATGAACCCACAGCACACCGGTCCCATTAGGAGGCTCTGTGATGGTGTTATCTTGGGCTTGGTCTTCAAATACACTTCCATCAGTTTTACCCCTAAGCAGAAGAAACCCTCTGTGTGTTCATTAGCAGCCAGACAAGCCCAGTCCCTCAGATGTGCCTCCCTCACTTCGAGCCCCACTTCTGTCATGGTCACTATGTTTTAATGGCACCACAGCCTGGGACATGGGGAGGACTGTCCTGATGATCAGGTGGGTGGTGATGGTGGAAGTTGAGAAACCAGAAACCTGTAGAGGGATGAGGGGCTGGGCAAGGTCCTGTCTCATACAAGAAAAAGCCATGAAGGTTCCTAGCTCTCCAGGAAGGCAGGATCTGAAGCTCTGCTGCTCTAATCGCAGACATGCTATAGTACTAGTGGCTCTTCCTGTTGCTGTGACAAAACACCAGGCTAAACTACACTCAGGAAGGGAGGTTGATTTTGGCTCATAGTACCATCTGTCATGGTGGGAAGACATGGCCGCAGGAGCATGGGGCAGCAGGTCACACTGCACCCACTGTGAGCAAGCAGAGAGAAATGAGTGCTGGTGCTCAGCTCACTTTCTCCTTTTTAGACAGCTCCTGTTCACGGAATGGTGCTGCCCACACCTCGGGGGTGAGGGTGGGGGGACGTCTTCTTACTTCAGTGAACATAGTCTGCAAACTTCCTCACAGACTTGCCCAGAGGCTTGTCTCTTGGGTGAGTCAGATCAGTCAAACTGGCCATATTAACTATCACGATGTCTTCCCAGTTGAGGTGAGCAGGGACAGACACACAGAGTCTAGAGAGCTGCTTGAGACAATGGCGACAGAGCCTTGGACCCCAGTGAGAGTGAGGACTTGAACTGCCTTTCTTGCCTCACGTTCAAGAGTAAGACAACTAAGCAGATCTACAGAATGGCAGGCCTCGTTCCTTCCTTCTGAGAGGAGCAAAGACCAGTGTCATTAGCTTCAGAACGATTCCCTCGGGCACGATAGGGATGGAATCAGCAGCAGAGTGGGCTCCGGAGCATAAAAAGCACCCCAAGCACCAGAGAAATGTTTGTAGCTGCTCACAGACAGCTAGCAATCAATTAAAACGTTGGTTTTAATTCTTCTGGCTAGTCTGGTTTGGTGGAAACAACCAAGTTTAATCAAGTTTATGAGTAATTTACAACATTCAAGAAGTAAATAAAAATCATGCCAGCCTCCCTCCTTCCTTCCTCCCTCCTTCTCTTCTTCCTTCTCTCCTTCCCTCCTTCCCTCCTTCCCTACCTCCTTCCTTCCCTCCCTCATTCCTTCCTTCCCTCCTTCCCTCCTTCCCTACCTCCTTCCTTCCTTCCTTCCTTCCTTCCTTCCTTCCTTCCTTCCTTCCTTCCCTCCTTCTTTCCTTCCCTCCTTCCCTCCTTCCTTCCTTCCCTCCTTCTTTCCTTCCCTCCTTCCCTCCTTCCTTCCTTCCCTCCTTCCTTCCTTCCCTCCCTCCTTCCTTCCCTCCTTCCTTCCTTCCCTCCCTCTTTCCTTCCTTCCTTCTTCTCTTCTTCCTTCCTCCCCACTTCCTCCTCCTTCCCTTCTCACCCCTCCTCTTCTCCACTCTTCTCTTTTTCTGAGTGAACAATTACTAAAATAAAATAGATCTAAAATGTAAACAGTAGAGGGGTGAGCTATAGAGATCAGGTTTTAAAGAACTATTAAGAGTCCTCTCGATGTTTTTTGCTAGTTCTTGACACAAAAAAAGAACCGGTGCTATTTTAGGAGTGATAATGTCAAAGACATAAGGAGAGGGCACACGACTTGACCCATTGCTCTGCACAGAACAAAACAGAGAGAACAGGGAGAGATGAGGAGAAATGCACACTCTCAGAGATGAAGTAGGAACCCGAGAAAGAAAACGATGCCAAGCGGCTTGTGTGGGTCAGCACGATGCGGAGGAAATGTCTCTGCTGCAGGTGAAGTGGAGGCCGAGTGAGGAGAGCTGAGAGACCCACAGTCACTGGCAAGAAGAAACAGGAAGTACATTTAGGTGACATGACATCAAACCCAAATCAATCCAAGGATAGTTTTCACAGTGGTGGGTGGTTCTGGAAGAGACCACAGACTAGATTCCTATAGTCAGTGTGAGCTGGAGAATCTCTCATAGGATATATTTCTAATAAAAAATGTAAAAACAGACATGGTATTATTCTAAAACACTGGGTCCTTTTTATTACTTGGAGTATAGGGGCGTGATTCTTTTTAAATTTTCTAGTTATATTTTTGGGTTGGTAGGTGGACATGTGCCCTCGCGGCATGGAGGTAAAGGTGAGAGGACCCCCAGAGGCATCTATTCACTCCCTCCTCCATGTGAGTCCCAGGACCCAATCCAGGTTGTCAGATTTGGCAGCAAGTACCTTTACCTGCTGAGCCATCTTGCCAAGTGCTTCTGATTCTGACATAAAATAGGAGATGAAAGGCAAGGTTCATTAACTTGTCAACATAAAAATAAAATCGTGGGCTAAGAATGTAGTTGTTTAGTATGCATGAGGCCTTCAATATGAGGGTTCAATAGTCAGAACCAACTAACTAAACAAATATTAAATTAATGAACAAATATAAAAATCTCCCAAATGGCCAAAAAAGGGGGGGGGGGAGGATTAAAGAATAGTAAAGGAAACAAAACCAGACAAGCATAAACAAACTGGGAAAAAAAAATTCTATTACAAACGTAGACCAGATGTGCTAATGTGGAGATTTTATAGGAATGGAAGAGACCAAGAGCAAAATATATGGTCAAGGGAGCACAGTGAAAAATATTCAGATGTGTGAAAATGTGCTCCGCTTTATTCAAAAGAGAAATGCAAATTCCAACTGCAAAGTATCATTCACGAAACCGAAAGTTGGATGGCACATTGGCCCGTGAGGTCCTCCTGGACATCTTCTTACAAAGAGTTTATTTGAGAGTTGGCAGAAGGAAAGGCAACAGAGGAATGGAGGGCAGAGAAGAGGAAGTGAAAACACAGATGACCAGCCGGGGCCCCTCACGAGCTTGTAGAGCTGAGGGAGGCAGTGTGGGGTGCTTCCCAGGATTTTCAAGTAAGAAAGCCATGCACCCAGCCACCAAGTCTCTGCCCAACCAGTGATGGTTGGCAGTACTTGTAGGGAATTAACTCTCAGGCACGTCTGTCTGTCCACCTCCCCACCCCCAGTCCCAAACCAAACCTGCTTTGTGATATCAGAAGAAAGCCCCCGGTATTGTCATTCAGCTGTAGTAGAATGTGACTGTCGAGGGTGTGGCTAGGCCCCAGCGGTATCATTCACGTACATTCCCATGATGAAACTGTCAGAGACTAGACACTCAGACATCGCTGGTGAAAATGGAAACTATTACAACACCCGAGGTAACTGTGCCTACCTCATTTATAGTGTGCATTGATAGCATCGTTGGATTCTTCTCTCCTGGGGTCTGTGGTGCGTGTTACATGAAACTGAATCTAGGGCCCTTACATGCTAAGCATCTATTCTATCACTGAGCTGCATTCTCGTCCCTGCATGGAAGCTTTTGGAAACTTCTCTACATATTTGAATAGATAGGTAGGTAGGTAGGTGCATACATGACAGATAGGTAGGTAGATAGATAGATGGATCTTAAATAGATCTTAGATAGATCTTGTTTGGGGGACATGATCTGGACCTCACCAAGGAGGCTACACTTGCTGTGAGCCCCAGGGACCTGCCTATTTCAGTCCTGATTTTGTTCCGTAGGTCTGGGGGATTGAACCTACGTCCTCGTGTTTAAATGGCAAGCACTTTACCAACTGAGCCATCCTCCAGCTTCCAAAGGCAAACATTCTTCTTTTTAATGCGCATGTGTGTAGGTATGTGTGTAGTGTCTACAGAGGCCAGAAGAGGACACTGAATACCCTGGGCTTGAGTTACAGGCACTTGTGAGCTACCTGAGGTACATACTGGTCCCCAGCCCTCTGAAAGAGCCACAGATGCTTTTAACTATGGAGTTGCCTCTCCAGCCCCCAAAGGCAACTACTGTTAAGTAAGATATTTCAGAATCTTTTGACATTAAAAAACACCCTTTGCTCACTTCCTTTTAAAAACAGTAGTAAGGATGAAAAAGACACAGGATATTTAGATTCACACAAATGAGTTAACTATATCAAAAAATTGGTAATGCATGAGAGTGTGTACATTCGGTTTATATTGTATATATACTGTATATTCTGGTTACATTGTATTTATACACTGTATATTTTGTTTACATTGTATATACTGCATATTTTGGTTACATTGTACATATATACACACAAACTGTATATTCTGGTTACATTGTATATATACACTGTATGTTCTGGTTGCATTGTATATTTTGTTTACATTGTATATACACACATACACTGAATATTCTGGTTACATTGCATATATACTGTATATTCTGGTTACATTGTACATATACTCACATACACTGTATATTCTGATTACATTGCATATATATACACACATACACTCTATATTCTGCTTATATTATATATATCCTGTATATTCTGGTTACATTGGAAAGTATGGATAGAGGTTCATTTGAATCTGCCAATAGAAAGGGTCAAGGTGGGAGTCTCTAAAGGACTCTGCAAAGATCACCAATGGCAATAAGTCAAGCTACAAATTACACAGGTTATGAATAGATAAAAAGTTGGCTTAACAGATTGAGTAAATGATTTCAAAGTTCTCGACCAATGGGTGACTGGAGCAAATAGAATCCAAAATGTGCACGCAAGCAGCTGGAGGATACAGAGATAAAATACAACAGTTGTATTTACGTTTTTTGTTTTTTTTTTCCTTTTTGTTTTTTTCGAGACAGGGTTTCTCTGTGTATCCCTGGCTGTCCTGGAACTCACCCTGTAGATCAAGCTGGCCTCGAACTCAGAAATCCACCTGTCTCTGCCTCCCAAGTGCTGGGATTAAAGGCATGCGCCACCACTGCCCAGCACACATTTTTTAATCTTAAAATGAGTTAAGTTTCATTGATATTTAGTCTAAGTATCAGCAGCAGTAAATTGGTGCCATTTAAATAAATGTACATCCAGGGGCTGCATATATAAAATTATTAAGCACACTGGAAAATAAAAAAAAAAAAAGAAATTTTAAGGCACACTCTGGAGGAAGCTGCAGTGTGGTGTGACTGTGGCAATCAAGCCCGCACTTGAATCGTCTTAGCTCTGTTTGCTTTTCCCATGTAATGAGGCACCCGGCCACAAACTGACTAACAGTAACCATCGCTTTAGAAAACATTGTTTCAAACCTGGGCAGGGTCACCTCTAAGGCATAGAGGAGGGGCTGATGGAGCTGGGGGTAGACGCTTGGAGTGAGTACCAAGCACAAACTCTGTGGGCTTCGGTCAAGTTTCTCGTGGAACTTAAGAGTGGAAGGAGAAATGTTTACTGTGGGCAATTCTTCCGACAACGGACATGAGAGTGCTTTTGTGTTTCCCCACACAGATTTCATAATCACACCACTTCCCTGGAGTCAGAGCCTCAGCCTGGATTGGCTTAGGCTAGGGTAGGAAGCATGGGAAGCCCAGCAAACGTGGGTGCTTTCACACCTCCCAACTTTTCTTATGTCTCTCAAAGAACTGGCTATTTCCCTCTCGATTTAAAAAGAAAACCATCATGGGCTTTGTTTTTTTATCTCTCTCCCATTCCCCAGTACAAATTATAGATTTGTAAATCCGAAATCTGAGTAGATTGGAAGAAAGATCGTGAGGAAAAAGGCTTGGATAAAAACAAAGGAAAGAAGAACGCGTGTGCCTGACGGCTCCGTGGTAAATGTTCAGTACCTCTGTGTAGAGAGCAAATGGCTCAGACTGTCGCTCCAGCTCACCAAAGAAGCTGGAAGACACATTTTAAAAAAAATAACACACTGATGCAGCAGTCCGTAGGTGTGTATGTAGAAACTGAGGTTTGAATAACTTTGGATCTTTTAGAGCTAAAATGTCTGCAAAAATGTACCAAAATATTAAAATGGATCCTATAAGAAATCGATTTATTCCATTGAAGGCTTAGAATTAATGGTAAAAGTCATCAAATAGAGTAAAATTTAGTGATTAAAAACCTTCATATTTTGGCCACGATTATGTGTGTGTGTACGTGTGTGTGTGTGCGCGCGCGTGTGCACGCGTGCTGCTTTTTAACAAACAAAATTTAGGTTGCCATGCTGACTGTAGCATTACTAGGAGAAAAATCAGAAGTGACTATATCTTTAAGGAAAAATTTTTAGCCAAGTTAGAAAAAAAAAATCAATCAGTATATCCCTCTGTTTCTCCTTGCTGAACGGTATAAAATAGAAAGCAGACACCTACTTGTGGCATCGTGACCTTCTTCCAGGCCCCTGCTGGTGCTACCCGGATTCAAAGTGGCTTTGGCACAAGCTTGTGGTCTGGCTGCAGCAGCTCTCCCTAAAACCCTGCCCTCGGTGGCAGGTGAGGGTCACATCACTGCAGAGGGTCACCCTGAAAACAAGGCTGCTCTAAGGTGGGTGAACGTCATGATCTTTAAAAATTGTTCCTTCAGATAAGGAACTATTTTCTTCTCAGGTACACATACTTTTTGTTGTTAGACTAATGGGGTTCTTAAATATGATGGTCTATCTTTAATTTTAAAAAAAGTATTAGCTGGTTCATTTGTTTTCCAACTGAAACAGCATAAAACCTCCATATGTTTCAACATGCCATACCGTGGACTGTGGTGTACACACACACACACACACACACACACACACACACACACACACCCCAACCATAGAACACTATATCCACTGTAACTAAACCATTGGGGTTGAGTTGGGAAGGATTTTTATTTTTTAATAATAGCCACATTTGCTGAACAGGACATGGTGATCATTTTGCTTTAGTGGCAGGGATGGTCCTTGTATTTAGACTTTATATGGCCTGGGTTACCCAGCTCACACCGGAAACACTTGCACCAAATTAATTTGTTGTGGCACATTAATTACCTCATAGCTTCTATTTAGGCTGCAGCTGTTGCTATTATGTTAATAATAATTTTTATCACCACTGTATACAACAGGTTATGGGAAGAATAGAAATATCTCTTTGGGGGGGCGATCCCCCCTTGTCATTTCCATGTTTTGATGTCAGAAGGGAAGACTGTAAGAAAATCAGGCAAATTGAGCCCCCAAAGCGCACTGTAATTTTCTATTTCTGAACGGATTTGTGAGAGAATGGCTGAGTGAACTTAGCAGAGCGTCATTCCCCCACACAAAGATGGCGCGTGCAGAATTTGTGAGAGCGGAAAGGGTGTGGAAGGAAGGACAGGCAAGTGGGGACGGAACACTGCAGTGCTGGGGTGGTGAGTGTTTGCAAGGGGGCGGAGGGGGGATGCTGCAGTTTCCATGAAATAATAAGGTGGGGGCGAGAGAAGCAATGCAAAGAGTGGGTTTTTCATTGTCTGTAAAGTATAAACACAGATGAGTTCTGTCTTTGGTTGGTTCATGCCTTTCATTCAGCACAGCAGGGATGTCCTTAAGAAGTTGCCCTCTGAGAAATTTCACTAAATGGGAACCGTGGACCCTGCATGATGGGATTATAATCACACCAGCCACTCCTTTTACATAATTTTTTGTTTAAGGTCCAGTAAGACCCCCTGTTTTTTTAAAAAATATATATAAAGCAATAGACATGTATATGTCGATAAACTGAGGGTTCGCGTCGCCCCCGTAGCCTGGTGCAAGCTGAACAAAAACCGGGGGTGATATCCCGTTCTATAAATCTCAATGGATTCAAAAACAATATGAAAATTTTCAGCTGACAAGAACATGTCTGCTGCCTGCAGTCCCTGCAATCGCTCACCATGTTGCCTACTAACCGAAAGATCAAAAATTATCGATTTCATGGCGCTGTGTGCTCTGGAAAAGAAAAGCTACCTTAACATTTGCATTGTTTAAAGACATCATTTAAAAGAAAAGACTCGCACCCCCCACCCCAAACTCTTTGGGATGTGAAAATGGCTTGTTTTCATCTCCCTCATGATTTGCTATAATTCTATTATTCTTAGCAGCTGGAGTCCAGAAATGATTTTTTTTTTCCGACGAATGTAGGATTTTGCCGCAGTGTCCATCTGCAGTCCCAGAATCCTCCGGTAAGTTAATCCTTCTTGCGGTGGGAAACGCCTTGAACCTTCTTGTGAATAAAATACCTGCAACCATTTTGAAATTTTTAACAGAGGGGCTGTGTGTGTAAGTGCATGTGTGTGTGTATTTTTGCACGCGTATAGGCATTGGGGGGGTTAGGTGTGTCAAAGCATGCTTTCCTAGCACCGCCTTGGTGTCTGTTCTGAGAAATATTAAGAGACTTATATACCTCTGTGCCCTTTGCCTGTCATGATGAGTCTCCATTGCTTCCTCACCACGCTTTGTATGGCAGCCGTTAAAACACGTCTTTAGAACGTAATCCAAGGAAGGCCTGGAGAACACGCAACTTCGAGCGTGAAGAAATGGTACCAGTGTAACTAAAGGAACAGGCCACGGCCACCTCGGTACCCATCGCCTTCCCCTACCTTCACGGTCCCTCCTTCGCTCTGGAGCTGTACGTGGGCTGCCAGAGCTTTCCACAGTGGCTCTGCGGACTCTGCCCAGTGGGTTGCTAGACGGCGTCTGTGTGGGAGAATAAGCCACACGTAGTCTGACAAGAGGTATTTACAACTGCTTAGCCTGTTCAACTGGAAATCAACAAAAAGATGACATACCCCTGACACGGTGTTTTACAAATAAAAAATCTGGATCCATAAATAGCCCACTTGGCGAACGAACGTAGAACGGAAAGCCTATTGTGAATGTTTTTTGCCTGGTGTTTCCACGTTATCATAGAGAAATTATTTTTAACAGGTCTTAGAGAGTCAGCATTGGCTGTTTCTGAGTGCATGGTTCTGCTGGGAAAGGATTCTTCTTTCCCAGTGGGATTGGGATGGAATCCAAAGTGGACCACACCCTAATTTCAGTTTGTTTTCCCATCATTTGTGCCTATTGTCAAATGAACTTGACTGACAATTACAGATTTACTTTAAATGAAGGTGTTAATCAAAAGAAGCAGTCATCGGCTGTCTTCAAAAGGAGGCTCATTGTTTTAGGGATGCCGTAAATGTTTGACTAATGGATTTGTAGGAGCAGAAGGATGGACCAATGCTGGCTTATTAATACTTGTGCATGTGTGTGTGTGTGTGTGTGTGTGTGTGTGTGTGTGTGTGTGTTTGTGTGTGCACGTGTGTGTGTGTGTTAGTGAGTATACTCTAGGCTCATGTTCAGTGTAGCCAAAGCTTGATCTGAGGGTGGTCTGACTACAGGACAAACATCCCCCATTTCTCAAAATGAATTACTTTATGTCAAACCCATTGGGGCTGATCTTGGAAGAAAGGGTGCAAGAGAGAAACCATTTATGTGAAATATGTTACCTAGGGTCAATTATTTTAGCAACTAATTTCATAAAACCACCTCCTCCTTAGCTACTTAGGTTATTTTCAAATTAGCTCATAGAACCAGCAGGTTTCTTTATTCATCAGGTATTTTGATGACATGTTTCTTTCTGGTGTAATGACAGTATTTGTCTTAATTTCACAGGAACTGTCATCTGGTTTTGGTGACAAAAATTGTGGAACTGTTTTGTTTCATGAGAGAAGTGAACAGAAATCTGGAGAAAATTTAAAATTCAGCTAACCGGTTTCATGGCTAGTCACCTGGTCATGTCTCCCGCCGAGTTACACTTGATAGGAAGAGCGGTGCTTGCATTGTGGTAAAATCCGCCTTTTCTCTGAAACATAGTCTCTGTGAATTATCAATAGGGATTGAGAGTTTTAACTCTAAGCTGGGATTAAAATGCCAGAATTATACGCTTTATTTTGGCATCTGGCTAGAGAAATATAAATATAAGGGTGTCTTTATCTTTTAGATCTCTCAGTGGTGTGGGCATTTCTAAACGGGCTTTAATAGCATGCTTTTTTTTTTTTTTAAGCAAAATTGGGACACAGAAAAAGAAGCAAGTGTCAAAAAAAAAAAAAAAAAGAAAGAAAGAAAGAAAAAGAAAGAAAGAAAGAAAAAAAAAGAAAGGAAGGAAGGAAGGAAACCCCTGACAGAGGTGAAGTCAGCTATCTAATTTTAAAAGCAGGACTTTAATCGAGGCGACCAAATATTCTTTAACTCTGCATGTGACAATTAAAATTAGGGGGTGGTAGCTGCAACCACCACTGGTAGAGCTTTGGGAAAATATCTTTTCCTGCCCCATCTCTCTGCATTATGGCAGGCCAAGTCAGCCCCAGCCAGCAGCAGAGGTTATTCTCCGGAAATCCTAGCAGAGCTGCAGAGGGAAAGGTCTAGACAAAGGCCCTCACTGAGCAGCTCTCTAAGGGTGGACTGTGGTGGTTCAGAGTTATGGTGATGTGTCTTTAAGATAGAAAATTGAGTCATTTAAAAAAATAAGCTGGCCCTACAGCACCGGCCCAGCCTCAGTGGATGGGCAGGCTTCCTGCCAGTACCTGTACATAAGGGCCTATTGTTTACTTGCGTTAATTACAGCGCTGGGATGAAGGAAGGCAGTGGGGCAACTTTCGCTGTTGCCATTGTTTGGGAAGAGACATGAGCTCACAATAATAGACTGGAGACAGCCAATTCACCCCAACTGCTCCAGTTTTGACAAGCGCCAATCACGGAGGAAAACAATAATGGGGCCATTTCCAAGAGAAGACCCAACTTCAGCCTATTGTCATGATTCGGGGAAAAAAATGCTCTTGAAGGATACAAAATTAGTTTTGAAAATTTAAGAGGTTACTCATAGATCCTCTCAGCAACACACTTGAGTTTCTCAAACAATACAGTAAAAATTGCAGTCCCTGAAAAACGTCCCCACATCTGGTTCTGTGGACACTGACCCAGTGGGTTCGGGTAAGATGGTGTTTCTAGGAATCACCCTGGTGAACACAGCCGTGGAGCTGAATCACTTGTTATATAGTTAGATGTCAGCAGACACTCCTGGGACTCCATGGCCTCCAAGGGTGGGGAGGAAAGGTGGCTGGGCCCCAGCTTCCCTGTCCGGATTCCAGAGGCATAGCAGGAAGGGGAGCAGGACACTCCTGCGAGCGGTTAGGTGTGGTGGGGTCCAGTGGTAGTTCAGGGGTGTGGCAGCCGGAGCTCCGGGGACGACAGCCTCGAACCTGCGCCGTCCGTGGCCGCGCTCCACCCGGCCCGCAGCGGCGGCCCGCTCTCGATTCCTTTAGTTTCCACTGGAGCGGCGTCGAGACGCCACGCCCCGACCCGGCCCTCCCGGCGGCGCACGCGCAGAGCGACACGGGCGGACGGGGACTACTTTCCGCGGCCCGCCCGCGCCCCGCCCCTCGTCCTCGCGCGGCGGAACGCTCCGCGCGGAGCGGCGGCGGCAGGATACACGGTGCCGCGCCGCTTATAAATCGCTCCTTGTGCGGCGCCATCTTAAGCCCTCGCTCGGTGGCGGCCGCGTCAGCTCCAGTCCTGTGCAGCCCGCGGCCCGGGGAGGCGGAGACGGAGCACGGTGGGCGCCGAGCCGTCAGTGCAGGAGGCCGAGGCCGAGCGGGCGGCCGCGAGGGAGCAGCGCGCGGTCCCGAGGTGCGGCACCGCGGCGGACCGGCTCGCGCCGCGCCAGCGGGAAACTTCGCCGACCGGGTGGCGGCGGGAGGCCGCGGTGGCGCGCGGGCTGGGGCCGGGGCCGGGCGGGCGCGCGCCGGGAGCCCGGATGGACGGCTGGCCGCCGTGGGGGGTGGGGACCGCGGTTCGCGTCCGGGCTGGGGCTGGGGCCGCGGCGGGGGCGGGGTGGGCGGGGGCCCCGCCTCCGTGGCCCGCGGAGCCGGGGGACCGGGGACCTTGCGCGCGTCCCTTCTGTCCCTCGTGGAGCACGCACAGATTTTTTTTTTCCCTGCAACGACCTGACTGTGAGTTTGAATCCAAACAACTTTAAACATTGGAGTCGCCAAACTTGGATGCATCGGGCGGGATGCGTCAGGAGAGTGTTCTCGGAGGGTGGTGGCGTCCTGGACTCGCGTGGGGTCGGTGGCTGCGGGGCCGAGGTCCTGGCGGGAATTTGGGACCGTGGACGAGTCACCGGCCACTCCTGGTGTGTGTGTGGGTGCGCGGGATCCGCAGCCTGGACTTGGGGGAGGGGGACTTGCCCTTAGCCAGTAAGTGTGGGGTCCGCTTCAAGTGTTTCTCCCCACCGCGCTTGCTTTCTGGGAGAGATGGAGTGCCCGGAGCGCGGACCGCCAGGGCATGGGAGCCTGGCGACTTGTTCTGAGTGTTGTTTGGGGGACCGGACTTGGAACCGACGCTCCCAAGTTCGGTGCCCCAGGCCCGCTCCGGTGAGCCTCCTGGCTGCGGGGCAGCTTTGTCTCGGGCTCGGGTCTCCAGACATCTGTGGCTCCCCTCCCCCGCGCCCCCCGCACCCCCCCTCCCCGGGCCTGAGCTCTGAATGGAGAGCGGCTGGGCTGCTGGTATGCGGAGGTCGGCGAGAGGAAATCGAGGAGTGGTTTTAGTGAAACGAGAGCTTTGTGCCATGAATAATGGTGGCTTAGACCAGACAGCAAGCTGAAGAGACGGCAGCTTTGCCTTTGATAAAGTCTGCCTCATGTTTTTCACATGGCCAAGTTGTGAAGCGTTTTGTCTGGGATTTAGGAAGCCATTTCGCTATTTATTTGAGTTTCGCAGACGTCTAAGTGCAGACTCTCCTCGTCCCGGGAAAGAGCTTGCTTTCTTGGTTCTAATTTAATGCTGCTTAAGCTTGTGGCCTTTTAATTTCGATTTTGTGTGTCAGGCTCAAACTTTATTTGAGTTAAGGCCCGCTGTTACATTTAGTTCACTTTCACCTTAAACATTCAGAACTCCCCGAATTAAAAAGAAGTGCCTCCAAGGTTTGCTTGAGAACGCGCCTTCACAGCAGACAACACTGATGACGGTGCTGGGGATAGCCATTCTGTGATCTAACCTTTGTCCTGAAGGCCGAGTCTGGACGAGGCCTTTAGTGGTGGCGGGGAGTTGGAAACTTGCAGCTCTTTCTCTACAACAAACCCTCCCAGGCTGAAGTCCTTGAGGAAGTAGGCTATCTGGAAAGCTTAGCTTGCCTGGAACAGAGTCCTGGGCCTCAGTCTGCAAGAAGACCAGCCTCAAACAGGGAAATGGAATCGAATGCAAGCATGAAGAAAAAGAGTTCGGCTGTCATCTGATCATTTCTCCTATATAGTCTAGAGCAGCGAGCCGTTCTTGGCCTTCCTGATGCTGCGGCCCGTTAAGACAGTTTCTCAACTGTTATGCTGACCCCCAACCATAAAATTATTTCGTTGCTACTTCATAACTAACTTTGCTACTGAACCATAATGTCTGTTTTCCCATGGTCTTAGGTGACCCCTGTGAAAGGGTTGTTGGACAGATTGAGAACACTGGTTTAGAGACTGTATATTGGGTATCATGTCTCCAGCTTGAAGGGAAGTAAGTGTGTACTGCTGTAGTGAGATGGGAATAGAAATTGTGAGTGAAGCATTAGCACTAGGCTCAGTGCCGCCGCCATGGTGGTGGGTGAGGAGCAGCTTTCCTAGTTGGAGTGCGTTTTGAAATGTGTGCTCTGAAAAAATGGTGGAGCCCCTTTGCAAATATTTGAGCACAGACAAGAGCCGGTGCACACTGCAATAGGGGTGGAGTGGTTTGTTTACAGACCGCTTGTTGCCATACTTCTAAGCAGGAAGTGGACAGTGAAAGTAGATCAGTCAAATGAAAACCTGAGCTGAGGTGAGGTTGTGGTCTGCCCATCATCTAGTGGTAAATTTTTAGTGTCCTTGATCAGAAGCATACCTGAGGGACAAACTCTGATAAACAGTGTTCACAAACTATTAAAAACATTACAAACGTACAAACATTTTAACTCCTTTTTTTGTTGTTGTTGTTGTTTGTGGCTCCTGTCAACTCCTTTGTTATTTAAAACAATCTCACTGAAGACGTCTTTATGCCACCGAGAGTAAAATAGATGAGCAGCTGCTTCAGTTCTGAGGCCCGGGGAGGACGCAGCTTGCAGAGTGTTGGCAGCCCTGAGCTGCTGCTGCTCACAACACCAGTCACGGTGTGATTCCTAGGTCAGCTAACAAGTTTTACAAAATGAAAAGTGATTTGTGTCAGTTGAAAGTGAATCAGAACTTCTTACACTCCTGGAGAAAGGTCTTTATGTCCTCCGTTTACCAGCTTCCCTTGGCTAGGAGCCCTGATTTACCTGCTGGGGTGGAGCTCTGGATGGAAGCATCTAGTCTTCCATGGGAGGAAGGCTTTTAAAAGGAAGCAGAAAGTCCCGCTAGGACTTTGCCACCGTTCAGAACTTAATTGTGTCTCTCTTAAGACACATTTCCCAGTTTCAATTACGGTAGTGCTCTAGTCATGTCGAGCGCCCTCCAGTGGACAGAGCACAGGTCACTTTTCCTCGTTCTACGTGCGTTTGTGTGGAATGGATCCTTATGCCTCTGTAAGGAGAACCACCTGTGTAGTACTCCCAGTTAAGAGACTGGCAGGAGAGGGTAGCTGCCTCTTTGAGAGAACAGGTGGTCGAGGGCACATCTGCTTACAGTATGAGACACCAAATGCTCAGGCGCCTCAGGGAGTACAGGATGGCTTTGGCCATGTTTATGACGTGTAGAGGTGAAATTCTTAAGTTCCCAATGAAGATCTGTCGATGTAAAATACAAGTATAGTTCCTTCTGGTGAGCTAAGCAGCACTGGTGGCGGGAAGGTTGTCTGCGCGCACTCAGTGCTTTCGTCCTTACAGACCTTCCTTTCCGCCCCTGTGGTAACGTTCTGTTGCTTCTGAAAATACTATTCAAATCAGCCAGGTTAATAGAGTGAAGCATATTCTGAATTAGTTCTTGAAGTGAAATGGTCAGTTTATGAAGGATTCTTGAGAGTTTAGATTTTGTTTTTGGCTTCTGCTTTTCAGAAACAGGCTAAATCAAATAGTGTAGAGACAGTTGGTGATCCATTTAGCCTTCAGAACTCACAGAAACATGAATACAAATTTCTTGCTTTAAGGGAACATTGTCACATTTGAATGTGACTTTTTAAAATTTACTTCTCTTATTTTTTGGAATAATTGTATCATTTCCCCCTTCCCTTCTCCCAGACCTTCCCATATATACCTGCTCTCATTCAAACTCATGGCCTCTTTTGTAAATCATTGTTACATGCCCCTAACTACAACCTGTTCTGTTTGTATGTTTTAGAGTTGACATTTGGTATTGGATAACGAAGTGTACTCTGCTCTAGGGAAGACTCAGCATTTCTTAGTAGCCTGTAGTTCCCTGTATATAGACTTGAGGCCTCATGATCTGCCCCTCTCCCTACTTTAGCATGTCTCTTGTACTATTTACTATCTACCTAACTGTATATACAGTTATGCATATAATTGTATATAAATAGGCATACATAGTTAACCTGCAATTTTCTCGTCTGGACTGACTATGCTCCCTTCAAATACTGAAGACAAACAAAACCCCAATGCTAGGCAGGAAAAGCCCTCTTGAGTTGTTGGCTAGATCTGTCCAGTATACTCCAGAACATAGTTAATAGCCTATTGCTATTACCCTTGGTTGCCCCCAAGAAGTGGAAGGTAAGTCCCTATTGCTGAAGAGAAACAAGGCCCAGAGGATGCCTCTCCCTGATTCCTAGTTCTCATGGAACCAGAAGACACAGTACAAGCCTCCAAAGGAGGGAGGCAACCAGGAGTCCCACCTAACTGTGCTGCCTTCAGACCACAACAATGACCAGCATGGCAGGATAAACCTTAAGGGTGCAGTAATGGAATTACATACTTTGGGGTAACCAGGAGCGCTCTGATTGGAAGTAGAACCGGCTCAACAAGAGGGAAATGCCTGGTGCTGGAAACCCAGCCAACTACCCAGGGCTAGTGCAGCCATGGATCTTGGTGGAGAATAGCTTGGGTCCAGCTCTACATGTTGTCTTAAGTGTCCAGACTCAGCATGTTAGGTGCATGCTGGAGAAACCCCACAGATGCTGTGTGCACAGTCTGTCAGCCCACTCAGCTTCTTTAAACTGTTCCTAGTTTCACTAGAAGCCTCTAAGCTGAGTGTAGTATTAGGCTAATCCCAAACTTAGAAACAGTGTTGAGGTGGAGGTCGGGTGAGTGTTTTATTTTAGCAGAGTCTTATTCTTGGTCAGTTTGTGTTTGTGTGGAAGTGGTCTTTGTTTATATGGCAGAGTTTGGCTGGACTCAGTGCAACGAGCTGGTGTTCAAAGGCATCATCTAAGCCTGGTGTGGCTCACCCTGCAAGTCACCACAAAAGGCTGAGGCAGGAGGGACAGCCTGCAGTACAGAATGAGACCAGTGTCAAAACAAACAACAAAAGTATGTCTGAATACAGCGCTGCAGCTGTGCCGACCGTGTGCGCAGCATGGGTCTGTGCATGTCCTAGAACACTCACCTACCCCACAGTCCTGTGTGGCTTCCTGCAGCTGCTGTAAAGGTTCTGGGTTGCTGAGACTATGCAGCACTGCACCTAGCTAGGGTCTTGTAGCATTCCAGAGGTTTTCCTGGTTGTGGTTTATCAGCATTTGTTCAGAAGGATATGCTTTTCCATGTCCTACCATGCAGTGCCATACAAAAGCTGTGGCCATCCAGAGCAGTGGTGCTCAACCTTCCCAATGCTGCAACCTTTTACCATAGCTCCTCATGTTGTGGTGACCTCAAACATAACAGTATTTTGTTACTACTTCATACTGTAATTGTTCTATTGGTATGTTATAGATTATAACAAATATCTGTTTTCAAATGGTCTTGAGTGGTCCCTGTGAAAGTGTCATTGGACACCAAAGGGGTCACGACTCACAGGTTGAGAACCACTGATCTGATCTAGATTCTGTTGGAAGCTGCCTCAACCACTTCTCATTTTTTCTTCTGGTGTTATTTGGGATTTAACTCGTTTTGCGTTGATATTCTTTTTTAAAAGTAGATCTATAACAGATACATTAATGATTTTAAAGAGACTATGATTTATAGCTTTTATTCCATGTTAAGTCCTCCCATCATAGAGACCTTATCTGGGGTCAGTGGATTTGAGTGCTGCTGGTTGGTCTGAAGGGGAAGGAAGAGTACAAAAGCTGGAGTTGGGGCCAACTTAAAAATGTGTAGCATTCAGACTTTGCAATAGCTGAAGGGATGGGTCCCGTGTGCCCGTAAGTGAATATGGTCGTCATGCTTACGGTCGGTCGTCAGCCACGTAAAATGTAAGGAAGGGAGTTCACTGCGAGGTGTCAGGAGTGCAGTCTGAAGATCTCATATTTAGGTTGGAGTAAGGATTGGTTGCAGGGTGGTGGCTGCAAACTGTCTCTGATATTTCCTTATACAGGTAAGCAGGTGGAAGGCTGTGTCCCCTCCAGAACTACAGTGACCCGGGCAAGGGCTCAGGAATGAGTTTCCTCACGGTTTGGATGTACTGCTGTAAACAAGTGCACACCACAGGGTTTCTAGAATGGTTTTTAATACTGTTGACTGTAGTGGGTTTGACCTAATGCTGCTTGTATTATGTTAATTTTGGTCCCCAAAGCTGTTTACAGTCTGCAAGGAAGACACCTAGGGACCCTGGCCCCAGTTGGTTCTGATTGGTAAATTAAGATGCCAGCAGCCATTGGCTGGGTGGAGCAAGAGAAGGGAAGAAGGAGATCCACCATGACAGTAGTGTATTTTAAGTTTTTACTCAGCCAATGTGTGACTCTGCGTCTGATAACTATCTGCTAGAGGCCTTCATTACCTACTTTTAGTTGTGCTGTTGCATTTCCTGGGTCCTAAAGTTCTGGACATTGTCTGATCCTGTTCTTGTCTAGGGAATTGCAGTTGAAATCTAGGAATACCAGAAGAGCTGCAGACATTCTGGAGGGCGAAAAATGGTGGCGTTAATGCTGGAGGCAATCTTGCCTACCACCGTGGAGGCTGACTGAGTAGGGGTGCTGTAATCACTTAACAGAAGAAAATTGGTCTTCTGAGGGGGTGCTTGGAGAGTGCTCAGCCCATGTACTGAAGAGACTGTGTTTTCCTTAAGTGCCGTTCTGTCACAGTTGGTATTTCTCTGAAAAGTCGTATGAAGACTGATTACCTACCCCTTTCTCCTCAACGAGAGGCACAGCTGGAACCCATGGCCTGACCCAGTGCATCCAGGGTCCATTGTGACAGCAAGGGCCATACTGCTTTCTGGAAAGCTGTCTTACATACACCTTGCCACTCTATCACTCTGCCTGGGCAGGGATCACCTACTTCCAGCCTTTTGCAACTCCTAGCTGGATCTGGTCACCAGCAAGCTGGTCACGGTGTCTATAGCAGCCCCTTGTGGTTTTTAGTTGAGGTGTGCTCTCTTACGTACTTTTGGCCGCTGGACCCGAGGGTCTTTTAGCTTGGGATCGATCATTCTGTGTCAGACTCCAAACCTTGATGTCGATGCCTTCGAATTCTGCATCGCCCTGCTGACGGTCTGTGTTTCAGGTTTCCACCAGAACACTTCGTCAGCACCTGTTTCACTGTCTTCGGCTCCTTTAGGCCAGTCATAATTCTTTGTAATATACATTTAGAACTATGTCAACTCATGTGGTCTGGGCTATGAATTGTTTCCTGGGAGTGTGGGTTCCGTTGGGTGACTCTCGAATGTAAACGACTCATGGCGTTGTTTTTACTGTGTAGTTCAGCTACCCTGTCCCCAGCACAACTTTGTGATGACATTTTGTTTTACATCCTGACAAAAAGTTGTTTATGGTGTTGTGTTTGGGATTTTGATTTTAGTTCCTTGACGCCTAGTAATAGTTTCCCCTCGGTTCAGCCCCACAGTCCTGTTGTCACACACTCAGAACTTTGCCCTCCTCTTGTTCCAAGCACCCAGCGTCCCAATCCTCTAGTGAATACTCAGCTTATGGGACTGTATGGTCCCGCAGCCTTCCCTACTCCTCTGTCTCTGGACCCCACAGCCTAGCCCTTGCGACTTCATGCCCAGTGCTGCCTCTGCTCCTCTACCTTCTTGTGGTGCTTTACTTCACTCTTCCCCTCTGACCCACACCACTTCCTCCATTCCCACTCACCTTTGTTCCTGCTTTGTCATTGCTAAGAAGATTGAATTGGAAGAACTCCCTTGGACTCCTCTCTCTGTGACTGTCCCTTTACCTTGGACGAACGATCCTTGTGGATGTGGCCAGAACAAGAGCGCCATTGCTCATCCTTCTCCCTCCTGCACTTTGGTGCTTCTCTGAGACCAGCCCGGCTCTTGCTGTCTGCGTATGGACATGCTGTGACTTGCAGTACTAATGAGTTTTAGATCTCCCTTCCCAACTGGTATCAGTGACCACCATGTTACATGTTTCAGGCCCCCTTTCAGTTATTGTAGCAGCAGCCCTGTTGCTGCAGTTGCTTGGAACTTTGAGTCCACCACACCTGGGCAAGCTTTCTACCCCCTGAGCTTTGGCAGATCCTTGGCTCCTTCCTTCATCTCTGACCTATGTTGGAGTGGCTGAGGTGAATGAAAGGCTCGTCCTTGAACCTCCCTATTTGGTTTCTACTCACAACCCAGCTTTAAATAGACACTCTGATTTGCAAATGTACCCTAGCCTTGATTTCTCTCCTATAAATTCTTGGTTTTTCACCATAGTGCATTGCTAAATAGACACCTCAAGCAGTGAGTTGGAAACTGCTCCGCCTGCTCCCATCACCAACTCACGCTGCTGTGACTGTGGCTGTCCTCTCTCCTTTCGTAATGTGCCCAGATTCTCTGCGGGTCTTACCCACTTCTCTCAGGTATAGCCTCACTTTCTTGCCGTAGCTGTGCAACCTTAATGTGGGGCTTTCTGTCTGCCGAGGCCTTGTAGTTTATGCCTTTGTTTCCCCTACATGTACTCAGTGCTGTAGCCAGAGTTAGTGCAGCGACTGCACCAATAGCATGGGCTCCTGTGCCAACTGTTCTGTCTACCCTGGGTCTCCTTCAGACTGAGGAAGCACTATGGGCTCACGTCATTCCTTCCTTCCCATTGTCACCAGTTTACTCTGTGTTTTGAAAAAAGTACCAAACCGCCCTCCCTTATTTGTTTGAAAATGGCCTGTAAAGCGGTATGTATTGTCGCATTACCCCTTACAGGCCCTCCTGGTTTTTGTAAGCTGAACTGGACAGGTACTTCAGACCCCTTGCCCTTGTTTGCTTTCAGCTAATGTTCCTGACAATGAGATCTAAGCGAGCTGCCCTCCAGTTCACACTGCCTCAACTCCTGCTTAGATCCATGATCTGTGGTACTGGGAACAATGTTTATGCTGTCTTGTGGCAGCTTTAGCTACCTGTGGCTGGTAGACACTTAGCGTGTAGCTGCATCACTGAAAAACTAAAATCTTAAAACTTCAACTTAAATGTCCACAGTCACTGATAAATGATAGCTGCCCCCAGAGAGTGTGTCTTTAGATGGGCACCATTTCCCTACCAGCCCTCGGTGCTCGAGCTCCGGTACTCCCAGTACTCCCTTTCATCCCTCTGACACGGTTTTCTTCCCTATACTCAGTTTTGTTACTGCTCCTGCAAGCTGCGTTAGTTAGTGCCTGGTGTTACTGCCCAGGTCTCAGCTGCTGTGAGTCACCTGGCCTGCTGTTGTGCCTGCTTGACTGGTGTCCCTTCTTTCTTACAGGCTTGTGAATTATAGCAAGGATAAGCTGTCCTGTCACCAGTGCTGAGAACCAGCACAAGGCGGGGGGGGGGGGGGGGGGGAAGCAGGGGCAGGCCAGGCTGCGTAGTAAGTTCAGATCACACAGTGAGACCTTGTCTAAGAGAAGAAAAATAAGACTCCAGTTATCCAGCAGACAAACACCCACTTCCTACTGCAGACTGGAGGACTTCAGAGATGTTACACTCACTCCACCATCTCGTCAAATTAGACCACTTAGCTCAGTGTGGGGTTCCTAAAGGACGACAGAGCCCGCTAGTGCGTGTGGGCCTTGCACAGGGCACAGGGTAACAGAGCCCGCTAGCACGCGTGGGCCTTGCACAGGGTATTGACTTTTCCTGCGTGTTTCTACTTTACTCCTTCATGGTGCCTCTTTTTCCTGAACCCTTCTGGTCCCAGCTTGAAAGCTACCCCTTCAGAAAGCCTTTTGAAGCTCTTCAGTGGGACCACTCTGGTGGATGCTGGAATGTTTGCTGAATAGGTGAAGGGAATCTGTGTGTCATATTTACGATGTTTGTGTCTTGAAACTATTGTTCCTTTTAGATCACAAGATTGACAAAATAAAGCACCAGTGGGGTGTTGATGTGCGGCTCCAGATAACGACTCACTTTGGGACTCAGAATACAAAGAAAGGACAAAGACGGGCTATTCTTGAAGTTCTTTGTATCAAAATAATAAAACGCAGTCACATTGTCAGTAAAATCCTTGCTTTCTGAAACACCCTAAATGTTGGGGGGGGGGGGTTTTTCAGGGCTGTAAGGCTTGCTGTCACTAGGCAGTGACATGTCAGTCCAACGTGACGTGGCTACTGGGGCAGGTGGATAAAGAGGGTGAGTCCCGTCTTAAGGAGCAGCTGCTGTCTGGGGTCTCCTGCCAACACACTTTGAGTTCCTTTTTTGGGTATTTTGTGTGCTTTTTAACCTTGTGTATTACGACCTAAAGTTGCTTGTGAAGTTTGGGCTCTGATGGTTTGTCTTTACTGTCCTTTAGGGGGTTAACATCAGCACCATGTGATACTAGGAGTGCCATGCCAGGGTCCTGTGTCATCTCCTGGCTCTGGCAGTTCTCTGTGAGCAAGGGTTTAAAAGTCTTACATATAGTGAACCTGAGTTATGATTTATTACATACTTGATTTCCTGAAATACCTTTTCCCAAATAAAACTGTGTGGCTTTCCTAGGTCATTTTGTCCAGTTTTATGTTCATATAACCTGTTTTGAAGGTCCACATGTAACAACTAAGAGATGACCGTCTTAGTAACCTGTTAACTCACTTAAAAACCCTTTCTTCTTCCTCTTGTGGCTTAGTCTGTTTAATAATAATAAAAAAAATTCACTTGCTGCTGTCCTCAGTGAAGTGTGATACAGTGTCAGGTTGGCTTCTGCTTGTTCCTGTTTCATGAGGTCAGAGCTGTGTTGGACACACAGAAGATGAAGGTGAGAAATGAAGTTCTTTGGATGCATATCCACCTCCTTAGTATGGTGTTATCAGTACATCAGCACATTTTATTTTCTGATAAGCATGTTAGTTTATCAAATATTTGGGTTTAATATATGCTAAGCACTTTGTAGACTTAGAAACTGAAGGTGAAGTTTCTGTCCCCTGAGTACACGTCTTAAGGTTTGAAAGCCAGAGTTCTGGTTTGTTTGATGAGGAAGAGAAACTAGTAACAAGTGCAGATGAGGAAGATTTTTTTCATAAGGGAGGGAAAGTAAAGCATTAAATTACTTCTGGAGTCCTACCCCTGACTGCCTATATTCTGGATGTGGAGACCATCTTGAAATGTAGTTTTGCCTTTCCTGGGCATTGTAGAGCCACAGTGGAGTGTGGAGCGTGCAGCACTGAAAACCACGCCGAGGGTACAGCTGCAGTTCCTGTGGGGAGGGAGAGTTGGGCAGGATTTCTTTATCTGATTCTGCCTTAGCCAGCAATAACTCTGCAGAAGCAAGAAGTGGGCTTGAATTGAGAAGACAGGGGACCTGACCTAGGCTACAGACAGATCAGGATTTGAACTGAAAAGCATAGTTCATTAGTTGGGAAACTTACAGAGTTCAAGACTTGGTTACATCAATAAGAGCCGGCTTTAAGAAAAACAATGATTCCCCCCCCCCCCCCAAGGGAGAATATAACGTTGACTTTATGTTTTAGCAGTTTTGCCTTTTGAACCAAGATAGTAGTTGTTTCTGCATCTGCACAGGGGCCATATGGTAGGTACTTTAGCTTTTAGGCTTTTCATGCTCTGTCTCAGTATTTGGCTAACGTAGAGTAGGATGTCCAACACAAGAATTTATTCTTGGACATTTAGCCTATTTTATCTTATTTTGATTATAGATACTCTGTGTACGTGCATGCGTGCGCATGTAAGACACTTTCAAATTTGTATTGGTTCTGCAGGTTGTATGCAAAACCTATGTGTTTGCATGCTTGGTAATGTTGAAAACTTGCAGGGGAGTCTTGTCTGACTGGCTACAGTAACAGCTTTTTTCTTTTTACAGTCTCTCCATCTTCCATGTGAACTCTGGGGTGGAGGCTCAGCTAGACTCCAACCCCTAAAGAGCTTGGGAAATTCTGACTCAAGTCACACTACTTGTTCAGTGGCTCCTGGTTCCCTTTGAATTTTATTCTGCATCTTCATGGAACCAGGCTGCCGTGGTTCCCTGCCTGCATTAAGTTGGTCACCACATAGTGCCTCTTCCAGATAGTGTCTATTCCCCTTTGTGCTTGTCCACTTCCGGAGTGCTTTGCCCTGACTTTGTCCATCTGGCTGATGCTGCCTTGGGGAGCCTCCTTGACACCTCCCTGTGGTGGCTCCTTGTTTCTAAGATGTGCTTCACAGGTCAGTTCTCCGGTCTCTTATTGGGTGGGGAGGAGTTGGGGGAGGGGAAAAACATGGTCAAATTATATTGTCTCTAAACATTCTTTAATAAAAAAAAATAGAGACTTTTTTAGCTATATCGCCTTAACTTGATTTTTTTTTTGATATTGTAATGCCAGTAATGAAAAGTACTTAGTTTGTCCACAGAGTGAATACTAACATAGATTATTTTTCAGTCCTGTGGATGTAGTTTACAGTCTTTTTGTACACAGTACAGGTCGAATGCCTCTGCTTCCTTTGTCATTAACAAATGAATGGGATTTTAACTTACAAGGTGTTTGCGATAGTTGGTGCTAGCTCTGCTGCTAGCCAGTGTGATGAGCTCTCTCCGCTGTGGTTGTCGTCCACCTTTCTAACTGTGGTCATCTGAGACAAGCAAACCGCCTTAAATGTGAGGCTCACTCTTCTTATTGCTCGCTTCTATCTTTTCTTTGAAATAGTGTTTCTTGTTCTCTGTGATGTGCCTTTGTAAAGATTCCTTTGTCCTGTTCCTTGTGTGCTGTGTATTTTTGCCTTTAATCATGTTTCCAGTATGCTATTTTAAAAATTACCATATAGGTAGTGTGGCGCTGCCTAGTATTTCAACTGGTAGGTATGTGTCTATGTGTGTGTGTGTGTGGGGTGTGTGTGTGTGTGTGTGTGTGTGTGTGCCACATCCTTAATGCTTTCTGATGGGCTTTAGTTTTAACATGTACCTAATGGCTACATTAGTTTGATTTTTACTTTTTAATGGTGTCTGACGGAGTGTGGGTGTGGGTTTACTGTAGAGAGGAACGGCTTTTAGCATGACGAGGCAGTTTGCTGAATGCTTCAAGTCTTCCAGCTCTTTCTGGGTGGTTGGAAGACTTGCTTTCCATTTCTGTCTGCTTTTGTGGAAAAATGAGAATAAAGTTTCAGTGCCTCAGAAATATGAGCATGTAAGTAGGTGTCACCTTCGTGACGCATAGCCATGCTAACACTGGGCTCAGGGAGGCCTGTAGAGCAGGGTGGGACAGGTGTTGGAGTGGCTTCCCTACATCAGCTTCAGGTGTCAGAGTAAAGTGGTCTGATTTAAATAAAGGAATCAGTCTAGAATTTGATTGAGTACATTGAACTAACCAGATTCCAGAGCTGGCACTCCCGTCTGACATGGCCCCTTTTTAGTTAGAAAGCAAGACCTCCCAGTGCACAGTCGGGCACCCCCTCCCCTGCTTATTTTCTTTCTCTTTTTGATGCTGTTGTAAATGGATTCTAATCGTGTTTTGCATATCATTGTAATGGCTAGTTTTAAAATTATTATATTGAAGCCTTATTAAATTACAAAACACACTTGATGGGCGTAAGAGCCTTGAGTGTTACCGGTGTTGTCCACCTTAATCATGCAGTTACTTGTTAGGTTGAGAGAACTGGTTTTTCTCCTCAGGATGGCTCCATTTTAATAGTTGTAAAGATTTAGAAGTACAGGGATTTTTAAGTTTCAAAATAACATTGAGCTTTAATATTTACTTGAAATGCTAATACCTGTTTTTTGTTTGTATTTAGTTCTATGTAAGGTATAGATAATACTGCAGCAGAACACCCATCTACTCACTACAGATTAGTAAGCATTTTTGTAGGTGATACTGTTTTACTGTATCTGATTTTTAAAATAAAACCTAAAACCTGCTAAAGAGCTGGCGCTGACCTTACTGAAGCAGCTAGTTTGATGCCTGCTGTTGCGTGTCTGTGACGGCATTGCTGGGTCACACTAGTGAGCACTGATGAGCTGGGGGGAAAAGATGCTTACAAGACTTTTGTTAGTTGTTGAGAATTTCCTACGTGTATATAATGTACTTTGATCCCATTCACCCACAGTCCTTCTCATCACCCCTCCCAGGCCTACCTACCACCTCAGAAAGCTGCAGATTTCATGTCCTCTTTTTGTTAATGACCCACGGGTTCCAGCTTATGGCACCCATATGCTCATGGGTGTAGTGCCATCCAATGGAGCACGGTTGACCTACTGCTGGAATCCATTAAGAAACCCCACTCTCCCTCTGAACGTTCATCAGTCCTCAGCTCTGGGCTGGGGCTATAAGGGCCTCACCTCCCATGCTGAAATGCTTGCTGGCTTCATCTTGTGCTAGTGTCTGTTTTTAAAAGACTGTATTTTGTTGTATTTTTCTTTACTCTCTCTCTCTCTGTGTGTGTGTGTGTGTGTGTGTGTGTGTGTGTGTGTGTGTGTGTGTACCTGTATGCATGTGGTGGACATCAGAGGACAACTTGGGGACGTTGGTCCTTTCCTTCCATCTCTTGTGGGTCTTAGAGATGGAGCTCAGGTTGCCAGGCTTGGAACCAAGGGCCATTACCCATTGAGCCGTCTTGCCCAGCCCATGGTTGCTTTTTCTTTTCTTTTTTCTTTTTTAATAAGATGTTCTTGGTGATGTTCATAAAGGACCAACTTAACATTTGATTATGCCGGAAGAGTTGGTACTGTCTTGAGTACTTATTGGTGAGGCTGACAATAAATGCAAAGTTATAATTGTAAAATTGAAGTATGTGAACACTTGTCCTAAATATGCATATTCAAAGAACTTAAGTATAGTGCATATGTATGCTTCATAAAAAATAAAGCGCTGCATTAAAAATCTGACAGACAAGACAGAACAAGTGTTTAGGTTTCAACCATGCAGAAGCAGCACTGCAGGGTGGGGGCGGGTGCTGGGAAGTGGCAGACAATGTGGGTAGGCAGGGTACTGGTAAAGCGGGCTGGAATCAGTTGGTCATGACGGCCTTGGGAAGTGGATGGCTTGTGTGGGGCCTTCTGTGGACTTGCGTTAACCTGCATTCTGTCAGTGTTCAGAGCCATGCCCATTGAGCACCCGTCAGTCAATGCTCTTAATCACAGGTGTTTTTCTTATCCTTTAAAACCCACAGTGCTGCTAGCATTTCTGTCATTAGAATTAGCTAAGAAAATTTCTTGTATGTTAAGATGTTAATCATGTCCTTGTTTTAGAAGAAGCACATGAAGAAGGTCTGACTATTGAAGACTAGGAGGCAGGATTCAGTTCTGTGGTCATTCACTGTAGTTCTGGCACTCATAGTTTTATAACGGTTGACATGAATGATTATTACTTGAAAAAATACTTTAGCAAAAAATTTCGTATAATACCGAAGTGTCATTAACTGCAGGATTGATGTTATAGAACTGACCAAAGAAGAACTCTGTACCCCAACTACTGCTATAGTGGGGTGGGGGATGGGGTGGGTTGGTTGGGTGGTGTAGTCTTTAGGGGATGGCCAGTCTACTTGCTGCTTCTCAGCCACTTGTAGCCTACAGTTTATAAGGGTACAACAGTGAGGACAGTACGTTCTGTGTGCTTTGGAAGAGTGGGGTCACTTCAGGAAGACTCCTTTCAGATACACAGATAAGACGGTAAGCAGGGAAGCCATACACCTGGAGCTCATGTGCAGGTAGCTCTGTTTTCAGACTTACACATTTAGTAAAGTTTCTTTAGATTCTGGAGAGAAATCCACAGATTATGAGATTCGGGAATTAGAGCAGTGTTTTCTTTAAATAATTGGATTTGTTCTCATATACATTTTTTAAAAAGTGAGTTGTTGGCATGTGGTTTTATAATGTGTGTGCTTTATGCAGTGATCTTATCCATAGTTAATTCAAAATTCTTACAAGATGAATAAGGTAATTTTATCCTGATGGGAACTTGGAAAATAACCTTAGTGTAAAACTATACTAGTTCTACAAGAGGCATTTATCGATAAAGTCAGATGATATTTGAGCTCACAGATAACTAGAAAAGTAAAACATACATTTAGAGAGCAAGAAGAAAAGAAAGATAAAATGTACACAGATTCCTTAGACTGGGTAAGGAGATGCAAGAGAAACTGTGAGCCCCGCATGCTCCTTGTCAAGAGATCAGACACTGCGTAGCCTGTGGTCTCTGGCACCCAGATGAGCACATAGGCAGGTTCTCCTCATGCAGTTGTGGGTTTTCTGAAACCTTGATTTGGTTCCTGGTTCCATCACCATTTTCTTCTCTTGTGTCTGAGGACTTTCCCTATGGTGTTTTAGGAGTATTTTGCAACTTTGGTTAATATTTAACTTACTGTTTTTGGTTCTAAGTTTCATGGGAATACCAGGTTAAAGTATTTGTGACATCCCTTACCCCATTTTACCCCATTTTATCTGTTTTTGCTGAGTTTGCTTTTCTTGAGCTTTTTCTTTTAATATTGAAGAATCTCCCACAGTGGCAGTTACAGGAAATATATGATTGGTCCCTTAAGAGATTGGCAGGGTGTGCTTGGAAGGGAGCAAGCAGCCTTTGGCTTAAAGTCTCTGGTGAGGAAAAGTTTCCTTTGGAGCAAGGCCCTGTTCTACTTCTGGGTGGACTTGCCAGGGTATTGTTGTTGTTTTGGTGAATAATGCTTAGAATTCTTCCATTTTTGGATCTTTTTGCAAAAAATTCTTTGACCTGCGTGTTGCTGCTTAAAACTGTCAGCGCTCTTTTCGTCCTGTTTCCATTCTGCCTGTTGGCTGACATTTGTCCTCCACCCTCCAGGGCTGCTGTGAGGAGCAGGGATGGTCTTCATAGGGTGCTTCGTTAGGCTCTAATACTGTATGCTAATGGATTGTGTGTTCAGGACTCTAACATGTGCAGGTACTGAGTTTAGAATATGAGCTTTTCCCCCATAAAATTTTTACATATTGTGTTCTACATAACCAGCTCAGCCATATACACCAGGCAAGATGGTGTTTGGGTCGTGCACCACCACTAAGGAGGAAGCATGGGTGGTGCTCAGCCTGTATGTAGTAGTGGCACTGCCTGGTCTCCTGACCTGTCTGTGTTGGTCACATGAGGAGCTAGATACAGTCAGGGTTCAAGTCCCCCTCTGCCAAAGCTGCAGTGGGCCTGCACTTTCCTGAGGGCTAGGGACTGCAGCACTACCCAAGGTGAGCAAATCGAGGCCGCACTCCTTTCTGCACACAGGAGTGGGCATCATTGTTGATTAAAGATGGAACGTTTCTGTATCCACTATCTGTTTAGAGCAGAAGGTTCTTGAGGCAGCGGTCCCCTCCCTTGACACCTAAGTGTCATTTTGTACTCTGAAGCAAGGGCCCAACTTGAGCTTACCTGTTTTAGCTTGGAAGGAGCGATGGAATCCAGATGTGGTCCCAGCTCAGGAGGGTGAGCAAGGCAGGAGGCCAGCCTGGGCTTCAGAGTGAACAGTTCTCAGTGTGTTCCTCTACGTAAACATTGGTCAGTAGTGTGGGGTTTCTAACTTCATTAGATGTTGAAAAACACCTTTGCATGAATTGAAAATACACTCATACCTAGGAGTCCTTTCTGCGTCTTTTATCCATTCACTATTGATTGTAAGTACTCACTATGGTAACTGCAGTGCAGCCTGCTTGGGATAGATAGACATTAATAATGGAATCTGGTTATACAGTACCTAGAGGTCATGAGCCTTAAGCTCCCATTTTATCCTTGGTGATTTGGTAGTTTTCTTGAATATTGTACAGTTAAGCCAAAGGGAAGACATAGTTTAGACTAAAATTCACCCGTGGAAGATGTTACACTATTGAGTCACGGGGCATCCATAACAGTTGACATGGTGTGTGTGTGTGTACAACATTGTTGGAACTTAGACAAATCTTATTCACAGGTGTACTTTTATTTGTGCTTCAGACTTTGACTTAAGGTAATTTTGCTTCTTAAATAAGTTGCATAAATCACTATTCTGATCTGGAAATTGTGTTATATTAGGAAAATCAATGTTTGTTTAATAAAAATTTGGTGTTTTTTCTTTTTAAAAAAACTCCACTGCCTCCTGACTGTTGGGATTTCCAGGCATCCTGAAGGCATGCACAGCCTTCAGGATTCATAGTGCTGCTAGATTTTAACTAGTAGTGCTCCCTTGGCTGGCTTTCACTAGAGAAGAACTGTTTTCTAGCAGTACCTTGTGTCTACAATCTGTGTTTCTACTGAGAAGAGCTTCCTGGACATAACTCTTACTTAAGCTCAGTGGTGATGGAACCGTGGCTGGTCTGAATTTTCAGTGTATGCCATGGTGAACTAGCTCTTGGTGGTGATGGTGGGGGTCATAGCCCAATACAGGTAGCAGAATCACAGTGACCTGGGTTAAAATCAAGCTTAAATTGTAATGACTTAATGGAACTAACTTTTCAGGGTATCTGAAGCTCAGCGCACAACTGCTGTGACACTGCTGCGTGGACAATGGCTACTCAAGGTTTGTGAATCTCCTCACCGAGGGTGGGGTCTGCCTCACAGGCCCTGCTGGCTTGGTGAAATAATCAACAAGCCACCCGATGGGATCTAGTGAGTGGGCGGTTCTGGAGCCCGAGCACTATTAGGTCACCCCTGTTCCATGAAGCTCATACTGGCCCTCACTCTGCTCTCCTTGGCTGCCTCTTTCTAACAGTATTTCAGTGGGCCATCGCCGTAGATGTCTTACTCAGGTAGCGTTTCGGAGCGCTAACACACTCTTATTTTTACAGCTGACCTGATGGAGTTGGACATGGCCATGGAGCCCGACAGAAAAGCTGCTGTCAGCCACTGGCAGCAGCAGTCTTACTTGGATTCTGGAATCCATTCTGGTGCCACCACCACAGCTCCTTCCCTGAGTGGCAAGGGCAATCCTGAGGAAGAAGACGTGGACACCTCCCAAGTCCTTTATGAATGGGAGCAAGGCTTTTCCCAGTCCTTCACGCAAGAGCAAGTGGCTGGTAAAAGCATTTGTGTTTGGGAGCTGGCGTTAAGTTTCTTGACAGGGCTGTGTGACAGCTCAGACACAGCACGGGTGGGTTGGAGGACAGGCAGTGGAGTCTCACATGCCTAGTGAGTGTTGGATTTACCTTTCCCAGATATTGACGGTCAGTACGCCATGACTCGGGCTCAGAGGGTCCGGGCTGCCATGTTCCCTGAAACACTAGATGAGGGCATGCAGATCCCATCCACGCAGTTTGACGCCGCTCACCCCACCAACGTCCAGCGCTTGGCTGAACCGTCGCAGATGCTGAAACACGCAGTTGTCAATTTGATTAACTACCAGGATGACGCGGAGCTTGCCACACGTGCAATTCCTGAGCTGACCAAACTGCTAAATGACGAGGACCAGGTACGCAGTGACGTAACTTGCTTTGCAGTTTACTTTGAGGGAGGCTTTCAAGGGGATGCCAATCAAGTCTCAGAAACTAATGGTGCATCTTCATCCCTTACTCTAGGTGGTGGTCAATAAAGCTGCTGTTATGGTTCATCAGCTTTCCAAAAAGGAAGCTTCCAGACATGCCATCATGCGCTCTCCTCAGATGGTGTCTGCCATTGTACGCACCATGCAGAACACAAACGATGTAGAAACAGCTCGTTGTACGGCTGGGACTCTACACAACCTTTCTCACCATCGCGAGGGCTTGTTGGCCATCTTTAAGTCTGGTGGTATCCCAGCGTTGGTGAAAATGCTTGGGTAAGAGAGCATGTTCAGGGAACTTGAAGGGTAGGAGGTAGAAGGGTGCTGGCATGGCCGACAGAGGTTCTCCTCTCTTCCCAGGTCACCAGTGGATTCCGTACTGTTCTACGCCATCACAACACTGCATAATCTCCTGCTACATCAGGAAGGAGCTAAAATGGCAGTGCGCCTAGCTGGTGGGCTGCAGAAAATGGTTGCTTTGCTCAACAAAACAAACGTGAAATTCTTGGCTATTACAACAGACTGCCTTCAGATCTTAGCTTATGGCAATCAAGAGAGCAAGGTAGAGTGATGAAAGTTGGTTCCACAGAGTGTGGAACCAGAGCGTTCAGTACACAGGCTCATAGATGTGTGTCTCACCCTTTGTGTGCATCCTAGAGAAGTGTGTCTTTAAACATTGAATGTGTGTGTGTGTGTGTGTGTGTGTGTGTTGCTAAGCACTGAAGGGATGGGGAGCAGGCAGAGAAGAGGGACTGGGTGTACAGAGGAAACGGTGGTTGAGGTCTTGTGGCGATCTTTGAGGAAGAAGTGAGGTGTTATCTAGGAGGAGGCAGTGAGAGGAGAGGGTGGCATCTACTGCAGTCCTGAGGAGGAAGAGGGCTGGTGTGCTAGAGAGGTTAAGAGACAGACATAGTGTTAGACAGAGTTGGGCTAAGGCTGTAGATGGGCTAGGCTGGATGGATCCGGTGAGGCTTTGTCAGACATACCGAAGTCCAGGAGATACGATCTTACACACAGGCATGGGGTGAGACCTGCCAGGGGAAGTGTTCAAGGACCTTAAGGATGAGGGAGTGGGCGTTCTGCAGTGTCTCATAAGGTACACAACGTAGAAGGTCAGAGTCAGAAGCTATGGGCTCTTAGTGCCTATTTCCAACTGGCTGTTCTGACAGAACTTTCACCACTACTATAGGAAACCCTGCTTGCTTTTCATGGTCTTTTCCCTCTGTTTTCACTATGGAGAGGTGTCCAGAGTTGATTTTTTTTTTTTTCATGCATTGTTGTTTTGCCTGCACGTCTGTCTGTCTGTCTGAGGGTGTCGGATCCACTGGAACTGGATTTGCAGGCAGTTGTGAGCTGCCATGTAGGTGCTGGGACTTGAACCTGGGTCCTCTGGAGCAGCGGCCAGTGCTCTTTAACAGCTGAGCCATCTCTCTAGCTTGAGCTGGTGTATTCTTGAGGAGAGTTGGTGTGCCTGGATTTGAGCAGAATTGTAGCACAGGAGTCATATAACTGGGACCCCACGTGGAGACTGGATCAGAAGGGTCCAGAGACACATTTAATTGTAAGCTGGCTAAAGTTCTCACATGCACAGTAACTCAGTGATGGCGCTGTTCTACAGCATTTTCTGAGTCTCAGGACTGACAGTTCCATATCTCTCTAGCTGATCATTCTGGCCAGTGGTGGACCCCAGGCCTTAGTAAACATAATGAGGACCTACACTTACGAGAAGCTTCTGTGGACCACAAGCCGAGTGCTGAAGGTGCTGTCAGTCTGCTCTAGCAACAAGCCGGCCATTGTGGAAGCTGGTGAGTACACACATTCATCCCGAGATCGCTGTCAGTACATGGGCGCTTGTCCCTGAGTCAGAGACAACAAAAACACATCACTCTGTAAAGCTTGTTTCTGATTTTGATTTTGGTAAATGTGAGGTTGGGCCTCACTGGCAATCCTGTGAATATAGAGTAGTACAGCTTAGTAGAGAAGTGGTTTGGTTTGGTTTGGTTTAAGATTTGTTGTTAATGTGTTCTCCTCAGTGATAGAAAAGAAAATACATGGTTTAATGTCCAAGCCTCTTGGTTTGGCCCAAGAAAGTAGTTTCTGGCTTCCTTTCAGTAAGCAACTAACATCTGTCTAGGCTGTTGAACCAAGCTTCAGATCCCAAGTAGAAGCAGAAAATGATGAAGGCATTGTAGGGAAAGGTGCTGAGGATGAGGCACAAGGCTGCAGCAACCATCTTTGCGCTGTTGGGAGCACTTCAGGTTACTGAGGTAGTTGCTAACAGTGAAACCATGGGCCTGGGAAAGACGAGTGTGGCCTGTGTTTTGTGGAGTAAAGGGATAGTAAGTAGTTCTGCCAGCTTTCCAGAGCCTCTCAAGACTTGTTTAAATGCAAGCTTGTAGACTGACTGGGGCAGTTGGGGACGCATGTACATGGGGCCTTTTCAGATGCTCCAGCGCATTCTGGTGTGCATGTGTTCATTTGAATGTACTTAGAGCACCTGGGATACTTGAAGCAGTGCGATGGACACCATTACCATGCATTCATCTGTAGAGCAGTAGGGAACTGGTTCCTACTTAGTCTTGTGAAGAAGAGCACAGCACACAAAGGCAGGTGCTGAGCTCAGTGCACAGGCCTGGAACCCCAGCACTCAGGCAGGGGCAGAGTCAAGAGGTCTAGGACTTCCTGGGTTATTTAGCAAGGCCTTGTTTCAGAATAGAACAGAGGAATGTGTGTTATGACAGGAGTGGACAGCACATAACAATGACAGCTACTGAGGAGGTCACCCCAGAAAAGGAGGAAGCAGCAACCTTGTTTCTGCTTGAGCCGTGGGAGCTTAGGTGCCCTCTGGGTGTAGAGCATTGTGTGGGCCATGTCTTAGAGCAAGGAGAATGTTGGTACAAACACAACTTGAACAGTATCAGGTAATGAGCTAGGCTGGGCCCTGGTGCACAGGAGTGACTGTGCTGTTTGGTAACACGTGGGGAACACTGTTAAAGGCCCTCAAGGCTGATAACTGAGGCGGTTGTCGTAGAGGCAACTGTGTGCTGTGCAACTTTGCTGAGCAGGAGGGGAGCTGCACAGTGGAAACCACTGAAGGAAACAGCTGGCTTAGAAAACAAACCTAGCAAGTAACTAGAAGTCCTTGGTCTTGGAAACAGTCCTAGTCCTTAGCAGCCATGAGACTTCAGGAACAAACCAGAGAAGCTGTCTTTGGCAAGAACATTGGCACCTTGTAGGTTAAGTGGAACTGTCAGGGCCTTGCTAATTTGTTAACAAGGTTATTTAAGAAAGTGACATTCAGCTAGAAGGACATGGGGAAAGCCAGGCTAAGGGTGGGAAGCTGCCTGAGTTTATGACAGGAAGGAAGAGGGGTGCCTCAGAAGAGCCTAATGGGTTGTTGCCACTGAGACCTGCTGTCTTTTAAGCTATTCTGATGAGCATTTGGGGCAAGCATGTTCTGAGAGTTAATAGTTGTATAAAGAAAGTAGCCAGCCATTTACTAAAGGCGGAGCATCAGCCTCAACCCAGGTCACTGCCAGCAGCTGGAGGCAAGCTGTGAGGAAGGAATTATTTGAGAGACCATCTTCATCAGGTCAGGAAGGTGGCAAAAGCAAGTCTAACTGGTCAGGTTTGAGGATACAGAGGGAATGTGAAAGATGAACAAGGAGGTAAGAATGTGTCTCTCGTTCAGAAGTGATTTCAGTTGAAGACAGGGGTGTGTTTTAAGTGACTTGTTATGTGGCTGTCAGTGTTGCCCAGGCTATCTTGAACTCTGGCTTAATTAGCCCTGACTGACTGAGCTACCGAAGTGCAGCTTACCTGAGTCCTAGGGTGTCTTCACCCATTGGTTCACATCTGTACTTCAAGACTTGCAGGCATTGCCTTCCCACTCAGATGACCTCATGACTTGAGGACTGCAGTGATTTCCTCTGTGCACACCATGTGATGGTCAGCAAAGCATGCACAAAATGCTTCATCTAGCTCAGAACAACCCTGGTGCTGAGAGCCATTCTGGAAGTGGCTGAATGAAAGGAGTTGGTAGTAATGTCACCTGCAGGTGACAGAGACAGTGAAACTGTTGATAAATGATAGAAGGAGACAGCATGAGTTGTCACTGGCAAGGTGGACTAGAAAAGAAAGCTGTGTGACATTCTAGAAAACTGAAGGAAAAATAAAGTCCTCAGAGGAAGAGAGCAGGCTTTGCAAGTCAGGGGACTCTGTGAGGGCTGACAGGCCTGCCTAGCTAAGAGCCTTTGATGTTTGACTCTGCAGGTGGGATGCAGGCACTAGGGCTTCACCTGACAGACCCAAGTCAGCGACTTGTTCAAAACTGTCTTTGGACTCTCAGAAACCTTTCAGATGCAGCGACTAAGCAGGTATGTTGTGCACAAGTTGCTGCCTTGATGCTTGGGTCTCCACGAGCCCTGAACTCAGCCTGTTTTTATCTCAACAGGAAGGGATGGAAGGCCTCCTTGGGACTCTAGTGCAGCTTCTGGGTTCTGATGATATAAATGTGGTCACCTGCGCAGCTGGAATTCTCTCTAACCTCACTTGCAATAATTACAAAAACAAGATGATGGTGTGCCAAGTAGGTGGCATAGAGGCTCTTGTGCGTACTGTCCTTCGTGCCGGTGACAGGGAGGACATCACTGAGCCTGCCATCTGTGCTCTTCGTCATCTGACCAGCCGGCATCAGGAAGCTGAGATGGCCCAGAATGCCGTTCGCCTTCATTATGGACTACCTGTTGTGGTTAAACTCCTGCATCCACCATCCCACTGGCCTCTGATAAAGGTGAACTGTCAGAGCAGGATGCACTGCTGGGCATAGAGGTGGTCCGCTGGGACGGATGGCTGGGAAGTAAAGTGGTGGGGTCAGAAGCGTCTGTTTACTCAACGAGGCTTGTGCTTTGTTGTGTTGTCCACTAATCCCCCCTCTGTAGGCAACTGTTGGATTGATTCGGAACCTTGCCCTTTGCCCAGCAAATCATGCGCCTTTGCGGGAACAGGGTGCTATTCCACGACTAGTTCAGCTGCTTGTGCGAGCGCATCAGGACACCCAGCGGCGCACCTCCATGGGCGGAACACAGCAGCAGTTTGTGGTAGGTCAATCTTTGTGACACGTGGCTGTTGTAAAGGGTGGGGTGAATGCAATCTCCATGTGCTGTCTCTCTCCACCTCCCCATCCTTTGCTGAAGGGCTGCTAATGACTGAAAAAAACCTAACCTTTGTCTAGTTTCCAGAGACTCTGGTAATATTTCCCTGGTCAGTCTTAAAAAAGGACCTGGAGTGTAGTGCACTGCTGCGGGTTAGATCTTGAATGTGTGTGCTGATATAGGAAATCTACCACATCCATATTTGTATCCAACTCTATCAGGTTCTTCCTCCACATCAGAAAACAAGAGGAAGCCTGTCACAGCAGGTTTTAGAACCCTGCTGCTGGTGGTTTTGTGCATTTGCTTATTATTATTGTTTCTGGCTCCTCCATAGGACGGCCTCATTGTAAAGGTGCCACCACCTATATAGTCTATGAACGAAATTCTGTGTCCTCGTAGAAATCAAGTTGACTATAAAAATAGCAGTTGTAGATTGGAAAGCAAATCCACAGACTGCTGATTGGACTCTGAGCAATCCCCTGGCATCTCCGTGGGATTTCAACTGTAGGAGTAAAGCCAAGGGAAGTTTTCATGAGATACATGTAAGAAGTAGAGGACAAGTAGAAAGAACCATTGGAATGGCCCACAGTCACTCACCTCTTATCCAAAATGGTTGCTGATCTTCCATGTGCTGAGAAAGCCCACTTTGGGATTTGAAGGACAGGGAATCTGAACAGTTATTGTGCGAGGTGCCTGTGGGGTTTGCATCTGCAGAAGCTCAAGTCTCTTGTGCAAAACTTCTCCATTGTTCCTGTGCGCACCCTCGGGTCACGCTGGTCCTTAGGGCACATGGTGAGAGTGAGCCTCGGGGAGTAGTGGGCAGGGCAGGCTGGGCTTGGCACAGGTGTAGGCTTTTCTGCAGCTGCACTCGATGTATGGGTGGTTGAGTCTGCAGATGTGAGAGTCACAGCACAGGAAAGCTGCTCACTCTGTATATGGCGCTGTGCAGGGAGAAGGCCTGCTTCTGGGAACCTTCCGTCATACTCAGCAGAAGGAACCCTCCATTACTGAGCAATGGGCAAGCTGTGAGGACCTTTGGAGACAATGCAAATAAGTAGCTAGCAGCTGCTGCTCAGAGAGTGCCAGCTTGTTAACTGCTTTTCTCTTACTAGGAGGGCGTCCGCATGGAGGAGATAGTTGAGGGGTGTACTGGAGCTCTTCACATCCTCGCTCGGGATGTTCACAACCGGATTGTAATCCGAGGACTCAATACCATTCCATTGTTCGTGCAGGTACGTTGGCTTCGGAAGACTGCCTGCCAGACTCGGGTCCCTAAGCACTGAGAGGGTTAGAGATCAGAGGCCTTTCCTTTTTAGTCAAGAGCACTGGTGGTACTACATACAGCCTTAGGGGGAGGGAGGGCCAGAGGACAGTTCTAGAAATCCTTTATGCCAGAGCAGCCTTCTCCCGGGAACACAGATTCGGAAACAGGAACACAGCAAGTGGGTGCTGCTGACACTCCACATTGGTCTTGTTTGTACCACAGTTGGGTCCATGGCATGCTTTATCTTGGCTTTAATTAGGTCTTGTTTCTATGGTTTTTTCCATAGTTGCTTTATTCTCCCATTGAAAATATCCAAAGAGTAGCTGCAGGGGTCCTCTGTGAACTTGCTCAGGACAAGGAGGCCGCAGAGGCCATTGAAGCTGAGGGAGCCACAGCTCCCCTGACAGAGTTACTCCACTCCAGGAACGAAGGCGTGGGTAAGCAGAGGAGTCTAGTCCACTAGCTGTCTATGCACTGGGGCCGGGCCGGGCCTGGCCTCAAGGGCTCTTTTCTTTTTCTATTCCAGCAACATATGCAGCTGCTGTCCTATTCCGAATGTCTGAGGACAAGCCACAGGATTACAAGAAACGGCTTTCGGTTGAGCTGACCAGTTCCCTTTTCAGGACAGAGCCAATGGCTTGGAATGAGGTAGGCCAGCATTGCACCGGTCAGTGCTTTCACTGGGCTCTGACTGCAGCTAGCATGAGTACAGTCTCAGAACTCACGAACGGGGGGGGGGGGGGGGGGGGGGGGGGGGG
>CM052706.1:3063193-3090949 GCA_028551405.1 Uromys caudimaculatus | reverse complement strand
AAGCAAGCACCACACTGTTAGCACCACTGTAGCACCCTCAGTAGACAGCATGCCTGGGGGAGAGGTTCCCAGGATGCTGGCAGGCAGGGAAGGGAAGATAGGGCTTTCCAGAGGGAGCCTTCTGACTGCAGCTCCAGTTTTGAGCTGTCCTTGGGAGCTAGACACCTGACTCCTCTGCAGCAGCCACCACGTCAAAGGGGAACGGGCACAGATTCGGTAGGTGCTTTGATCTGGGTCCTGCTAGTGAAAGGTGCTGGCAAGATAAGCCGCTGCTCTTGATCTGACAGGTCTGATGGCTGTCAGCTCTCTAGAGAGTGATCTTCCACCACATTGTCTCCTGAAAGTAGTGTCCTGAGTACAGTTATAAACTGGAGACCTGGGGGGAAGGCAGCATGTTCTCCTAAGTCCGTGTGGAATGTGGTCTGTCCATTCTCCTAACCCTAACTCTTCAGCCCCACACTAGAAGAAGTAGCAGGTCTCTGCGGTCAGTGGTGAGGCCAAGCAAGCAGCCCGGGAGAGGGCTGGCTCAGCAGGTGAGAGCCTGGCCATCGTAGTTGGAGCTCTGGAACCTATGTTTTTAAAAAGCCAGATGGATGTGGCAGAACTGCCTAGAGCACGGAGCCTAGCAGCAGAAATGAGAGGCCCTGCCTCAGGCTGGTGAGATAGATGCTTAGCAGGTCAGGGCACCTGATGATCCAGGTAGCAGAGGGGAAGCCAGCTTCCTTCTTCCACATGTGGCAGTGGTACCCAGTAAATGAAAGTGGGATAATGTTTTAAAAGACACTGCCTCAGCAGAGTGGAACGCAACTGACCCCAGAGAGCAGTGCCCTGGCCTTCACACGTGCGCTGCGGCAGGGGGCATGCACTCGGGTTCTCAAAAGGAGAGGCACAGACCTCTTAGCCTGGGAACTGTACCATTTGTATTTCCAAGAGATCTTCACAACTATAGAAACCACACCCCGTGTCTGGTTTGGGTGGGGCCAGCAGACTGTAAGCCAGACATTCTCAAGAGCTTAAAGTGCTGTCAAAGGCAGAGCACTGTGGGTAATAGCAACTCCCAACAGCTAAGCAAGATGTCACGTGACCGTTTGGTGCATGTTCAGTAAAAGAATCCAGCATGGCTGAGTTGAGAAAATCACTGAAGTGCGTAAGTAGAAAAGCAGAGAACAGGCAGTTCGTGGCTGCTGGCCCTGGGATATGTGGGGTCCTGAACAGAGCCACCTACAAAACAAGTGACGACCTACTGCACAAGGTTCCGTAGGAGCTGTGTTTCTGGGCCTGTTGCCTCTTGGATAAAACTGCTAGTCCTCTACCACTGGGGCCCTGGCTGCAGGCTAGGCCAACAGTCTGACCACGAGAGTCAGAGGCCAGCATTTCTTTCCCTTGTGCTGCCTGTGGCGTGGGTGAGGCTGGGGTTGCCACAGCTGAGCCACCTGGGCTGTGGCTGTGTTGGGTATCAGGGAGATTTATTTGTACACTGTATTTTTCAGTGACTGGGGAAGGGGGTAAAAGGCCATTTGTGAGCTGCCTGGGACTGGGCAGGGCGGGAAGGCAACTCCTCCCCTTGGCTTCTTAGCAGCTCTGCTGGACCAGAGCACAGGAAATACCAGCCCAGTGTCCCAGGAGTCTTGTGAGTGCATGCAGAGAGCAAAAGATGGACACATGTGAAGAGCTGAGGGCACCACCACAGCTACCTAGGGATCCCCAGGGCAGCTGCAGCCACTTACTGGTGTTTCCTGAGGGGCAGCACAACCAGCCCCTACTTTCAGGCTGTGGTTTAGGCTTGAGCTGGGGGCTGCTAGTGGAGGGAAGGAGGAGAGTAAGGCCTGCCCGGGCAGCCACCTGCCTGGTCCTCTGCCTCCTATCTGTGACTCACAGTGTGCTTAGTGGCAGCTGGAGTTAGGGAATGAGACTGAATGCAGGCAGAAGCCTGGGTCTGGACTGCCACCACACTCAGCTCAGGGCAGGGGTCGGCTATGTCTGTTTTCTTGAGGGAGGGCAAAAGAGGAGCTGTGCTTGCCTCCTTCCCCCCACTAGCCAGCGTGCTCACCTCTCAGATTTCCACAGTAGTTTGTAAGCTTGGGGAAGAAGCCATATCACATTGAGTGGAAGAAGTGTGTGTGTGTGTGTGTGTGTGTGTGTGTGTGTGTGTGTGTGTGTGTGTGTGTGTGTGTGTGTGTGTGTGTGTGTGTAAGAGAGAGAGAGACTGACTGACTGCCAGACCCCTTGCCTGTAAACAAGCCACCTGACAGAATGTTCCGGAATGTTAAAGCCTTCCTGGTTTCGATTGTTCTATGTTCTTCTGAAAAGGGGAGAGGAAGAGGAATGCCCCATTGTTTTGAAGCAGTTCCCAGCAAGATCCCAGAACTCAAGCACTGGACAGAGAGGGGAGCTAAGACCTGAATGAACCTGCTCTTTTAGAACACTCAGCCATGCCACTGCATAACACAGCCAGGCCAGGTCCACGTGGGTGCACAGCCTGGTGAGACACCACTCCTAGCTGCATGAAATCCTTAGTGCTTCTGTGTCTGTCACCCCATCCAAGTCCTGGTAGGAAGCTGAGGCCTTTGCGGTCGGGCACAGTATGGCCATTTTTATCATGGGGCCAAATGGGAGCTGGCAGGCTCTCCAGATCGCCATGTCAAGGCAGGGCTGCTGGTGACAGTAGGACCAGCTTCTCTGCTACAGAAGGGACCCTCTGCCTGCTTGCCATCCGACCTGGGCTAGCTGCTTCTGGGCATGGTTCATATGTGTACACCTCTCCAGAGAAACATCTGGGAGTACCCAATGGGCCAGCTATGTCTGTTCTCTTGAGGGAGTAGCAAATGGGCCAGAAACCTTGTCTGAAGTCCCAGCGGCCCCAGCCTCCTGTCTGGGGCTGGCTCAAACATCCTTCAGTGTCCACCAGACTTGTCACTTAGCACGTGGCAGATTGTAAAGGATGAGGGGCAGTTGGGAGAAGCAAATCTGCCTTGACACCGGCATCCCCACAGCTGCTGGACTCTAGTGTGGTGCACTCCCGCGTGCAAACTGAACTTGCCGTGCATGTGAGTCTCACCCAGGCCTCCCTAAGATTCTTGGAATTCTGTCCTTGAAAAGGAAGTGGTCATGCAACACCAGAGGAAAGAGGCTTAGACAAGTCTGCTCCCTAGGTGATGCAAGAGTTGCTGCTCACCTGAGTGGAGGCCACCTGACCTCCACATACGGAAGAATAGCTTAGTCATCCCAGTCAGTGAGAGGGCTTGAGGCATCAGGTTCTGGCCCATTGATTTTATTAGCTCCACTTGAGGCTGGTGAGAAAGGACCGTGTGGGATCTGACCACACCGTGCATCGGAGGGGAGCCGTGAGATGGTCTTGGCTAATGCCCAGCAGCCTGGAGGAGTTCCAGAGCCAAGGAAGCCACCACAGTATCGACGGGTGAGCTGTGGAAGAGCAAAGTGGTGGGTAACGTGTGTGGGGCAAACCTCCCCTTTAAGAGGGCTGGGCCTCTGAAGCCCACATATCAAGAGCCCCATTACCAAAGTCCCCGGTTGGGCCGGTGCCTCTCAACTGTGCCTCAGCCTCAGGCCCTGAGCACCACCAGCCATTTGAGTTTGCCTATGGGGGCCAGTGGACAGGTGTAGCCAGCCTGCCCAGCCCCTGGTTCCTAAACCGCTCCACACCCCCTCTAACCCCTTCTTGCTCGGCACTGCTAGCTCCTGTCCACTGTGGGCCCTCAACCACCGTGCACTGTGGGATAATGGTCGGAGACTGCAAGGGGGCAATTAGGAGCATAAAATAGAAACTTGGTTTTGTTTGAGACACATGTAAACCTGGCTAGGAACAAAGGAAAGCAGGGCACTGAGCAGCCTCCTGAAGAGAAAGTTAGACCATAGGTGGCACCCTCAAAGGCAAGGAGAGAGCTGTTAGTACATAACCGGGTGGGTGGGTGGGGTGCCGCATGAAAGCTGCAGCCCAGTGGACAGGGCTGCCACCCGGAGACAGTGCCATGCATTCCTGTTCTGTGCATCAAAGGCCCTGAGGGGTGGTGGAATGTCTTTGAACTTGGCCTGCTTCTGGCAGAGTCCAGGCCAGTCCTGTGGGGCCACACTGTCCACCAAAGCCCCAGAAGGGCTGGCATGGATGGAAGGCCAGCCTCCTGGCAGGGCAGTCTGAGAAGATCAGTGCCACCCACTCAAGTGGGGACATCTGAACGAGCCCTGAGAGACAAGGCAAGGTCTGCCCGTGTCCTGGCCGTGGGCGGAAAGGTCACAGCTTTGCAGAACGTTAAGCCTCTTTTGGACGTTTGATCCAAATTTAAGTCCAGCACAAAAATAAGCTACCTTTGGTCTCAAGGCAAACGGCCTCAGCAGGTGTGGAGCCCCAGATGGCTGGCAGAAAGGGCTTCAGGGAGCTGGCTGACCACCTCCCTGTTCAGTGGTCCCGCCACCAAGCACCAGTCAACACTTGTGGCTGTTCTGGCCTCTGCCTCACACCATGGGCCCCAGCAGGTGAGAAGGACGGTGCCATCCAAACCAGCCTCTTCCTAACCTCACAGGACTGGCCGTGAGCTGCTGCATAGCATCAGCCTCACGGGGCCGCAGCCACAGCTCCCTTCAGATGGATACTAAACCCCAGATGCTGTGTCTGAAACCAAACGACAGGGAATGCCAGATCCCAGTGAAGGCTGGGCTATCCTTAGAAGTGGCTCTTCCTCTAGGTAGGGAATGCAGGAACCAGAGCCATCTCCCTGGGCACTGTGCTCACCAAGCCTCATCCTAGCCAGGCTGCACTGAACTGACTGGTGGGGTTGTCAGCCGTAGCCCTGCTTTCCAAATTGGGTACCTGTCACTCAAGGCTGTCACTCTACCAAGTGTCACCATCGCTAAGATACCATATCTTCCTTCAGTGTGTATGACATACTCCTTGGGTGACAGGTCAACCTCTAGTCCATAGGTCTCACTAATCAGATGTTCTCAACAGACTGTCCAGTGAGGGGTGGGGCTCTCCTCACACTGTCAGCTGCTGGGTGTTAGATCCCCCTACAGAAGGCCCAAGGAAGGCAGCCTGGTGACTGGCAGGGCCAAGGCTGCCTCTGCTGACTCCCACAGTCCTCCATCACCAGGCATGTGAGCCTTCCCCAGTGGGAGGAGTCCAGTTGTATAGTGAGTGACAGGCCACAAGATATTGGCCCCGATATGTAAGGATGGAATGGGGGGGGGGGGCAAAAACAGTTTGGAGCATTTGCTGGCCTGAGCAGTCACTTGACTCCTCATACCTGTGAGCTGGAGCCAGGCGCTCCAGGGCCTGCAGAAGGCAGCTGGTGTCCTTGAGGCTGTCCAGGAGCTTCTCATTGGACGTTACCTGAAACGCAAGAAGACAGCTTTAGTTGCTCCATCCCTGCCCTGCTGCTGTTAGACAGTGGTCCATAGTCACTTTGCAAGGTAAGCATTTGGTATGTTCTAGGTAACACTGTAGGATAATGAACCCCACCAAGTCCGGTTGCCTTACTCCTGTCCTCAGGAAGCTGATGCTGGCTGGCCTCAGGTCACCACCACCACTCAAGAATTCCATGCCTTTCCACTCGATTGCAGCAGCTAAGGCAGGATTAGGAAAATGAGGAGTGTCCCTCATTTTCAGGATGAGCCTGAGGCTGCATGGATCCTAAGCTACACGTGGCTGGGTTTGCACCTCCACTGAGACCCTCCTCCTCTTCCTCTTCCTGGTGTGCCAGAAACCAGCTGTCAGTTTGACTGCCATTAAGTGGTTACTTACAGAAACTGCACATAAAGACAGGTAGTCACCCCATAAGCTGCAATGGAATGACCTTTACTCACATAGGAAGCACAAATGGGAAACCACAGGGACAATAAGTGCCCAAGAGAGTGGACCATGATACCAGGCTCTGCAGCCGACATGAGCACAGGTGTAAAGGACGCTGAACGTGGATCAGTCAGCCCCAGGACACTGCACGCCACCTTAGTCAGGACATAACTGATCAGAGTGCTGAGGATAAGGGACTGAGTCTTATTCAGTCCCCCCACTTGGAAGAGAAAGCAAAAGAATGTAAGGACGAGGTGGAGAGGCTGTGACATGCTGTCTTTAGGGCATGCATTGGCCACTGCATTCATCATCTCAGCAGCTGTCACCTGGGCAAGGTCAAGGCAGAGAGGGGGGTGCTCTCAGTGCTCCAGAGAGGGGAGGTGCTCCCAGTGCTCCATAGAGAGGGGAGGTGCTCCCAGTGCTCCATAGAGAGGGGAGGTGCTCCCAGTGCTCCATAGAGAGGGGAGGTGCTCTCAGTGCTCCAGAGAGGGAAGGTGCTCTCAGTGCTCCATAGAGGGGAGGTGCTCCCAGTGCTCCATAGAGAGGGGAGGTGCTCTCAGTGCTCCAGAGAGGGGAGGTGCTCCCAGTGCTCCAGAGAGAGGGGGGTGCTCTCAGTGCTCCAGAGAGAGGGGGGTGCTCTCAGTGCTCCAGAGAGAGGGGAGGTGCTCTCAGTGCTCCAGAGAGAGGGGAGGTGCTCTCAGTGCTCCAGAGAGAAGGGAGTGCTCTCTGGGCTCCAGAGAGAGGGGAGGTGATGGCTACTGTGGGAGGGAGAAATGTTCTTTGTGTCCCATGAATCAGTGGGTAGTCTCACACCTGAGCACATAACGGACAGCACTAACTTGACCTAATGGGTTTTTTAAAGGACAGAGTTGGGTGCGGGGACATGCTGGGGATGGAGGTGGAAGTAAATGTCATTTATTATATGCATGTATGAAATTCTCAATAAAGAAATAGTACAATTTTCTTAAGCAAACTGAAAGAGCTCATTGAAAACAATGACATTTGGGGCACTCCTGGACTTTAATAGCAGTTGCTGACTTGTAAGGAGGGGTACATTAGACGTTACAGCTATGGAAAGTTCCAGGGCTGCTGGGTTCCACAGAAAGTGCCCATGCCATCTATTCTGTCTCCCTGAGCACAGATGCCAACCCCGTGCACTATGTATGGCCTGCTCTCAAGCACACTGTCTAGTCAAGAACAGCAGGCCGGTCTAGGCAGAGAGCCACAAACACCTGCGCTGCAGTGTGCCTGCCTTTGCTGAAAGCCCCAGCTCCAGGAGTCTACACAGTCTGGACAGAGTTGTCCAGGAGCCATGGGAGAGGAAGTTCCCAAGGTCCCAGGGTGTACAGGGTTCCCTACTCCTTAGCTTCCTTTCTGATGTGCCTAAAGCCCATGGCCCCTTAGTGGTGGTGACAGCAGCTATTATTAGCTGGAGCCCGCAGATGAAACTCCTTTGTCTGCTTCCAGTGTTGACTTCTGATATGCAGCTTCACATAGACAGCCTCACAGCAGACAGGAAAATGGGAGACCTAGGAAGCCAGAAGGGCCTGAGGTGATACTGATCTGGGAGTACCTTGGGGATATAAACCCACAAACCATGTACGCATGCCTGGGCCCCATTCACCCCACCTCGATGTGCAGACCTGGATGATCTGACAGCATGCCAAAGACCTCAGAGTCTCACATCCCAACCTGGGCCCCAGGGCAGGCACACACCAGGTAGAGTCACACAGCACTTGGGAACCTTTGACCCAGGTCTGAAGCAGGAGTCTCAACTCGTGGCTGAAGCTACAGAGCGATTCCTACCACTAAAACAAAAAGTGTTGCCAATGGGTTTCCAACCAGACAGAACTGCATAACAACCAGGATGAAGTGAAATTAGCATGCAAACATCCAAGGACATCTAAACCTACATCCTCTGACCAAAACTGAACTGTCAATCACTGACACTCTAGAAACAGGATAAGAAGGAACCAATGGCAGAAAATGGATTCCTGCAGGTGGTCACACACACACATAATAATAAATATTTTTTAAATGAAAGGAACAACACAACAGGATTGGCTCAATAGCAAAATGAAAGGTCAGCGATGTTGAACAGAACATCAGTTGGAACAAACAGGAAAGACAGCTTCCACATGAGCAGGCCTCTGAGAGTGTAGCTGTGACAGGTTTGTGCTGCTGGAGCTGCAGAATGAGGATGGAGAAAAGGCGTGAGCAAATGTGAGCAATCGCAGCTGCAGCTGTGCAGATGTGTGCAATGAGACACTTCCCCAGGTCACACCCAGATGCCCCATAACAGAGCCAGGCACGTGGCACCGGCCTGTTACCACAGCACTTGAGAGGCACAGACAGAAGTATGAGGAGTTCAAGGTTAGCCTGGGCTATCTGAGGTCCTGCATCAAAACAAAGCAGGCTTGTGTTCATGGGCGGTGGTGCCTGTAGAGGCCAGAAGATGGCATTGGGTCTCCTGGAACTGACATTTCAGGTGGCTGTTCAGCCATCCATCATGGATGCTGGGAACTGGATGCCAGTCTTCTGGGAGAGAATAGAGGACTCTTAACCATTGAGCCATTTCTCCAGCTTCCTGTGCAAAGTATTTATAATCTCAATGCTACCACTAAAGCTAGCAGAGACAAAAAAAAAAATTGCGTGCACGTCCCACAACTTCAGCTGCGTTCCCAGAGGCCATGCCAGTACCAGGGACCCCAGGTAAGATCCTGGCTTATGTCTGCCAACTCCCCCTTAAAGCACACTCAACAGTGGTAAACTGTACCCCAGCCCCTGGGCTCTATATTCTGGCCCACAACTGCCTGCTTTCCTAGAGGCCATGTAGGCAGGCACCAGGGATCCCAGGTAAGACCCCAGCCTATGCCCATCAACTCCCCTTAAAGCCTACACAACAGCCATAAAATGTACCCCATTCTTTGGGCCACATATTCTGACCCACAACTTGAACAAAAGACCTCTGCTTTTCTGGAAGCCACACAGGTTCTCGGAACCCCAGGGGCAATGTTGGCACCCAAAACCCCAGAAATCACACAGGCCACAGAAAAGTCCATCAGAGACACTCTATTAGACCTGAAGACTCACTGGTCACCAGAACCCCTGGCCACTCAGGCCAGAGACCAGAAAAGAAAAGAAAACTGGGGGGTGGGGGTATGCAAATAACAACAAACACCCATTCAACAAAGATAAACTCAGAAATCAGCACCTAAACCTGTAATAACCCTAAACTCAGAGGACTAGAGCACTAGAACACAACAGCAGGGCAATATGACACCACCAGAGCCCAGCTATCTTACTACAGCAAGCTCTAGACATTCCAACACTGCTGAAGCTTAGGAAATGACCTTAAATCCAATCTTACGAAGATGATAGAGGGCCATAAAGAGGAAATAAATAAATCCCTTAAAGAAGTACAGGAAAATACAATCAAACGGGTAAAGGAGATGAATAAAACTGTTCAAGACCTGAAAATGGGAAGAAAAAAAAAGCAATAAAGAAAACACAAACTGAAGGAAAGCTGGAGATGGAAAACCTAGGAAAGAGAACAAGAACAACAGATGCAAGCATCACCAACAGAGCACAGAAGACGGAAGAGAGAGTCTCAGGCAGAGAAGATGCAAGCATCACCAACAGAATACAGGAGATGGAAGAGAGAATCTCAGGCATAGAAGATACAGTAGAAAACATTGACACATCAGTCAAAGAAAATGTTAAATGTAAAAGTTACTGGCACAAAACATCCAGGAAATCTGGGACACTATAAAAAGATCAAACCTAAGAATAATAGGAATCAAGGAAGGGGAAGATTCTCAGCTCAAAGGCCCAGAAACTATTTTCAGCAAAATCATAGAAGAAAAATTTTCTAACCTAAATAAAATAATACTTATAAACATACAAGAAGCTTACAAAACACCAAATAGGTTGGACCAGAAAAGAAAATCCCCTTGCCACATAATAATCAAAACTAAATATTCAAAGAAAGAAAGAAAACTAAAAGCTGCAAGAGAAAAGGCCAAGTAGACTACAAAGTCAGACTATTAGAATTATACCTGACTCCTCAACAGACTCTAAAAGCCAGAAGAGACTGAGCAGATATCTAGCACACTCTAAGAGACTACAAATGCCAGCCTAGACTACTATACCTTTCAATCACCCTAGAGGTAAAAAGGAAGATACTCCATTACAAAACCAAATTTAAACAAATCTATCCACAAAGCTAGCCCTACAGAAGATTCTAGAAGGGAAACTTCAGCCAAGGAGGTTAACTACACCCAAGAAAGTACAGCAAATGAATAATTTCACACCAGCAAAACCAAAAGAAGGGAAGTGTGTGTGAATTAACAATCATTGGTCCTTAACTCTCAACATCAGTGGACTCAATTACCCAGTAAAAGGACACAAGCTAACAGAGTGGACGCAACAGATTCCATCCTTCATACAAGAAATGCACCTCAACATCAAAGAGAGACACTGCCTCAAAGTCAAGGGCTGGAAAAAGATTTTTCAAGCAAATGACCCCAAGAAGCAAGCTGGTATAAGTATTCTAGTATCTAACAAAATAGGCTTTCAACCAAAATTAATCAAAAGAGATGGGGAAGGACACTTCATAGTCATCAAAGGAAAAAAAAATCCACCAAGATGACATCTCAATTCTGAAATCTATGCCCCAAATGCAAGGGCACCCACATTCATAAAAGAAACATTACTGAAGCTTAAATCACACATCAAACCCCACACATTAAGAGTGGGAAACTTCAACATCCCATTCTCAGCACCGTCTGACCATGGACAGGTCATCCAGACAGAAATAAACAGAGAAATAATGAACCTAAAAGATGTTAAGACTCAAACGGACCTAACAGATATCTACAGATCATTTCATCCAAACACAAAAGAATATATCTTCTCAGCACCTCAGGGAATGTTCTCAAAAATTGATGATATACTTGGTCACAAAGAAAATCTCAGCAGATATAAGAAAACAGAAATAACCCCCTGCATTTTGTCAGACCACCATGGATTAGAGCTGGACATCAACAACAGAAACACCAGAAAGCCTACACACTCATGGAGACTGAACAACTCTCTACTCAGTGATCACTGGGTCAAGGAAGAAATAAAGAAATTAAAGACTTTCTAAAATTCAATGAAAATTAATATACAACATACCCAAACTTACGGGACACAATGAAAGCAGTACTAAGAGGAAAGTTCATAACGCTGCATGTCTACATGAAGAAATGAGTGAGACCTCATACTAGTGACTTAACAGCACACCTGAGAGCTCTAGAACAAAAAGAGCACCTGGACCTAAGAGGAGTGGACAACAGTAAAACTCAAACTCAGGGCTGAAATCAACAAAACTGAAACAACGAGAACAATACAAAGAACCAGCAAAACAATGAGTTGGTTCTTTGAGAAAAAATTAAAAGGATAGATGAAACTTTAGCCAAACTAATTAAATGGCAGAGAGACAATATCCAAATTAACAAATTAGAAATGAAAAGAGGCACATAACAACAGACACCAAGGAAATCCAAAGAATTGTTAGGTCTTTCTTCAAACACGTGTACTCCACCAAATTGGAAAATCTCAAAGAAATGAACAATTTTGTGGAGAACAGGTGTTTGAAGAAAGGCCTAAGGATTCTTTAGACTTTCTAGGAGTCTGTTGTTATGCCCCCCTCTTCCTCTTACTAAAGTTAAAATCAAGAACATATAAGCAACCTAAATAGACCTATATCTCCTATGGAAATAGAGGCAGTCATTGAAAGTCTCCCAACAACAACAAAAAGAGCCCAGAGCCAGATAGTTTGGCCCAATAGCTGCTCAGACACTAAGATCAACACTTAGTAAATGGGACCTCATGAAACTGAAAAGCTTCTGTAAGGGAAGTACATCATCAACAGAACAAAATGGCAGTCTACAGGATGGGAAAGGATCTTCACCAATCCCACATCCAACAGAAGGCCGATATCCAAAACTACAAAAAGAACCCAAGAAACTAGACATCAACAAAACAACTCAATTTAAAGATGGGGTACAGATCTAAACAGAGAATTCTTGACAGAAATCTCTAATGGCTGAGAAGCACTTAAAGAAATGCCTAACATCCTTAGCCATCAGGGAAATGCAAATGAAAACAGCTCTGAGATTCCATCTTACACCCATCAGAATGGCTAAGATCAAAAACTCAAGTGACAGCACATGCTGGTGAGGATGTGGAGCAAGGGGACACTCCTCCACTGCTGGTGGGAGTGCAAACGTGTACAGCCACTTTGGAAATCAATTTTCGCAGTTTCTCAGAAAATTGGGAATAGTTCAACCTCAAGACCCAGCTATACTGCTTCTGGGCGTACACCATCCCACAAGGACACTTGCTCAGTTACGTTCATAGCATCTTTATTCACAACAGTCAGTAACTGGAAACAACCTAGATGTCCTTCAACCAAAGAATGGATAAAGAAAATGTGGTACATTTAAACAATGGATTATTACTCAGTTGTTAAAAACAATGACATAAAATTTGCAGACAAATGGATGGAACTAGACAAGATCATCCTGAGGTAACCCAGATACAGAAAGACAAACATGGTATGTACTCACTTATAAATGGGTATTAGTCATAAGGTATAGGATAACCATGCTAGAACCCACAGACCAAAGATGCTCAGTAACACGGAGGCTCAGGGGGTGACACAGGAATCTCACTGAGAAGGGGAAATCGAATAGATAGATATTATAGGTGGACAGGGGGAAGGCACTGGATAGAACTGGGGTAGGGATGGTAACAGCAGGTCAGGGGAGGGGAGGACAGGGGGAGAACACCGGGAGAGGCAACTGGAAAGGGGAGGGAGCATCTCTGGGATGAGCTAGCAACCTAGGACGATGGAAAGCTCTTAGGAGTCTATGAGGGTGATCCTAGCTAGGATGCCTAGCAGTGGGGCATGTGGCCATCTCCTGAAGCAGGCAAGACTTCCAGTGGAGGAAGGATTGAAGGAGCCAGAGGAGCTGAGGACTCCACCAAAAACCACCACAGAATCAACTAACCTGGGTCCAGAGGGGCTCACAGAGACCAGGGACCATGCATGGGACTGACCGCCCTCTGCACATGTTACAGTTGTGTAGCCTGGTCTTCATGTGGGAGTCCTAACAGTGGGAATGGAGGCTGTCTCTGACTACATTGCCTGCCTTGGGAACCCTTCCTCTTGCTGGGGTGCCTCATCTTGCATCAATAGGAGAAGATGCCCCTCGTCTTACTGCAGCTTGATATGCCAAGGCTGGTTGATATCCACAGGAGGCCTGCCTTTTTCTGAAGAAAGAGGGAGGAGGAGTGGATGGGGGTGGGGAGGGAGGGAAGGACTGGGAGGAGAGGAGGGAGGGGAAACAGGGGTCAGGATGTAAAGTTAATTAATTAAAGGGGGGCGCAGCACCATTCCATGCTGGGGTCCCAGCCCGAATAAAATGGAGAAAGCGAGCTGAGTGCCAGCGTCATCTCTCTGCTTCCTGACTGTGGATGTGATGTGACCAGCCGTCTCAAGCTGTGGCCACCATGCCTTCCCTACCATGAAGCGGGACCCAAAACACGCCCTTTCTCCCTGAAGAAACAAAAAGAAGACACAACAGATCGACTGGGGTGTAACACTACACATGTTCACATAGAGCAAAAGAAAGCTGGAGAGGAGGAAGTAGGGCCATCGGGATAAACAGGTCCCATTGAAAGACAAGATCCTGTCAGAGCCCCACAGAGTCAGTAACACACAGGAGCAAACTGGCTTCTAAATGAGTTAAAATAACCCAGCAGCATACCACCCCGCCAGTGTCCGAAAAGTTTAATAAAATTATGACAGAAATCCTGGGAAGAATTTCTCCAGATAGATGACTGACTAGAGAGGAACCTGGGGAAGCAGAAGGAAGCTTGAGCAACTCAGTCTTCAGATCTCCTCTGGGGCTGGAGTGACCTTGCAATGTGGTAAAGGCAAGAGGGGGTGGGCTAAGACATCAAGGACATTTAGCTGTGGCTCCTTAGTCCCAGTCACAATAATCTGATAGGTGGTGTTTGGCAAACATCAAAACAGAACAAAACTTACACTGAATCCACGAAGCTCTCCAATCATTAGAGCTGGGGAATTTGACCTTAGTATTGAGGTGACTTTTATCCAGTTTCATTTCTGTGGCTGTGTTAAAATTCTGACAAAAAACAGTTTAGAGGGCTATTTCAGCTTATGTCCATCATTGTGGGGAAGTCAAGGCAGGAACTTCAAACATCAAGTCACAGCACATCCACAATCAAGAGCAGGAAAAAAAAAAATGAATGCATGCTTGCTTAGCCCAATTTACCCATCCCTAAACAGTGGAGAGTGTGCTGCCTAGGAAATGGTGCTGCCCACAGTGGGCCAGGACTTCCCATACTAGCAGACTTAATTAAGACAATTCCCATAGATATGCTCATAGGTCAAGCAAATATAGACAATTTCTCATTGAGACTCTTTCAAGGTTGATTCTAGGTTCTGTCTAGTTGACACAAAAGTTTAGTTAACCAAAAGTTTGTGTCTAGTTAACCAAAATTTGGAAATAATTCTGGGGCTGTGGTTTAGAATGTACATATACACATGCATATGTGTGTGTGTGTGTGTCTGTGTGTGTGTGTGTGTCTGTATGTACATACATATACACATATACATATGTATACATATACACAGTCTGTATAAATACATAAAACCTGGAAACATGCTTTCAGTAACATCTAGCATGTCTCCTTCACCTTCCATTATGGCTATGTTAACACTGTACCTCAGTGAGCTAGCATCCGCCCACTCAGCATGTACAGAACACTTGAAATAAATAGCCCAAATGTTGATGAGAGACACCGCCATCCTATAGACCAGCCCTCAGGTCCCCCCAGGCTCACAGCTGCAAGGCAGATTCTTTGTACAGACTATTCTGTGGAAGGTTCTGGTTCTCTGATCTCGGCTTCAGCTTCTCACATAGCAGCCCAGCATGAGGGACATCCCTGGGCCCTCTAGCAGTGGCAGGACCTTGAAGGTGGCCAGCCTTGTCAGTGTGCAGCCAGGGCTGTGAGAGCCAGTGACTGGTTTGCTGGCCATTCAGGGACAGATCCAAGCCTGCGTATCAGAATGGACTATGCTGACCATCTCTATGGGCTTCAGGGAATTGAGTCAATAAACATGATTCCTAGGAGCCCCCATGAAGCTTGGGGAAAACTGCCTCTACCCAGCTGTGTGTGTGTGTGTGTGTGTGTGTGTGTGTGTGTATGAATGTGTGTGAGTGTATGAGTGTATGTGTGTTTGTGTGTATAAGTGTAGGATGTGTACGTATGTGTGAGTGTGTAATGTATACGTATGTATGAATGCATGTGAGGTGTGTATATGAGTGTGTGAGAATATATGAGTGTGTGTGTGTGAGTGTGTATGAGTGTGTGTGTGTGTGTGCGCGCGCGTGCACGCGCGTACAGGCCCTGGCTGTGGTGTTTGTTTATGACTGCTAATATCTTTGCTGAGCCTGTGTGGCAAAGAGAAGCCGAGCCACTTGTGCATCCCTGACAGGCCCGGGCAGTGCCAGGAGACAGGATGCACCAGAGGCAGCCCAGGTGCTCTGTGGCACTTGTTCCAGACACACACATCACACAGGAGGATTATTTTTAATTCTTTGGGCTTCAGATCTCACAGGTACAAGTAAAAACAAGCAAGTAACTATGACAACTCTACTTCACAGAGTTAAATTTCAAAAACAGATCTCGCCATTCAGCCTGTTTGCCGGCCTCTTACACGCTCGCTCTTCTCAGCTGCGTTTTCATGTGTCTTCAAAGCTGTTTCTCTTGAATGCTTCTCAAGACATGGTCGCCCTCTCTCTGCCATCTGTCACCAGGGCAGGATCTGAGGAGAGCCACCTGGTGTATGGCATGGACCAGTCCTTCTCCTGCCTTCTATCATGTGTTGTGGGGTGCATTCTGGGTCTTCCCAGAAGCTTCTCTGGCAGCTGTGAAGGTTTCACCTTGTGTTAGCCCACACTGCTCTATGTAAGGCCCCCGTGTGCCTCATCACCTCCACAGCATGCTCACTGAGAGCCTCTCAGATGGATGGATGAATGGAGAATTTTCACACAGTCTTGCAGAGCTGCACTGGGGGCGGGGTGCATGGGAAGCTCCCCAGAATTTATTTAGAGTTTTATATCTCACAAAAGCATGCAAGGCCCTTAAATAAGGAAATGAGCTGAAAGAAATCTGGAGGTGCCCCCAAAAGCGGATCACCCATGTCCGAGTGAGTGCTCTGTCACTGTGAAGAGACACCATGACCATGGCAACTCTCACAAAGGAAAGCATTTAGTTGGGGTTGCTTTATAGCTGCAGAGGTTTAGTCCTTTATCATCATGGTGGATAGCGTGGCAGAGTGCAGGCAGGCAGGCTGCTGGAGGGGGAGCTAAGAGTTCTTTATCCCAATCCATCGGCAGGAAGAGAGGAACCTCTGGGCCTGGCTTGAGTGTTTGGAACTCCAAAGCCCTCCCCCAATGACACACTTCCTCCCAGAAGGCCACAGCTACTCCAACAAAGCCACCTTTCCTAATGCTACTCCCTAAGCATTCAAAAAGATGGGCTTGGGGGGGGGGGGAGCATTCTTATTCAAACCACCACAACAGGCTCAGTCTACAGACAAAAGAGGAAAGAGTAAACAGGCAGTTCTCAAAAGAAGAAATGCAAACAGCCAATACACATTGGCAACAATCTCCATGCCCTCAGCCACCAGAGAAACGGAAATCAAAGCTACACTGGAGGCCAGGCAGTGGTGGCACACGCCTTTAATCCCAGCACTCGGGAGGCAGAGGCAGGTGGATTTCTGAGTTCGAGGTCAGCCTGGTCTACAGAGTGAGTTCCAGGACAGCCAGGGCTACACAGAGAAACCCTGTCTCAAGAAACCAAAAAAAAAAAAAAAAAAAAAAAAAAACAACAACAACAACAAAAAACCACTGGGATTCCATCTCACCAGGATCAGGCAAGGGCTGCAGAGACTGGAGTATGGCTGCCTTTTCAGAGGAGCCAGGTTTGACTCCTAGCAACCAGATGACAAGTTCCAAGGGACTTTGAACTTAATTTCTAGGGGACCTGATACCATCTTCTGGCCTCTATGGGGACTGTACATACATGCATGCACACACACATACACACACACACACACACACACACACACACACACACACACACACACACAAATACACACATGCATGCATGCACAGAACACCCACAGCCATGAATTAAAATTTAAAAATAAAAAGAACAAGGTATGGGAAAAGGAGCCTTAAACTCTCTCCTGTGGGAGTATGAAGTGGAGTTGCCGTCACGAGAGTCAGCGCAGAGGTTCCTTGTGTCCCTGGAAAGAGAACCATCAATCATGTGAACCAGGCAAACTTTCCTGGCTGTAGGCCCACGGGGATCTAAGTCTGCACAGCGGAGAACCTGCATGGCCATGCTTCCTGCTGCTGTTCACAACAACAGGGAAAAGGACTGGCCCAGATGGCCGCATCAGACAGATGACACAATGGGGTTGCACTCAGGCTGAGAGGAAGGAGGACAGGATAAAGTTTGCAGGAGAGCGGGCAGAAAGCTCATCATGCTGAGTGAAGTAAGTTGGCCTCAGAAAGACAACTATGGTGTTTTCTCCTATTTGTGGGATCTGACATGAAGGCAGAAGTGGAGCTGTGACAGGAGGTAAGGGGTCGGTGAAGCTCAAGACAGTAGCTCCTAGCACTGGGGCCAAAGGGGACAAGGGACACAGCCTGTCTCTGCGTGTCTTTGCAGACCTGCTGTGGGCAGCAGGCTGGGAGAGCACACTTTGTTTCAGCTAGGCATTGATGTTAGCAATCTTCATTCTTTCCTCTCCTTCCCTTCCTCCTCCTGGTCTCTCCTGGCCTCACTGCTCAGTCTAACTGGACTCCTGCTTTTCTGTCATGTCTGCACCGAATCTACTCAACCAGAAGCCATAGATGGCAAGATGGGAGCCTCAATGTTTTCCTTTCCAGCTGTAAGACTCAATTATTCTCTAGATGAAGTTTATCCACAGTTGCCTCCTCCTTCGCTAGAGTCCGGTCAGGTCTCTCAGCTCTCCACAGGACAGGTTAAGATGCCCTTATTGCTTAGAAGCTGTTCATAATTATATCTGTTCCCAGCCATTAAATCCAGTATGTTTGAAGATTGGATGTGAGAGAGCTGGCTCGGGAAACCTTTTAGACCCTGATGGAACTATCTACGATAGCCAGGCCCAGAGGGAGGGAGGGAGGAACGGGTTTCACTGGCAAGAAACGAGAGCCGTGGACCTCTCGTGGGATTAGGCATAGACTAGAGCCCACCCAGAGAATGTTCTAGTGAGATACGGGGCCAAGGCGCGCATTTGCCAGGAGACTTCACTAAGTGCTTAGAAACTAAAGCAAGGGTCTCCACGGCGACAGCAGGTGACCACCGGGTGTGGTTGGAATAGTTCCTGCCCAGAGAGAACATTCCAAGGAGTAGCTGTCACGTGTGTGAGGCAGGTGTGAGACTTGGCTCAGAAGAAGTAAGGCACTATTGGGTAGACTATACTGTATACTTGAGCCACAGTATTGTAGCAAGCTGGCCCTGTGACAGGGAAGCTATTGCCCCTATGCTCAGAGTCAAGGGGATATGTGTGAATATGTGTATGAATATGTCTTTCTGCTTGTCTGTGTATGTATGTATATATTTGTGCGTGCATGTGTACATATGTTTGCGTTTGCATGTGGGTATGCATGTGTGTGCACATGTATATATGTGTCTTTTGCTTGTCTGTGTGTGTTGTATATTTGTGCCTGTGTGTGCATATATATGTATATGCATGTGTCATGCATGTGTATGTGCGTGCATGGCTTTCTGCTTGTCTGTGTATGTGTGTATATATTTGTGCGTGTGTATATGTATGCATATGCATGCTTATATGTGTATGCATGTGTCATGCATGTGTATGTATACATGTATGTGGGAAGGGAACGGAGGAGACCTAGAGGGAGACAGCAACCTAGTCGCCACTTCTCTCTGGTCTTGCCCGTGGAGGGAGGGAAGCAGTGTGGAGCTACGTCAGGTCATCAGGCAAGGTTAACCTCTATGCCTCCTTCTTTGTTCAGCTCACCACTTTACAAAGGACACTATAAAGTGTTGGCCACTTAATGCTTCTGTGCTGTTGGGCCACTGTGTGTAAGAGCAGTGAGGAAGTCTTCCTCTCCCCCCTGGTTATAATGTGAGTCCCCACAATCATTTGCAGGAAGTATGGAGACTCCAAGCTTGAGGTCTCTGGTAAGTTCTCAAGTCCAAGGCCCTCAGCGTATCAGAGATGGGCAGGAAAGACACACTGCATGGGTGAGGTGGGCGGTGTGAACAGACTTAAGGGCTTCTAATGTCAACAGGACTCTGAGGTCAGAGTGACTCTGTGCACAGACATGGATATGGCCTAGCTGGGTGAAGTCACTGGTGATTTGAAAGAAATCAGCCCTGTAGGCTCACAGACTGGCACTATTAGGAAGTCCGGCATTGTTGGAGCCAATTGTGGGAGCAGGCTTTGAGGTCTCGGAAGCTCAAGCCAGGCTTAGTGGTTCTCTGTCTCTTCCTGCTGCCTGCCAATCCAGATGCAGAACTCCCAGCTTCCTCTCCAGTACCATGCCTGGCTGGATGCTGCCACGGTTCCCATCATGATGATAATGGACTGACCTCTGAACTGTAAGCCAGCCCCAATCAAATGTTTTCCTTTCTAAGAGTTGTGGCTGTGATAGTGTCTCTTCACAGCAAATATCTTGTAGCCCTTTTCCTTGTGGGGTTAAACGTTAAATAGACCTTGGGGAGGGGGAAGAAAATCTGAGTCTGGGAACAAACAGCACTGGGTGGAGTAAAGTCCCACTTATCCACCCCGAACGCTGTGGCTCTGGGAGGGACAGGATGCACAGGAAGTGACCGCACTCTTCTATAGTCCTCCGGGCCGGTCAGGCTATGTGAGAGGCCTCTGTGGAGACACGTGGAGAATGGAGTGGGTGAGACCTTACCCGTGACCTCCAGGAGGGGTGAGGTTAAAATAGTAACTGAGAAGGGGCGTGGCTAAGTCTCTAGGTGTCTCATTAACATGGGGATGGCTTGGGGCTGTGTGGCCATGCCTCTACCTTTGGCGGGGCTTGGGGGCGTGACCACGCCTCTACCTGAGGAGGAGCTTGGGGGGCGTGACCCTTTTTTACATGACCAAATGTCACAGACCTATGGAGAGATGTAGCCATGGGTTAGAAGCTGTATTCTAGGACCTTTGGCAAATGGCTGCCATCCCTTATAGGCGGAGGACAGCCTATTGGGCCTGCAGCGTTCAAACCTTAGCTCTACCAGAAAACAGACTTCCAATCACGGCCCGACATTGAGTCCTTCACGGTATAGAAGCAGAGAACTCCATTTCCACGGCCCCTGAGTGGCTCTGTGCACTCTTCAGACGAGGCCAGGGTGGGCCATGGGGCTTGCATTTGAAGATGGGAAGTGTGGCTGTGTATCGACTCTGGGTAGAGGGGACACCAGCCAACTGGCACTTTTCATAATCTTAACAACAGACTCACTACATGAACATTTTGGTGAGTGACTGCTTCTCAGCACATCACAAAGTTGTCACCTTAGTGAGCTGTCGGCCTTCTGAGCCACATTACACCAGAAAACTGCTGTGACAAGACCGTGGTTTTGACCAGCCGTGGGTTTGAGCAGAGACACCTTTGCTACAGGGATTGCGTGGCACCCGGAAGTGAGGAAGGGAGACAGAGGAACATTACAGGAGGGCCTGGTCCCCAAACTTCTTGGAGGAGGCCTACACGCACGGAACACTAAACATAGGTGAGATTTTAATACAGAATAGAAGTCCTCGGGTCAGAGGAACAGGAGAGGAGGCCACAGTGGCCAAGCTGGTGGCTGAGTCCATGTCCTGCCCTTCTCAGTGTGGGTCAGGCCCCACCCTCATCCAGGGAGGCAGGTGAGAAGCTGATGTAAGCCAGTGGGTAGGTGCACAGCCATAGGAAGCCAGAGTCAGCAATGCATGGGCCCGGGAAGCGGCCTGCCTGCTTCCTGGGTGCAGCAGGAGGCAGGCACTTCCATGATGCTCACCTTACCTCAGGGACCTGCTCAGAAACTGGCTAGATACTTGGGCAGCCAGGGAAGCCAAGTAAGCCCATAGCAACGAATGTCCTCTCTGGCACTGCTCTGTCCTCCAAATATCACCTTAAATGTTTGTGTCTGTAAGGGGCACTGAAATTTCTTCCCATTAGCAAAACTTGGAGGAAATTAGAAAGGAAAATTGGAATTCAAGTATGTTTTTGGTTTACATGATTAAAGTTGTCAGGCACCAATTAGTCAGGATTTAAGCCTGGTTCTGACTACCGGACTGTCAAAGTTCCCACATTCCCTGTGATTTTGGTCAAGGGTCTTGATCAAATGCTTACAGCTTCTTTGGAAATATCTGACAGATGACCCAAATGAACAACCCTTATGTGAGACTTACCCTCCCTCCCTTAGCCAGGACTACACACTGAGGACTTTCTTTGGGGTGCCTTTGAGGAAGGCTGTCTGCAGAAGAGGGGTTTTCAGCTCAGAGCAACAGGGCAGCTGTCAGCTGACTAAACATGTATCACACGTGACTGGGAGAGACAAGGAACAATGGTAGCGTGTGAGGCTCTGAAGGCTCACAGGGTCAGCTACCACACAGGAAAAGAACTTCCTGAGAAAGGGTTAGATTGGTCTCCATATATACACAGTTAACTAAAGCAAGGCTTGGAGCCTCTGGGGAGCACGCAGTCCCCACAGTGATGTGGAGATGCTGAACTGATCAGCCTCCTATGGCCTTTGCCTGCTGGGTCCTCAAGGGGACCTAGCTGAAGAGTGGTAGGGGGAGAGGTGGGGATGCTGGTGTCCCTGTCATGACAGGGCTTAGGATCTGGACTCAGGACCTGTGATCACCAGGTGGCCTGTCAACCACATGTCCCTGTTGGAAAGCACTAGACACTTGAACAGAAAGGTACAAGCTGTCCTGAGCTGAGTCTCCTCCAGTGGGCGGAGTCAAGGCTCTGGAGAAGCTCTGCTTTGTTACACAGAGGGAGTAGGACAAGGATGTGACAGACCCAGCACTCTGACAAGAGGAAGGGGGGACTCCCTCTTGATCTGAGTGGGGTACCCGGGGAAGTGGGGTAGCTGCCTATCTGTTCCATGGTTCTCTCACATGTCTTAGTGGCATAGGGTTAATGAAGGTTAGCCTTCTTGACAGCCTCAGGGTGCAATCCTGAAGAACAAGCCCAGGCTCTGCCTGAGCATCAGTTTGATTTGGGTTCAGATGTAAAAGCTGTCTGAGCAGCCCCCGCTCCCACCAAAGGCGGCAGAAAGAAACGGATTTCTGAGCACCGTGCGTCCCGTTTTGTCCAGCCTTTGTGCCATTCAAACCCGCTAGTTTTTCCCTCTTTTGATGTCTAATTTGCAGCCAACCCTAGCCTGTGTATTTTTCATCTCCAACACTATAGTTTTTATTTCTGGAAGTCCTCATTTTAAAAGCATCTCGTGTGGCTCTCCAGACCTTTTGCACATCCGCTTGGTGCTAACTTGTCTGACCATTCTGAAGTCCGAATGCAGTCAGTCAGTCGCTGCCGGCTTGGTTTTCCTCCTTTCTGCATCTTTGATGACATTTGTTGCCAGGCTCCTGACTGCTTCTCTTGCACTGTCTGTCTGGGGGTGCAGCTGACTCGCTGGAAACACTCTGATTCTCTGGGGCTTGCTGCTTCTCTGCTTTGTTAGGGCTCCGTCTAGGACGGATTCTCCCCATCAGTAGCCAGAAGTGCTGTGTGTTCTACTTGACCCCAGTCAGCACAATGGGAGGCTTGGCTCCAGGTGGGCACTTGGACACATTTCCTGTGAATCCATCCCATAGTCCCTAGCCTGCCCCATGGGTGTACGTGAGTCCTGCTCAGTGCTCGGTGGGCAGTAGTGGACCTAAGCTTCCTGTCCACAGCTGTGTCCCGAGTCCCGGACACCTTGGTGACCTTCTGCTCTGTACTCAGTGCTCTGCTCAGGGGCACTGCTGCAGGCCAGGCCGGGTTCCCACAAGCTGTGGCCTTTGCCTGCTTGCCTGTCATCTCTTAGGGGCCACTAGCTGCCACTGTCAGTGTCTAGTGTCATGTTAATTCCTCTACCTGCTCCATCCCTACTCTTGGCTATTTCAACAGGTAAGTCTTGGCTATATAAGCCCATGTTGACCAGAAGCATAGCTTCTAATATTAATTTATAACATTCCAATTCCCCATACCCACCTAATATCTTCCTGTAATGTTTCCCCTATAGCTGCTACCTGGGAGGTGTCAGTTCTTTGGTTCTGTGAGCAGTCCCCAGCTTATGGTATATTTTAATGGTACCCAGAAACACACAGACAACAGCGCACAACCCTGCCATAGAGGTTGTGTTTTTCTTCCAGAGATAAGGATTAATTAACTTCCCTAAAAGGCCTAAGGACCGACTCTTGAGAGTTGGCAGCACCCTCAGAATCCCGATTTAAATTATTCATGAGATCTTTGCCACCAACAAATCCAAATTAATGTCAAGCCTTGGCCTAGAACCCACAGCTATAACAATAGTGGCCCAGAAGAAAAAAATATCATGGGCAGGAGTGACTAGCTCTCGTGGACTGCTAGGGTTTATAATGAGAAGTGTGGTCATCTCCACCCTAGGCTTCTACTCCTGAAATAGCAAAGACAACAAAGGTTCATATGATAAGCTGCCCCTGTCACAGCCACATGGCTTGGGGACCCTGGGCTCAGGGCTTTGCCTGCTAAGAATTCTGGGTAGGACTACATGAAGTTTTGGTTGGCTATGATTGCTCTTTGCACTGTTCCTCAGCTTGGCTCAGGGGCCCATCTCCCAGGGGAGCCAGAGAAAGAGAAGTGGGGTATCCTAGGAGAGAGAGAGAGAGAGCGCTCCTCACAGTTCACGGTGCTTAGCAGATGCCCTAGAAAGCCCCTTTATTAATCTCTACACAGACCAAGAGGGCAGTGAGTGGACAGACGTCCTACACGCAGTCCCTGCCAGTTTTCAAGGGTGACATTATGGCACCTTGTTAGGGACTTGGTGGCAACATTTGCACACGGATTTTGCTTTAAAAAGTATTTGTCTTATCTGACCCAGCACTCAGGTGATTCCAAGCCATTAAGAATAGAGAAACAAAAACGTTAGATCAAAAGATCAAACTTTAAAGAACGCCCACAGGATCAAAGCCTCTCCTCATCGCTGGCGGGGAGTGTCTGGCAGAGGCAGAAAGTATGTCTTTTGAGAAATACTCTTTTCAAAGAAAGCTGAGAATCTACCCCTAAGGAATGGCCGAGGGGTGGGCGGGGAAGAAGGAGCATGGCACCCGCACACTTTGGGGTTCTTGTCCTGACAAGTCAAGGCGTGCAGAGCAGATACTCTGGTGCTCCAGGGAGCATCTGCTGGCTGTCGAGCATGGTCAGACTCTTTCCTCACATGTGCAGGGGCCAAGGTGACAACAGATCTGCCATGACCCTAAGACTGGCCTAGCTGCCACTGTGAGTACCTGGGAGGAGCGGGTGGCTCGTGCGCTGTCCTGACTGGGCCTGGATCTTGTCCAAGGCTGAATTAGAGGCAGTGGCAGAGTAGGACATCAACCCAGAGGAAGGAGACTCTGCACCACTTCCTGTGATACTGTGTGGCAGGAAGACTCCTGCAGAGCCACGTGGGCCTGACTTAGGAGCACCCCAGCGAGAAGGGGTGCTGGAGATGTCCTCACAAGCCTCAGGCTCTGCCACAGTGGCTGGCCTCAGGCAGTGGTTTCTCTCCTATGACCAGGTTAGACCTTCTGAGGCTCATGGTTGCTGATGGTGCTGGGGGTGCACTAGGCTTGTAACCAAAAACTTCTTTCCCAGAGCCTGGGGGAGTTCAGTGATTTAGTCCCCTTTGAAGGAAGCTCTTCACTTCAGAGCTGATCTCAGGGCGGCTGTTGTTTGCTTGGTCATCTCAGGCCAGAGCTCCGGCTGTTGTGTCACTCATTTGGCTGAGAAGTGTGTGTGTGTGTGTCAGAGGATGACAATCACAGGTGACGTAAGTGGAAAGGTCAAGGCACACCGGCCTGAGCCTGACCTCAGAGCTCAGCAGTTATTCTTCAAAATCAGACAGACAGAAACCTGATACCATAAAGTCAAATCCCATGTGTAAGCAGCCAGTGTGAAGAGAACTGAAGGCCGACAGGGGCAGCTGCAATGGCTGTCACAAAGGTTCCCTTCCTGCACAGAGTGATCACAGAAATCTGGAGTATGAGATCAAGTCAACAAAGCGGGGACAGCCAGAGAGCAGCCAGGATGGGCTGTGCACAGTGCAGCCTTGCTATTGACTGAAACTTGAGAGACTGACTTAAAGCTGGAATCCTGTCAAATCCTAGGAAAATATCCTTCTTGGGACCTTGGTTTGTCGGACATGTTGGTGGGCCTGGCTGAATGAGGGACTCTTTCCATCTTCAGAGATAAATACCTAACAATGCCCTGTAGGTTAATGAGGGTGCGTTACAGCCTGGGACATTAATGCCTGTATCCTTGTGAGACCCCAAGAGGTGGGGTTTCTGCTTTTCAGAAGAGGGGTGCGTAAGGTAAGGCTGCAGAGTGAAGTCTCATGAAGGACGCTGGCAGCTCAGTGAGTTAGGACTAGATCTTTAGGTCTGTCCCGGTTTGATTCCAAGGCTACAAACCTGCTGTCAGCTACAAGAGAGTCCCCAAAGTCCATCTAGGAGCAGACAGAGGAGGAGGCAGGGCGCAGCAAGGGTCAAGACAGGGAAGATGTTTTTTCAGAGCCCAGGAAACAGCCAAGGGTGCGGGCATAGCCATGGCTTAGGAGGAGGGAGGCTGAGGAACACGGGTGGAGTGGGGCTCAGGCTTCCTGCTGAAGCCCATGAAGGCTCCTTTCTTCAACTCCCCAGTCTGCGGCTTGCTTTCTCTCTGTAGGACCTTCTCATGACAGAGATGGGCGTCCAGGAGGCCGGAGGCAGACTACCTCCCAATGGATGTCTGCCATCTCCCCACAACTGCTCTTCACAAGGGCCTCAGACCACACCTTCCTGGTGGTAGGATGCTGTGCTGTGCGCTGTGCATGCAGACTGCTCACTGAGGCTGGCAGAGGGGATGGTGCAGAAGGCTTCGAGACATCCCCCATTAATCCTGAACCTAGGGTGCCTGGCAGCAACCGATGGAGCTGAAAGGTGAAAATGTCCAGGCGAGGGCTGATGGTGAGGAGGCAGAGGGAGTGCCCAGAGCAGGAGCCAGGCCTGCGGACGGCTCAGCTGGCGAACTGATAGCCTTGTTGGTGTGAAGGCCTGACTTTGACCCTGAGGACCCACATAAAAGGAGGTGGGTATGGTAGAGCGTGCCTGTAATCCCTGCATCAGGGAGACAAAGACAGCTGGATCCTGGGCGTGCTGGCCAGGCAGCCTAACCTAAGCAGCAAGCTCCAGGTTCAGTGAGAGACCCTGTCTCAAAAAGACAAGGTAGATGGTGTCTAAGGAGGATGAACATGTAAGTTGTCCTATGGTGTACACACACACGTTCTCTCTCTCTCTCTCTCTCTCTCTCTCTCTCTCTCTCTCTCTCTCTCTCCTCTCTCTCCTCCCTCTCTCTCTTTCACATACATGCACGCGCACACACACACACACACACACACACACACACACACACACACACACACACACGTGCGTACATGCTGAGGTGGGGACTGTTACCCAACAGGCAGGACCTGGGTTGCCAGAAGGCTGAACAAGTACAAGATTTAGGGACCACTCCCTTCTATCAAGCAGGAATAAATCATTTCTGTTTAATTTGGTCAAAGGAAGGAAAACAGAACTCAGGGCAGACAGAGGGATCCGGTTTCCTGCTGGCTAGAGAACTGAAGTGTTGAGAGGGCTCAGCTTCCATGGTTGCACCCCTGGGGTACGGGCTTCAGCTGTGAAAGGAGCGGGATGCTTATCTTGAGATTAATTTTTCTTGGTCCAAAACTCAGAAACAAAATCAGATCAAACAGGGCCTCCAAGGGGTGAAATTTGGTTGTGTGACTTTGATCTGCAAAGAGCAGGGCTTACACCAGGACCAATGAAGGACAGCTTCAGTTCTCCTTTTGCCCTAGGGCATGGACACTCTGGGGCATCTTAGTTCACTTGATGTTGATAAAACAAAATGTGGGGCATAGGTGAGTTATGGAGAACCAGGTTTATGTCTCCCAGCTCTGGAATCTGGAAGCGCCAAGGCGGGGACCCTGCCACAAGCAACAGCCCTTCCTGCTGCTACTCTCAGGGAAAGATAGAAGTGGTGGGAGAAGAGAGGAAGACTAGGAGGGAGGGAGAAGGGAAGGGGGAGGGAGGAGAGGGAGGAGAAGAGGGAGGGGATAGGAGGGAGGGGGGAGGAGAGGAGGGAGGAGGGGAACACTTATCCATGTCCCAGGAGCCCTTCCCAGGGGCAGAACCTTTGTGACCCAAACGCCTCTCAAAGGTTCCAGCCCCTAACACTGCTGCCTTGAGGATTAAATACCTCCTGAGCTCTGGGGACAAGGTCCAAGCCAGCAGAGCTAGTTTCAACCACAGAGGAGCCTCACCTCCTCCTAAGATGACGCTGTCACTTTCCAGAGTCCATACAGGTGAGTGTGAGTGTACAGGTGAGTGAACAGGTGAGTGTACAGGTGAGTGAACAGGTGAGTGTACAGGTGAGTGTACAGGTGAGTGAACAGGTGAGTGTACAGGTGAGTGTACAGGTGAGTGAACAGGTGAGTGTACAGGTGAGTGTACAGGTGAGTGTACAGGTGAGCACACAGGTGAGTGTGCAGGTGCATACATATGAGTGTACAGGTGAGTGAACAGGTGAGTGTACAGGTGTGTGTACAGGTGAGTG
>CM052706.1:3028234-3063093 GCA_028551405.1 Uromys caudimaculatus | reverse complement strand
TGTACAGGTGAGTGAACAGGTGAGTGTGCAGGTGAGTGAACAGGTGAGCAAACAGTTGAGTGTGCAGGTGCATACATGTGAGTGTACATGTGAGTGCACAGGTGAATGTACATGAGTGTATAGGTGAGTGAACAGGTGAGTGTACAGGTGAGTGTGCAGGTGAGTGAACAGGTGAGTGAACAGGTGAGTGTACAGGTGAGTGTGCAGGTGAGTGAACAGGTGAGTGTACAGGTGAGTGTACAGGTGAGTGAACAGGTGAGTGTACAGGTGAGTGTACAGGTGAGTGAACAGGTGAGTGAACAGGTGAGCACACAGGTGAGTGTGCAGGTGCATACATATGAGTGTACAGGTGAGTGAACAGGTGAGTGTACAGGTGTGTGTACAGGTGAGTGAACAGGTGAGTGTACAGGTGAGTGTGCAGGTGAGTGAACAGGTGAGTGAACAGGTGAGTGTACAGGTGAGTGAACAGGTGAGTGTACAGGTGAGTGCACAGGTGAGTGAACAGGTGAGTGTACAGGTGAGTGAACAGGTGAGTGTACAGGTGAGTGAGTGACAGTCATTCCAGTCACTCAAGGGGAAGTCACATTTGGTCACCCATGTTTACTCCTGTGTGCCTCGTTATTTACCAAGGTTACACACAGGGTCCTGTGAGGACAGGGCACATGGAGTCTGTTTTCTTAAGCTTGGCTGAAAAGCCTTTTGGATCTTGGTCCCATGAGCCTGGGTGAGGATAATCAGAGGATTAAATGTCTTGGAGTTACTTTCAAGCTGCCAGTGTCTGAGGCAGGTGAGAGGTGACTTACGGGAACACATAGACTTCTTTGACGAGAAGAAAACTGTTAGATTTCAGTGTGAGTCTGGTGTCCATCCAGCAGCCATGAACAGCACCGTGATTAAAAAACCCAGCTCGGCCTCACCCTTCCTTCCCGACGCCATTCTGTCCAGCACTTCTCTCCACACTGTTTGTCCCAGGGAAGGTGAACACCACAGTGGTATTATGTGAACAGCCCAAGCTAATCCTCACAAACTCATTTCTAGAAAAGCACCTGAGCCTGAGGCAGGAGTGTGCTGAGGCCCCGGGAGCAGGTCTCTGTCTTTAGGGCCTCAGTATGTCTCAGAGAACCCTCACAGGCACCCACACCTAAAGGACCAGGCAGGTACTGTCCCCTCCAGTGCCTGCAGCCTCTCTGTGCTAGGCAATATGCCCGCTCTGTCTCCACCAGTCTGACATGGAAGACCTATTTCCTGTTGACGTTGTAAAGTAGCTGCTACTTGGCCCTCAGCATACTGTAGGAGCCTCCATTTCCAGACTCCTGATGGGCCCAGCACATGATACTCAGAGAAAAGGTGCGTCTAGGGCACTTGTGGCACATTTCCAGGTAAGAAGCCCTCTTTGAAGCCATTATTTGAATGGCCAAGGTGCCCTGCAGCATAGACTGGTGGAAGACAGTGAGCTACAGGGTCCCACCATGTTCTGGTTCCCACACAGGGCTCAACATGTGACTGAGGCTGTGCAGCCATCTCCACAACAGAGCTGGGGGTCTGGGCAGTGGACACAGCTGTCCACTTTTGGGCCCTCTCATCTATTTTCCTGCTTAGAACCTTGTAGATGGCCTATTGGTTTTGTCGGTGCTGTTACTATGACATCATAATCTACGTACCTAACAAACATATCTCTAATTTGGGAATGACATGTCATTAGTGAACTCTAGGATTACAGCCGGTGCTTGCCGGGCTTGCTGGTTCAGGTATTCATTGAGGGGACACAGGACAACAATGGGACTATGGCAATTCTGCATTCTTCAAATTCTCCCTTAGATTTCGATCATTTGGACTCTCCACCTCTCTACAGTCATAATGAACACAGCCACACACACCCCACCCCACCCCAGAAGTTCAGCCTCCTGAAGGCACCGCCATGATGCCAGAACACCTACATCTTGTGCTGCAGAGGTAGAGGCTGTTTTCTACAGTGAGAGCCTAGAGTCCCCTCCGGCACCCTGTCCGGGTCTCAGATGCCACAGAGAGTAGCACAGGGAAATCTTGGGGGCCTTTCCACCTAACTTCTCACTGCACGGGGAAACTCACAGCTCAGTACTGACAGGAGCAGAGGAAAAGCAGGAAGGGAGGGAGGAAGAGAGGGGGGGGGAGAGGGAGGGAGCTGAGGTTACTGAGGAGTGGACTGGGACTCTGCATCTCCTCATTACACCACCTACTGCCACCTCTGGGTTGCTAAGGTATGACTGTAGGATGAGGGCAGTTGCCTCCTGAAGGCTTGCTATGTCTGGGGGCTTCACACGTGCACCCACAATCCCAGTGTAGACATGTTCAGGAGGGTACTGCCCTCGACAGGGAGGAAAACAAGACAGAGGGTGAGTGGCTTGAACCCAGCTATGAAGTCAAGGGCTGGGAGCCAGCACTCACAGGCTGGTTTCAAAGTGTGCTGGCTACTTGGGGTCTAGTGCCTTTCCAAATATGTTTTACGGTGAGTCCATCAACAACTGCAGAATAACTAACTTGCTGAGACCTTTACAGTGATTGCTTCGACTCTGAAGAGCACACACTCAGGGACAGTGGGGCTTGAAGGAGCTGAAGTCATCGAACACCGACTAGGGGGCGGGGCATCAGGAACTGTGCTTCCTGCTGCTGGGGATGAGGAAAGGAGTACCTGCTTCAGAAGAATCTTGGAGAGTTTGTCACAGACCACACCAGTGCTTCCCCATGTGCACCAGGGACCACACTCCTGGGGATTACCCAGAAGAGCGGAAACCTCCTCAGGGTGCTTACAGAAAATTGCTAAAAATGGGAAGCAACCAAACCTAGCACTCTCCAGAAGGCAGAGGGATGAGTGATGTGTGGTGCATCCAGAGGATGGACTATTGTTCTGTACTGAGGGGCGGGGGGGGGGGGGGGGGTGAGCCGCCGAGCAGTGGCAGGACACAAAGGGAATACTGCAATGTTGTAAGCGATCGGAACCAACCCAGAACGCTTTTAACACTAACTCTGCCACTGTAGAGAAAGAGGAAGCACAGCGCAGTAAAAATGATCATTGGCTGGTCGGGTCTGTGGGACAAGAAAGGATCGATCCTGCACAGCTGGGCAGATGTCTGGGATAGTGTGATGCTCTGTGCTACACCGACTTGTGTATGACACTGCACATTTGTCCAGACCTACAGGACACCCCACACTAAGTGTGAACCCCAGTGTGAATCACGAACAGCATGGTGTTAGTGAGGTTTATCAGCTGTGGAGAATGTGCTGACAACCTCCAGGCCGAGGGACTCTCAGATAATTACAGGCCCAAGGAAGTCTCTAAGACGTCCACAGCTGGCCTCCCTGACTCCAGCAGTGGCCAAGAAGGCGATGTTCTCCCAGAGCGGGAGGTTACACACGGGTGGGCATTGAAAAAGCTCAGCACTTTTCCTTTAATGTTGCCGTGAATATAAAATGGATCAAAAAATAGACTCTAGTGAAAACAGAAGAGGAGCCACATGACTAGTGTGAAAGGAAAGAGCCTCGAGGGGGCAGACAGCAGTCTGGGGACTGGAGCTGCCTGAGCTCTCAGCCAGGGTGTCCGTCCCAAGGGTGGGCGGGTAGCATCAGTCTGGTGGACCCTCAGAGCACAGACCCCAAACCTGCAGAAGCTGAGAGGAAGGAAGCTCTGTCTTTCCTGCTGGAAACCTCTGCCTACCACCTGGGGGCCAAGCAGGAGGTTGCTGGCTATAAGTTCTAATGGATGCAGGTGTACTTGCATGTGTGTGTGTCACTGTTGTGTGTGATTGTGTGAGTATGTGATTGTGTGTATATATGTGTATGTGATTGTGTGTGTGACTGTGTTTTGTAAGCACGTGTGTGTGTGTGTGTGTGTGTGTGTGTGTGTGTGTGTGTGCCCGAACATGAGCATGTGTGATTCCAGACACACCAGAGGCCTTTGGAAGGAATAGAAGGAGATGAGCAAGTGGGCAGGGGCCCTCCAGGCAGAGGGGTTCTCAGATGACTCAGGGCCAGAGGAAGCAGCTAAGGCTTCCAGGGGGTGGTATAGGAGACAAGGGTAGACCACCCAGGCCTTAGGGTGAAGAAACACTAGACAAAGAATAAACAGAATGAATAGATGAAGTAGTGGGGAGGGGTGAGAAAAGTCAGGGAGAGGCTGGGAGGGAGTGGCCACAGCAGGCAAGAGAGGACGAGAGGGTGGGTGTGCTGGGGAGAACCACGTGAGCAAGCAGACATGCAGAGGTGATACGGCTTTGCAAAGGCCATTGTGCCCTGGCCGTCTGTACAGGTGGCCTGAGCCAGTAAGGGGCTATACTGCTACGGACCACTGCCCTGCAGGGGATCATTTTCTCCTGCCTGGTGGAAGGCCATCCATATCTCTACTTTCTGCCAACTCCACAGTAGCTGAGCATCAGCCCAGTGGACTCAGTGTGTGTCAGAACAGCCTGACTTTGGACCCCTTCAGGAGCCTGGGTGGCCACTGAGGTGGGCCTGCATGCGGCTCCTTCCTGCTGTGAACTCTGAAGGCAGAACTGAGGGTGTGCCTTGGCTACTTGAGTTTGAGGTGGATCCTACCATGTGACCATCCCAAGAAGGTTCCCGAACATTGTCCCAGCAAGGCAGGGGAGGAAGGGACACAGTGGGAACCCTCAGCCACTTGCAACACACAGCTTTTCCAGAGCCCTGGCGGGTCAGAGTGAAGGTTAGGGGTCTGAGCTTGTCTCAAGTTCTACAGGACAGGATCACAGAAGCATCTCTGAGATGGCTGCCTTGTCCCCGTAACTTGTGGTGTGTCCTGCTGGGTTGCACCAATGCCAGCACAGCCTCACAGCACACAGGAGCCAAGAGTGGTGAAGCTATCAGAAATCTCTGTGCTAGTGCATGCTCACATGGCAGAGGAACACAAGCACGTGGGGCATCCTGGCAATGAGAGCAAATGCTGCTCCAACCTTCTAGAACCTTCACACACCTATAAGTGGGAGAAACTCATGGCTTTTGTTTTTCCATTGAGCTTTCAAAGGAGGGTCTCTCATTGCTACAGACATTAATCCCTGTCTGTGTGAATTTATAGCTTAATGTTTGCTCAGACCAAGGGCCTATATAACCACCTGAAGGAGAACAACACTTGGCAGCAAATACTCTTCACAGATCTCTACCAAAAGCCCTTGCTAGTGTCTGTATGCAAGTGACCACACCTGAGTGGCCCTTCATCTTATGGCCTAGTGATGGACATTCACAGTCACCATACAGTCTGGTGAGGCCCCGGCACCCCGAGATGCACAAGAGATCACTGTAAAGAAGCTTGAACAGATGGGACTGGGGAGACATCTCAGGAGTTAAGGAGCTTACTGCACAAGATGAGGACCCGAGTTTGAGTCCCCAGAGTCCATGTAAAAGCCGGATGTGGTGACACGCTGTGTCTAATCCCAGAGCCCCTGTGGTGAGAAAGGAGGTGCAGGCAGGAGGATCCCTAGAAACTTTCAGGCCAACTAGCCTGTGGCAAACACGGCGGAAGGTGAGGACCCAAGGTTGTCCTCTGACATAGACACACACACACACACACACACACACTTGCGCACACACACTTGCGCACACACATGCACACACATGCACACACACGTACACACCTGCACACATGCACACACATGTACACACTTGCACACACATGTACACACACGTACACACTTGCACACACACGCACACACACGCACAAACATGCATGCGCACACAAACACACGTACACACTTGCACACACACATGCACACAAATACACACATGTACACACTTGCACACACACATACACAAACGTGCATGCGCACATACGTACATGCACACACATGCACATGGACACACACACAGTAATGTGTGAATGAATGCACTGATGGATCCACCAAGAAGAGCACTGTGGACAGGATTTGTGGCTGAGACCAGTTCAAGCTTTTCGGTTGATAAGGGACCATTTTCCTTTATTCATGATAACTAAAGCTTAACTGTGCCTCGTGTTTTGGGCTTCTCTCTGAGCTATAGCGGCTGGGACCTGAAGCCACAGGAGCGAGAGGTTAAGTCCAGATGTCAAGCACGGCTGTCTGTCCAGCTGAGTTCCTCAGACTTGGATTCACCCAAGACTTCATAGTCCTGGATGGAGCAGGACCAGGCTCAAAGGATTGTGGAGACTTGCATTTTGTGGCAACAAGAAAAGATCTGATTTCTGGGTCATCTATTTCCTGAGGGCCATGCATGCTGCATGCTGTATGCTGCATGCTGCCTGCTGCCTTCATTAGTGAGGGCAGAGCCCAGCAGATGGGAAGCAGTCAGCATGCTGAGGGTGGGGTCTGCCTGTGGGGAGAGCGTTTGACTAATGGAACCCAATGGCATTGTATTTCATTTTAAACAAAATCCTGTTCAATCTTTTAAGATTGGGGAAGATGTGCATTTGGGTACAATGACATAATTGGAGTGGCCAGAATGTTTCTGGAGCCCACGGACCCTCTAATTAGCTCCAAGCTGCACACCATGAGGAGGGAGGACTTGAGCTGTGCAGGCAGCTGAAAAGATTTCACAGCATTCTGATTTATTTAAATTTCAACCAGACGGTAGGACAGCATCAACTCACACTGTGGAGCGAGCGGCTCATCGCTGCTTCCCATGGCAACAATTTCAGGTGAGACATGAGTACATGCCTTACTTTAAGTGAGGCAATCGAAGCGTCTCTACTTAAAAAACCCAGTCAATACAAAGAAATAGGAGAAAGCATCACCATGAACTCAAGGCAGGGAGGGGACCTCCATTCAGTGCACCTCACCAGATGTGCCACCACTGGTGCTATGCTAACCAGGGCAGGGACTGCCCAAGAAAAGAAGTCAGTTCCAATCTATTAAGTCTGCAGCACTGAGTTCTGCAGGATTGGCCCTGGTCACTATAGTAAAACTTAGTTTAAGTTTCTCAAATACGTTTGTCGTCTTGATTTCCAAACATTTCTATGATTTGTTTGAAACCCCTGGCAACAGATAAGCTGAGCACAGCCCCCCGCCCCCGCCCCCGCCCCCCCCATCCCAGGAAGTCAGTAAAATGAGAAAAACAACAGAACGGAAGGACTTCAGCAAGGAAACAGATTTCTGAATATTGAACACCAAAGCTGGAAATGAAAACTTCAGTCAATCAAATGAAAGTTACAGAGGATGGCAGCCAGGCACCCAGGAGAAGCATCAGAGGGATGGGGTCACAGTGGCGAAGCTTTGCACTTGAAAACCACAAGAAAATCTGTGGGCACAGCCACACTGCCCCCAACCTCCGGGATACAGTCCAGAGAACCTGCAGGATCCATGGGGGGAGAAGGGGCTTAGAAACAGGTCAGGTGCATGGAATGTAAACCTGTGAGAACACAATTCCCCAGGCTGAGAGAAAGTCAGACATCCAAACCCAAGAGGCATCTAGAACTTCAACGGACATGCTGAGAGAGAGAGAGAAAGAGAGAGAGAGAGAGAGAGAGAGAGAGAGAGAGAGAGAGAGAGAGAGAGAGGCTTCTCCATAGCACAAAGTCAAGAAACAATACTCAACGCTGTAAGAGGGAAACTTCAACTCACCTAATGGTCAGAAATGGCAGAATAGCAGTCGATTCCTAAAAGCAAGCAAAGTGTGGAAGGATGCATCTCAAACCTTGGAAATAAATGTTTGCCAAGATCGCTGTGCTCAGCAAACTATCTTCAAAAACAGATGGAGGAGGGATAAGAACCTTTCAAGACAAGCACAAACCAAGGCAGGCCATGAACACCGACCCAACCCTGCAGAAGACACCTATTTGGGTTTGCTTCTGTTGGTATGACAAAAACCAAACCGAACCAATGCAAAAACCCACTATGACCCATAGCAACTTAGGGGATAAAGGGATTTATCTGTCTTATACTTTCAGGTCCTGGTCCATCATGGAGGAAGTGAGGCCAGGAGCTCACTCAGGAGTTTGACCATGGAGGAACTTGCGGCCCCCTGTCAAGCTCATGCCTAGCTAGCTTCCTTATGCAGCCCAGGATCACCTGGCTAGGGGATGATGCTGCTCACAGTGGGCTGGGCCCTCCTGCATTAATTAATATTCAAAACCAGTATCACAGACATACCCTCAGGCCAGCTTGATCTGGGCAATCCCTTGATGAGACCCTGTGCAGGGAACTCTAGCTGAGTCAGGTTGACAGTTACAGCTAACCAGGACAGAAAATGGCTGCTCTGTGGATATTATGAAAGGTTAGTGCATTGTAATGACCCACTGAAGTAGCTATGTGCAAAACACCTGAATATTTAGAATAGTGTTGGGTTTCGCTGCTCATTTATTTTCTCCCCAGCTATTCTTCCAAAAGTTCAGATTCCAAGTTGCAAACAGCACGGATGAAAGCGATCACCCAATCTTTAAATGAAAGAAGGCAACACAAAGTTTTGATTCCATCCAGAAAAGAAACTTAGACTGAGCATCTGCTGAGGGATTAGGGAAAATTTAATCATTTTGTGGTCCTTGTTAGTGAGCATCTGCCTGCGGATCTACATACGTCAAATTTTAAATAAACAAGCCTAAATATTAAAAAAACAAAACAAAACAAAACTCAATAAGCTATGCCTAACTAATTCAGTGCAGAGGGGATTTTTTTTTTAAATATTTAAAAAGTAAGTGAACTTTTCATAAAAACGGAATAGGCTGAAAGAGCCCACAACTGGAGACTAGAAGATACAACTATGCATTTATGTCAGAACATAGTCAGCATCATATTCAAACGGGAAAAGGCACCAAATGCCAAATACAAAAGAGCGAGCAGTATTTTTAAGTCATTATTTACATTTTTAAAATACAGCTTCGCTGTTAGCAAGTTTGCTCTTCAATGATTTTGACAGATTTCTCAAGAGCTCCAAAGTCTGCCTTATTTTAAATAATATTTAAAGAGCTTCCAGCTCATGAGCTGATCGGGATATTGTAGTCTGCCTAAGTTAAGATTAAATCATTGAAAGAGTTAGTGTGAGAAGTAAAACTCCAGGGAGGGTATTAACAATTTAGCATTTCCAGCTTGCGCTGGAGTGCTAATTCTACTTTCCAGAGAACACAAGAGAAGTGGCGTGCATTCAAATTAAGATCTTGTGGCCGCAGCCATGCACATGACATGTGCACAGGCATGCCAGGAATAACAGGCAAGCCTCCCCAAAGACCCAGTCAGCTTGGTTCCTCTGTCTGTCTCCATACAGTAAAATACAGATCGCTAACTGTCAATTATGCACAGTAGGCGTGGGCTTCTGCCTGATTGTCTGCAGGGTCCTTTGGGATGAGGGGCTTCCTGGGCGTGGACATCCCAGCTGCACATGTCTTTCTGCGTAGCTGTTTCCTTCTGATGCTCCAGGCCTTGAGTCAGGGCTACTCTGGGAGCCAGTCCTGGGAATACACCTGTGCGTCAGCCTTAGCCACGTGAGGACCAGCCTAGAAGAGCGACTGGGGTTGAAATTGGGAGCTGCAAGATAGAGATGGGAGAGCTCAAGGCTCCCCAAGACTCCTCACAACACAAAGAGGAAATGCATTGCAGACCAAGTTCAGACAAGTGGCAGGAGCCTTCTTCCTCCAGAGCCTGTACTGAGGGTGGGGGCATGGCTCTAATGGTGCTCGCCCTGTCCACTCTCAAGGCATGGGTATATTATGGATGAGGCAAACTAGCAAGGCCAGAGGCTCCCACCTCCACCTCACGCCCTCTCAAGCAAGGATGACACCCTAAATGGACCACCGTGTCTTTCTGCCATTCCTAAGCTGAAGCACTCAGATTTTGCGCAGGGGAAGGGGCAGCCCCTGAGAATGAAAACAGCAAACCAGGAGTGGTAGCTTATGCCTGTAATCCCCGAGGCAGGAAGAGTCACCTATGAGTCCAGGGCCAGACTGAGATATGTAACCACCCTGAGCTACAGAGACCTTACTTTTAAAAAGGATACGAACCCCATAGGGATTTCCCTCACTTGCAACAGTCTTAGGCTAAAGACCAAGAAGGCTCTACAGACAGATAAAACCATAGCCCAGGTTCTTACTAGGAAGAACTAAAGAAATAGCTTAGGGGGCCATTCTTACAGCACAGGGAAGCTGTCAGGTTATCAGGGCTTAGGGAAGACACCTTAGAGGCAGGCCCTTGCCTAGCAATCATCAGGATAGTTTCCAAACTGTCCAGGGACCCACTCACTGGTGTGTGCCCAAGTAAATGAAGCATACACACAGACAATCAGGGCTTATTTACAACAGCGCAAATGGTGAGCAGGCTGTGGGTCGGGCTCCTGCGCTGGCGCAGCTGTGGTCAAGTGCCCTGGCCCTGCGTGTTCAGTGTTAGCTCACCGATCTCCTGCTGCCAATGGCACTGTATTGACCTTACAACTAATGGGTCCAGCCAACATTGCTGTGCCAGGAGGAAGGTGAATTATTAATGAGTTAAAAGGCAGACATGGCTCTTAACTTTTCAATAGTCTCTCCTGAGAAAACCCTACGGGGGTAAGTGTAGGCAGAAAAGACACACACGGAGAAAATGACTTTTTAAGTGCTTCCCTCCCATGGTGTTGCATGACAGACGGTAACAGGTGGGTCCTTTCCCTGGTGTAAACGGCTTACATTTCTCTCCCTAAGCCCAGCCTCCACTTCAGGGTCCTGTCGCTTTGAACCAAGCTCTCAAATTAGTCTTTAAAAACTGTATTTTTAAATAAAAACAGGGAGCTGGTTTTGGCTTTTAATTCAGTAGAAGTCATATTTGGATTTTTGGAAGAAATGTCACAGTGAAGTTTTGTGTTTTGGCCACATCTTCTCTGGAGTTAGAAGACTATGCCAAGCACTATGTGTGTCTGAGGGTGTGGGGGTGGATATCTAGGGCCTATGGCCAAGGGAAATCCTGAGGACTGGGGACAGCCACAGGGGTCACTCCTGAGGGGCAGGAGGAGGCAATCAGCACTTCCTGAGGTCAGCTCTGGCGAACAGCTGGGTCACCGTGCAGCCCACCATGTCTGGTTGAGCAAACGAGCTGTGCTTTTGATGCTGAGATCTGAACAGTGATGTTCCCACAACCTGGAGATCACAAAGGCACATCAGCACTCACACACAATGCTTAAGGAACGCTAATCCAGATTTAAAAGTACTGTGCGGTAGTGATGGCAGTACCACGAGTTACGCCAGGGTGGATTCTTCGGAAGAAAGTCTGGACGGTTCCCAGTAACAGCAACAGAACGTGGAGGTGAAGGCTGGAGCTGCAGTCAGCACAGACTTACAGGAGCAACTGTGGAGTGCGTTTGCAGGCTGCATTCTTCTCCCAGGAGTGTGTCAACACAGATGAGTGTAAGACAGACTTAGACCCGCAGTCCCTGCTAGCCTTAGACACACAGTCAAAGCAAGACACCACTGTCTCCGTCTGGCTAGAGTGAGGGCCGCTGTGCTGCTACATTCATTTACAAGTGTCTGCCATCTCTGTTCTTGTCTGCTACCTTCCTAGACGCCGTGCATCATGCCCAAGTAATACAAGAACCACACGAATTGTTCGTGTCATGATTAGAGACAGGGTCTCTGGAAGCCTAGACTGGCTCCAGATTCATATTTCAGTGTATACATGTAAGGAATTCTCAAAAATAAAGAAAACCTAACAACCACCACCACTACCAACCCAACCCAACTCACCTGGGTGCAGCCACACACCCGTGACCCAGAACTGTGGAGAGGGGGCAGGAGCATCGCGGGGCTTGCTGGATACCAGTCTAGTTCTGGGTTCAGCAGGAGACCCGTCTCCATAGAATAAGACAGAGAATGATGGAGTAGCCTCAGGCCTCCAGACACATACTCACAGGCCAGCGAATGCACACGTGCACACAGACGCACACACGGGGTAAGGTGGGCAGATTTCTCAGAAAGATTAAGGGAATGTACTTGAAGCACATATTTGGCTCCTGAGCTGTCACTGAGGGAGCCATCATTGCGACATCATCTAGGGAACCCTGTGGTTCCCTACCGAAATACCCAGGAACACCATCACGAACATGGTCACTCATGGCTGTCAACTGTTAGGTCACAACACTTTCCAGAGATACTGTCTCACTACGTAGTCAGGCTAGTTTTGGACTCACAATTCTTTTGCCTGTACCTCCCAGGTACCATGACTGCAGGCGCGTGTCACCATGGCCCAAGTTATAACACCTCCTCCAGTGGCAAAGAGAACAACGGGACTCCCCAGGAGCCTGATTTGCTTGTAATCAGCTTTGCCAGAGTCTATGGAACTGAGGAACCTTGCCTTGTCCAGAGCTGGGCATCGAGAACAACTCTGGTAGCTTCACTGATCCTGGACAAGAGTCCTCAGCCGGAAGTATCCTCCTGAAGTGACCCTGGGGATACCAACCTTGAAGTAAGGTTCAGGCTGCCCCGGGACAAGTCTTCAGACAGAATAAATTAAATATTGCTGCCACTTTTAAAGCCTGGAAATTAGTTGCCAGGTCTCCTTGGCTCTTACTTTTCTATTTCTCTATTACAAAAAACCCCCAGAAAGATATTTTCTCCTCAGATCTCACATGTCCACTAACCACCGCGTGGTGTTTCTAGAAAAAAGAAGGTGTTAATTAGGGTATAATGTCCCCCAAACCACAGCTAGTTCTCAGAACACTCAGTGCTGCTGGAAGCTGAACAAGTATAGGAGAAGACCCCAGGGTTTAAAATCTCCACTCAGCTCTGCCTTAGGCCCACAGCACTCAATGAGGCCGGACTGGTACTGCAGGTTAGTCTTCTACAAAACACTTCGTTCAATATCACTCCGCCATGATTAGAACTTCTGGTCTGAGGGTCACACAAATGGCTGACTGTCGGGACTACAGAGGGAGGAAAAGCCCCCAGCTCTGTTCTAGACCCAAGGAGCAAGAATCTCACATGGGACCATAAATCTGCACCTTTACAAAGCTCTCTGCAGCCCCCGTGGGCTCACAACGCTTCCCATGGACCCCATGGACTCATAAAGCCTCCCCATGGTCCTGTGGACTCACAAAGTTCCCTGTGGTCCCCATGAGCACCAGGGCTTCAGAGCCACAGGCACAGAAATGATGCCTGGTCAAGTGATCAAGCATTCAGAGTATACTTTGCCAAATACGTCTCAGACATATTTAAAATGTATTGCTTACAACTGCGTCCCTCAAATTAGGCAAACCTAAATATAGTTGAGAATCAAGGATTTGCATGCCAAACCTGAGGTGAAAACAAGAATGTGTGGTCGTGGGCTAGCCTGTGACAGTGGTCAGGGAGACTGCTCAGCCAGAGTCAGGGATTATCCTGTGGCAGGGGTCATGGGGACTGCTCAGCAAGTGTCCAGGGTTAGCCTGTGGCAGGGGTCAGGGAGACTGCTCGGCCAGGGTCAGGGGTTAGCCTGTGGCAGGGGTCAGGGAGACTGCTCGGCCAGGGTCGGGGGTTAGCCTGTGACAGGGGTCAGGGAGACTGCTCGGCCAGGGTCGGGGGTTAGCCTGTGGCGGGGGTTAGCCTGTGGCAGTGGTCAGGGAGACTGCTCAGCCAGGTCCTAAAACAGAAATGAAAAACCCAAGGTTGAGATCTTTCCACTGACTGAAGTATTTGCTGTGGGTAAAGCAAGCATACACATTCATCATCAAGGTGATACCCGCCATCTTCGGATCCAGGCATTGATATCTATAACACAGAAGCAGTGCATGCCAGTCGGCCAGGAGCAGCTAGAAAGTCAATGGAGGAAGGGCAAGAGATGCAGAGGGAACTCCAGAGCCACACACTACTTATGGAGAAGGCAAGTTACATCCATCACAGCGATACAAATGCCCGCTGGTGATGGCCTAAGACCCTCTTGAGCCACCACAGAGAATTTAACCTGGTGGAAGTCCTCAGCAAAACAACCCAACAGGAACTGGAGGACGTGCGTCCCTTCCCTGAGGCCCAGCAAGCCTGTGCAGGGATTTCTGTTCTGGAGACAGAGATGGCTTAGGCACATAACAACAGGGGAAGAGTGCCAAAGTGTAGTGCCTGGTTAGAACGAAGTTAAAGAAGACAAGGTGTCAACAAGTTAAATTACAAGCAGGAAATATATAAAAGCTGTGCGCTCTCTCTCTCGCCCTCTCTCTCTCTCTCTCTCTCTCTCTCTCTCTCTCGATCCTACACAAGAACACATGTATGACAGCTGCATGCACATCTTTTTAAACTCCACTCACACTGTAATATGAATAGATGCATGTGTTCACACACTTGAACCTGTGCACATCAAGGGGTAGACAACTATGCACTGCCATACTCTATAATACGACAATAGTCTATAGTGCTGCATAGCATCTGCTCAGCAGCTATGCCTGGCTGTAAACGCATCCGAACATTCACTGTTCCTCCCAGCCACTCCCACGGGCATCTGTACCTGGGGTCAAGGCTAGAGGAGGCTACAGAGAGGGCTGAGCCAATAGCCAGTGACCTGACAACTACTGCCATTTGAAAGACTCATGGAACGGAGAGACTTTAGGACAGGAAAAGAGAAAAGCAGAAAACATGGTTTTGAAATATTTCCTGTGTGAGCAGTATAGTCGAGTCATCGTCTGGGTTCACAGAACAGGGAGACGGCAGAGCTTGTCCCTCAATCCGGCAGCATTGCCACAGCTTTGCTCTGAGGAATGGCTGTCATTGCAGGGTGAGTCCCAGCACAGGCTTCCCACAGCACAGCTGCTTCAGCTGGGACCTTAGCTCCAGCAGCCAGTCCTTCCCCTCCCTTTAATTCAACGAGAAGGCTCTGGGACTCTGCTGAACTCAGGAGTATACATGGGATTGGAAAGATGCAGGCCTTGAGGAGAACACCCGCAGTGGCCATTAGTCAACTGTCTGCAGAGTAAGGAAGCTGAATCCCCTGAGAGGGCTGCTGAGCACCTGCTTCCTTGAGTTTGGACTTTTCCACGTTCAGTGCAATTACGGAGTGTCTGCTCTGTGCACGAAGGCCCAGATACTGCACGGGGTCTGCAGACTCACTCCCCAGAGCTGCAGAAAGGGGCTGAGCCCTGTTTTGACAGAGAGGGGAAAGGTCAGTAAAAAGCTACAGTCCAGTCCTAACACGAGGACAGAGGACCTCCGCAGGTAGAGGGCAAATGGACCGATGAGGGAGCAGCCGACAGGGCGGGGCTGACTCAGCTCCCAGCCGCTCTCTGTGCCTCTGCTGACAAGTGGTTTTCTCTCCCTCCATTTCAGACAGGCATTTTGCACACTGTGGTCCCTGGGAGAATCTCAATTGGCTTTCTTGCTTTTGCCCAGCAACTGTCAGCAGTTGAGGGGGAGTGATGCTCTCAAATGTCTCCTCAGAAAGTGTTATTACTTATGAGACCTTGGGTGCCTGGCATTATCTCCAGCCCCACAGCATCATGTACAGCAGCAGAGCCCTGGGCTGGGGCAAGGAGGCCTGTTCCACCCGAGAGAACACCTCTGGGGTTCTTAGTCACAGCCTACCAACTTGACCTCATACGTTCGGGTTCCAGAGAAGATGAGGTGGGAGGGATGAGGCCATTCCCCGGGAATTCCCAAGGGTATTACAGGAGAAGCAAGCCCTCAGTGCCCAAATGTGGATTCTTCAAAGTCAAGTTAAACACTAATTTAAACTGGAAAGGGGTGGTGAGATGGCTCATCGGGTGAAGGTGCGAGCTGTGTAACTCTGATAGCCTGCCTACCTCCCTCAGCCCACGGTAGAGCACCTGTGACATCTGCATGTGTGCCGTAGCACGTGTGCACCTGCGCACATGTGTCCAGACGCAGTAATAGAAACAAAGAGGAACTTTATAAAGTGAAAAGCAAAGAGGATTTCATGCTGGTTTTTTTTTTTTTTTTTTTTTTTTTAAATCCAATGCTTATCCATTTAGTACATTCTAGAATATGTGTCGCTGTCCTGGTTGGAAACAGTGTCCAGATACACTAACATGGGGGCTGGAGCGGGAGCTTAGTGCTGGCCTAGCCTGCATGATGCCCTGGCTTTGACCCCATGCCACGCTGCATAAGCCAAGTGTGGTTGAACATACCAGTAATCCCAGCGCTCAGGAGTTAGAGACAGGAGGATCAGGAGTTCAAGGCCCTCCTAGGCTACAAAGGGAGTTTGAAGCCAGTCTCTACATGATCCCCTGCCTCTAACAAACAAAATCCAGACATGGAAATCGCAGGAGAGACATTCTTGGTCCTGAAGAAACGTTTTTTACTCTTATAAACAAAACACCTGTGGTATGAACGGATTCTATGCATATGTATTCATGCATGTATATTTATAAATTAACTTATACATATACATAATACACTTACACACATGTAACAGTGCAAAACAAGGTCTTTATCATCTTCTGGGAAGAGTGGCTGCACAGGGCGATGGTGTTGCTGCCCCCACTAGCTGCCACTACGGGCCTCAGCAGTGTGGGCTGTGAGCGTGGGCGGTGTCTGCGGCTCAGGCTTCCCGAAAGAGATGCTCTGCACAGCTTTCTCTGCAGGCAGCAGATCCAGCATTCTGGTTCTGAGAACACCGTCATGCCTCACAAATCAATACAGACAACTCTTCGTATTTGATTCCTGAATACATGTTTGCAGTTAATTCATTATTAACTAAAGTGCAAGTTAAGAGTGCTGATGGAGCCAGGCAGTGGTGGCGCACGCCTTTAATCCTAGCACTTGGGAGGCAGAGGCAGGCGGATTTCTGAGTTCGAGGCCAGCCTGGTCTACAGAGTGAGTTCCAGGACAGCCAGGGCTACACAGAGAAACCCTGTCTCGAAAAACCAAAAAAAAAAAAAAAAAAAAAAGTGCCGATGGAGCAGTCTGCACCACGCCAGTCCCCAGCTCTCTACTTCATCAGTCCACATTGGTTGGCAAGGGTATTCACTCTGTTTACATTCTTGGTAGGGCGACGTCACCACACTACCCTCTCTGTGAAGAGTCAAGGAAAGATACTGAGTGGAGTCTGTCTCAAGGCCTAGGCAGCTGACAGGATACAACGTAGATGGTTCCCAGGCAAAGGACAACTGGCCTGGTAGATGGACAGTTCATTTCAAAGCTATTCGGAAAGGCCTCTGGGAGAGCATATGTTTTGGGTTGGGGGGTAGGCATGGTAAAAGGCCCAGAAGACAGGGATACCATAGCCAGACAGCACTCAGTAAGAGCAGGCAAGCCCCCTTCCCGCCTCCCAAGAGAGGGTGACAGGGCCCTAGCAGATGCTGTAGGTGGGAGCTCTAACAGATGGACCAGGAGAGACACTGTAAGCCAGGTCTGCTAACACTGCATGTAGGTGCTGGGTTCCTGCCTGCGGTTTACAGGGTTTTGGTGAGGTGAATGGTACAGGGTCTTAGCTTTAAGGGTGATTCGGTTTATTTCCTTTGGGGAGATGAACAGAGAATAAATAAAAGGAAAAAGGAGGAGGAGGAGGAGGAGGAAGAGGAGGAGGAGGAGGAGGAAGAGGAAGCAGCAGCAGCAGCAGCAGCAGGAGGGAAGGAGAGCGAGGTTTCCGTGCAGAGAAGACGGTCAGTCTTGGCAGCCTCCCTTGACCTTCATGCTCAGTAGCATCCTGGGAATCGTCCTGCTGGAGAAAGTCCCCAGGGTACTTTGTCTAAGAGCAAATTGCAGCAAATGCTGTCCTGCTAGGTTTACCTCACTGTACCAAGTACATCTCAGTCACAGCAGACCTGAGGTCACTCAGGATGCCATCCCCCACTTTCCTTGGCAGAGTCCCCACACCCTCTGTATTCTCCCCCTCTCCAGAACGTTCAGCTCCCTGCCTCTTCTGTGGGCTCCAGAAGTCACACCCCCTCCACCACTGACAGAAGCAGCCGTAGGATCCCTATTAATGTAATTAGCACCTTTGCACTCTAGAGCAGGCCCCGCCACCATGGCTTTCAAGTACAGCCATTATGGAAATCAGAATCCAGATGTGTGGTAGTTGCATCATAACACAGACCCATTCTGTGCCAGAGGCTGCCCAGGGTTGCCAGCCTGCTTAAATGCTGGCGGTGCTAATTACCGTGATGTGTGTTTATGTGGCGCCACCCTGCCCCAGCCACCTCCATAAGCACCAAGGCGTGCAATTAACCACTGAGTGTAAAGAGCAATAGCTAAAGACACAGAGTTGTTTTCAGGAAGGAAGAGAGCCAAGCTTAATGCATGGAGGGTCTTCTTTCCTGGGGAACGGGCTGTCCTGGTGAGTCAGAGCGGAGGGGTACACTGAAATCTGAGCATCTCCCTTCCTCAAGTCTTTTGTGAAGTTGGACCGCACTGCCAACTTGAGTGAAGACTCGGCATGCCTGAGCTTGAACCTGGAAGAGCAAGGCATGCTGATGTCAGAAGCCTGGGGCTGTGGGGGATCCAGACAGATCGGGCTGGACAACGGGAGGAAGACATCCGGAATAGGAGGGCTGGAGCACTCCCTGGTGAGGACTGAAGAATGACCTCCTCCCCTCCGCTCCGGGGGACACGAGGAAGATAGGGAGTTGCAGAGCAAGGGTGACTACAGAATCTAAAAGCTTGGAGTCTGGAGGGACAGGGGTGGGATGTGACCATCAACAGAGAACCAGGGTCAGGCCCACGGTAGGTGTCCCTGTGCTCTGTAGCGAGGGATGGCGGCAAGTGAGACCAGCAAGAGGTCAGAACAGGGGAAGGTGTGGACACTGAGATGGACTGGGACGAGAAGAGAGAGAGGCAGGGACAGGGGCGTGCCAGTCAGCTTCCTATCGCTACAACAAATGCCAGAGATGATCAGCCACGGAGAGGAAGGATTGACGTGGCTCCTGGTTTCAGGGTCTCACAGTCCATAGCCGACAGGCTGCACTGTTCCTAGGACTGGGGAAGGTAGTAAGTTCATCCTGACAGCAAGGGGCAGAACCAGGGAAGGAAAAAGACAGGAGGGGCTGGAGCTGGGCTGAGCCCTCGGAGGCACCCGAAGGCCTCAGACCTCCCTCCAGGCCCCAGGGCTTAAAGGACCGCATCACATCTCAATAGCACCATCAGGGACCACACCCACAGCACATGCGCCTTTAGGGGCCATTTGGGATTAAACCACAGAGCAGAGTCACAGAAGAGGGATTGATACTATGTAGGGGCACTGGGCGAAATGAGATCTCTCAGATGGAAGCTTTATCTTCATAAAAGGCATACATGTAAGCCCAGTTTTAAAATTTGCAGGGATTCCTGATTCAGGATTTGTTTGTGACTGTTAATTTCAACTGTCTGCTTGTCTGGATTCAGAGACATCCTGAGTATTACCATCCAAAGGTGTGTCTCTGCTGACCTTTCCACAGTGGCTTAATGATGAGGGAGGACCTGTCCTAAATGTGGGAGGACCATCCCATGGGTTAGAGTTGAAGACTGAATAAGACGGGGAAAAGGAGGAAGCTAGGGGAACAGGAATGTCCCCCTTTCTCTTGGCTCGCTGAGACACGAAGACCCCAGTCACACATTCCCACCATCATAAACAGTGCCATAACTTCCTCACCATGATGAACTATCTCCCTCAAACCACGAGTCCAGGTCCTTAAATTGTTACCAGTGGGTATTGGTCACAGCATGGAGAAAGGTATTGAATGCACTCACACAGAGACTGGACAGTCCCTCACAGTTCTTCTGGGGAGGAAATGAGGCCCTGGGCAGAGTTGATGCTGAGGCAGCTCCTGGGACTTGGCCAGGACAGCGAGCCCTACAGCGTGGGGTGGACATCTGCTCATCGACCGGGAAACCACAGCCCTGTTCTCATGTGGCTTCAGACATGTAATCTTCCTTGGCTCATTTCGCCTCTTTTTTTCTTCTTCTTTTTGAAAGTTGTTATTGTTTTAAATTAGCTTACAACAAAACTGACCTTTTCCTGTGTACAAAACGTCCATGAACTTTAACATGGCAATCTCTCATTCACTACCATAGCCAGGGCTCAGATCTTCAGAGACCAGTTCCCCTCGCAGCCTCTTTCCCCAAACACTGACAACCCCTGGCCTCTTCTCTATCTCTGTGGTTGTGTGGTTTTGGGAACATCAGATACAGAGAGGCCCAACCTATGCCACTTTTGGCGACTGGCTTCCTTCACCCAGCACTGTGGGAGCAGAGGCAGGTGGATCTCTGTGAGTTCAAGGCCAGCCTGGTCTACATTGGCACACTGTCTCAAAATAACAAGGAAATATACCACAATTGTAATGGATGTGTTACCTGGGATTGCTGGGTAACTTCTCTTTCTACCCAGTTCTTTCCAAGCAAAGATAGTAAATGCTAGAAATAAAATAAAATGAGCAAGACTTAATGCTATGCCAACACAAAATCACTGTTACACGGAGCTCTTGGGATGTGAGATCTTAAAAGTTTCCAAGTCTTTCTTTAGTCTGGAAAGTTCATAGCACCGTGTAGTCCACAGGAAGAGGTGAGTTCCTCCAATAAGCAGAGATTTTTTCCAGAAGAAAAATCAGATACCAACACACACACACACACACACACACACACACACACACACACACACACACACACACACACCCCTATACTTCCAAAGCTAATATGCTCCAAAATCAGTAATTGCAAAGCAGACCTGGGGCCACTCCAAGTTTGCTCTATGAATTTTATCAAGCACCCTCCATGACTTTAGGAAAACTCTAGAAAGCCATCAACTTTAGCATGAGTCCCCTCCAAACATGAGTCAGCCTGATTTCATCATGGCCCCCTACTAGAGGACCACACCCACCTTCCCATTTTCCTGGGGCAGTCGAGGTGGGAGGTGAGATCTTAGCTGTGCGGTAGGCAGGGTCTGTACCACACTGCTCACAACTGCTCATGCACACAATGGTGCAGGGGCAGACAGAACAGAACCTCAAGATCCTTTCTTCAAAGGCTGGGCGTAGTGGCACATACCTTTAATCCTTCAATCTTAGTCCACACACCTTAAACACAACACTCAGAAGGCAAAGCTAGGCAGATCTCTATGAGTTTGAGGCCAGCCTGGTCTACAGAGTGAGATTCAGGACAGTAGGGGCTACACAGAGAAACCCTGTCTTAGAAATGTTCTTTCTTCAGGAGCTACTATTAACCTCGATGACCTTAGCCAGCTTTTAAAAACACTTCCAGTTTCTCATCTGGATCTCTGACCCTTTCCCCTCAAGCACCACATGATGGACCGGGAGCCAGATGGGGCAGGGTGACAGCTACTTCACATCATGAGAGGAGACGTTCTCTGAAGGCATCATCTCTGGTGCTATCAGAGGCCAGACCACAAAGACATCCTGAATAGACACTCCACAGAGGGCCACTGGACTAGGCCACACAGACAAACCTGAACAGGGGCATGCTGCCGGCTGTGCAGGCATCTCGGTGAGAACAAAACCTGCCCAGTGAACATGGCCACAACCCTTCTGCGTCATGGAGTGGAGCAGGGCTCTGGGCCCACTTGTTTCTGATTGTGATGGGGATCCCTCATCCTTTTTTTTTTTTCTGTGAAGATGACTCCGGCTGAGAACGTGGATGGAAATCAGAAGTGGAGGCCCGCCACTGGACAGCCATCTATCTGCTCAGCAGTAACTAGAGCTCATGATGTCTGCAACCCACATTGGCCCTCAGCACTCCTCTACCTTGGTATCTGGAACTGCCTTCTGCAGCCCAGAGTCTCTCATGTGAGCGTGACCAAGGCTGGCGCCACCTTCCGGAGGTCTTCTGCTTTCTCCAGTGAATGTCTTCCTGGGGTTTCCTCTGGGACCTAGGCGAGCTCTTTTGCCTTTTGCTTTTCTGCGTATGTGTGTGTGTGTGTGTGTGTGTGTGTGTGTGTGTGTGTGTGTGTGTGTGTGTGTGTGAAGGGTGAAACAGGGTTGACATTCCGAATGTTCAGGAAGGGTGCAGAAAATAAGCCATGAACATCCAAACCGGCAGTGCCAGTACAGGGTGTGAAGATACAGAGGCCCCGGGCCTAGAGACAGGTCTGTCAGCTGCACCGCTGGCCATCATGGCACTGGAGTAGACAGTTGGTGCCATGTTAATAACACACCCACGTACTTAATGGTCAGGTGTTATTTGCTGCATCAAGATGTGGGGATAATGTTCCCATGACAGCCTGACCAAGGAAAGCATGAAGCAACAGATCTGCGGGCAGGTGGAGGTCTTCCTCCTCAACTGTTTATCATGAAATCTGTGTTGCTATGGTAACAGGAAGAGAGCTGGACATAGGGAGTTTGGAAAAAGGGGTCGAAAGCTGAGGAGGGCTTAACCCACAGAAAGCATTGCTAGGATTTCCACAGGTGAGGTAGTGAGGCTGCCTCTCCTCCAGTCTGGAGGACTCAATTCTGTCCCCATCAGTGGAGGTCTACTGCGGTCCCTGTGGTATAGTTGCCACACAGGCGTTTGCTAGTTGCTGTGCTTTGGGGCCTCAGGGCCCTGGCTGCAGAGAGGGTGCCCCACCCTGATGTCCTGCATCTTTCTAGTTGGAGTTTGGGGACTTCCAGGGTGATTTTAGATGACTGTGAGACCGCAAAGGAAAAACAAAAACAAAAACAAAACAAAGCTCACTCTACTAACTTTCAAGAGCACTTGTGCATACCCATACATACACACACATGTACAAAGTCACACTTGCACACACACACATGCACACAATACATTCTCACACACACATGCACACACAATACATTCTCACACACACACATGCACACACTTTCCTCTCTCTCTCTCTCTCTCTCTCTCTCTCTCTCTCTCTCTCTCTCTCTCTCTCTCTCACACACACACACACACACACTTATGAGGTCCTGAGGCCCTGATCTCACTACCATTCACTGGCAAACCTACAATCTTGTAGCAGCAGAACTACTCAGCCACAGACTATTGCCCACCTTGCTTCCTGTCCCTCTGCATGGACCCTAGGCCAGCTCTCTGGGCTTCTCTTCCCTCTGCATGGACCCCAGAGCTTCCTCTGCATGGACCCGAGGCCAGCCCTCTGGGCTCCTTCTGTCCCTGCATGGACCCCAGGCCAGCCCCCTCTGGGCTCCTTCTGTCCCCGCATGGACCCCAGGCCAGCCCCTTGGGTTTCTCATCCTAATAGCAGTGCTGGAATGTCAGGCAACTGTGGGTGTGGTGACCCTTGAAGTCCCCCTATCCTGGCTGGGCTGGTGTCCCTGGAACAGAGGGACAGGAAACACTTTTTTGTCTGGCCTCATCTCTGAAAACCGGAGATGATGAGAGCTTATCAAGCTCTCTTCTCTCAAAGGCTGAGAGCCTCCGGTAGAGCAAAGCAATTTCCTCACCAAGGAAGCTTTTATGTCTCTTTCAGAATGGCACCTGTGCTCACACAGAGCGAGCAGGAGACAGGGGCACTTGCTTTGAAAGGCAGGAAGTAAATAAGGACACAGAGAGAAGGGGCTGCAGCCATCCCTGGTCACTGGGATCACCAGCCTCAACGTAAAGGAGCCTGGCGCCTGGGATCCCAGCACCCCTGCCCCGCCTGGAGAAGGTAGGTGTGCCCACAACATGAATTCCAAGATGGAGAGAGAGTCACATCTGGTGTACTCCTCATCAACCTCCCCCAGGGTGGCTCTTGTTCCCCACTGGCCTTGCCATGAGTTCCTTCCTCATTTACCCCTTTCCTCTCAAACTCTTGAGATCAATGGAATAAAAACTGTTTGGGGTGTGTGTGTGTGTGTGTGTGTGTGTGTGTGTGTGTGTGTGTGTGTGTGAGTCCATTTGCCTGGACCTAATTTTCCAGGAAGCTTCCAGATGTGCGAGTGGGGTGGGACAGGGTGTCAGTCAGGACCTGAGCAGTAAAGAGCTGGCAGGATAGTGTGTGTGTGTGTGTGTGTGTGTGTGTGTGTGTGTGTGTGTGTGTGTGTGTGTGTGTGTGTGAGAGAGAGAGAGAGAGAGAGAGAGAGAGAGAGAGAGAGAGAGAGAGAGAGGATACACATTCAATGCATGTTTCTTTACATGAAGAGATTTGGCAACTGTGGGGACAGGAGATGCCACTGATCTGCTGGGGTGAGCTTCAGACCTGAGAATGCGGGGGAGGGAGAGCTTGAAGGCCTGAGAGCCAGAGAGCTGAGTGCACAGGTTCTAGTCTAGGTGTGATGGCTAAGGAACAAGGTGTCTGAACCAGATCTGTGAACCCACTTTTCATCACCAGGCAAAGAGAATGAGCCCACTTTTTGTCTCTGCAGCCCCTCACTGGCTTGGTGATACCCAATCACCAGCCTGGTGGCTCAACAGAAAGAAGCACCCTCAAACACACCCAGAACTATCAATCACAAGCAGTGTGATGGGAAGTGCCTGGGGGTGGGGCTTATAGGAGCATGGCCTAAGTGGGGCGGGGCCTAGACAGGGGCAGGCCCTAGAACAGGACCTTAGTGAATGTGGCCAGAATCTGCACCCCTCTCATGGACTTTAGTCATACTGCTCTTGGCTTGCCAAGCATGTCGGCCCTCCAGAGAGCCTTAAGCACACAGGGCCTACAATGCAGCCTTTGCCAAGCCTGTTGCCCACTTCCCTTGTTTCAAGTAAAGTCCTGTTTTGAGGCCTAATGTCTGTCCAGCATTGCCCATAGGATCTCTCTAAGACCTGGAGGTTGCACCCGTGGTTGTGGTCCCCTCTTGCCTGGCTGGCCCTGCTTTACCCACTGGCCCTGGCTTCCCCCAAACACCTTCTCAGTGTATGTCCACCTTGCATCCAAGCCTCTCTCTTGGGACCCACACTTGAAAGGCCATTCCTAGATGGGGCTCCTGACTACCATGGGCCAGGAAGAGCAGGGTGTCTCTAATCTGGAGAAGATGTGACAAGCTCTATCCAAGAAAACCTTCAGACTTTTGACTTGGTCTCCTCTAGCAGAAACGGGAACTAGACACACACACACACACACACACACACACACACATGACTTTGCTTACTGGTGTATTTAAGAAGGTCACATTGCAAGATCCATCCAGTCCTGTTGCTCAGCGTGTGCACAGTAAGAGGTGATGTAATGTTTTATACAGTGACTTTTAGTATTTGCATACAGGATCATAAAGAAATATGGTGCCCACCTACACAGTTCGAGGAATCAAATCAGTTTAACCCAAAGAGGAAATGAACAAGGAAAATGCCACCAGAAACATGAGCCTATCAGCCTTTACTCTGCCCTTTAACCTCAAACCTCTGCTGCTTGGGTCACATTTGCATAGTTAAAATTGTTGGGTCACACGTCCATAATTAAAATTGTTGGGTCACACGTGCATGATTAAATTGCTGGGAGCACATGTTTTCATTTGGGTGGCAAAATTTATACCATTTCTACTGTGCAAAAGTCATTTGATGTTTGATTGGGTTTTTTTTTTGCTTACTCTTCAAATTACAAATGACAGAAAAATAGTTCTGCTTTTCTTTTCTTTTCTCCCTCCCTCAAATCTACTTGACCACAAAGTATTCCGGTGCAAGGTTTCGATGACAAGATTATGGCCAAACTAATGCAAATACCGCCGTTAGGCGTGGGCTAGCCAGGCAGGAAGTGCTTGGACCAGCCTCTGCACAGTCCTGGGATCTCTGGCTGCTATAAGAGCTTGCGTAGGGCCATTTGCTCCTCCTTCCTTCCTTCCTTCCTTCCTTCCTTCCTTCCTTCCTTCCTTCCTTCCTTCCTTCCTTCCTTCCTTCCTTCCTTCCTTCACTACTGAGCTGGGGGAGGGGTGGCTCATCAGCAGAGTACTTTGCTAGCACACCCAGTTCTGGGCTCGCTCTATTACTAGCAGTGAATAGACAGGGAGCACATTTGATGAGTGTTCTTGGCTAGAACGGGGTTAACTGGGTGGCCGGGTGTAATGTAGTAGTGGCTGGCAGCATGTGGCATAGAACTTTTAAGTTTAAGTTAATTAAAATTCAATGAGCCTGAACTCCCAGGCCTCAGCAGCATTAGCCATGTCTAGAGTATTCAACATGCACTATGGCCCATGACCACTGCAGGAGCAGGCACAGAGAGAGCATACATGTCTTTCAGCATAGAAAGTGCTGAGCGGTGCTGAGCCAGATGGCAGAGATAGTTGAACACTCTGTTCCAGTCTTTGTTTTTATTTCATGAAACTCAAGTCAACAACCCAAGCCACCGTTTCTAAAAAGCAATCAGCCTAAAACAGTACATTCCAAAGCTATCCTGACTGGATACTTCCTAGGGAGGGCAGGGCCAGCAGGGAAATGCACACTGTTTTCTATAACTGAGCCAATGTGTCTGTACTGACGAACCAGTCTGCCTCCATCTTAGGCTTGGAAGCCATCTCAAAGTAAAGACAAACTAGGTTCATTCCGACTTCTGATCAAACCTCTGTTTCTCAAGAATTGGGCTATGCCTCATCTGTAACCTTACTTACAAATGATTCTGTACTGTCTGTTCCAGGAAATGGCCATCTTCTTTCAGGAGGGACTAACTTGGATTGTTTATGTTCTGTTCCTGTAACTCTATTTTACCCACTAAAGCCCCTTTTTGGAAACCCCTACCCCTGAGCTATAAAAGCCTTGTGTTCTTCACATCCAGGGCTGCTCTCAAAATAAAGCCTGCTTCAATTAGACAATTTCTCCTCGAAATTTTCAGGTTCAACAGTATAGGAAACCTTGTGTCTAGAAAAACAGTCACCAGCCTGAGTGGAGATTTTCCAGGAGTGCAAGTGTGTGCGTGTATGCGCGTGCGTGTGTGTGTGAGTGTGTGTGTGTGTGTGTGTGTGTGTGAAAGGGAGAGAAAGAGAGAGAGAGAGAGAGAGAGAGAGAGAGGTGTCAAAGCCAAGGCTACAGGGAAGTCACACAATGCAATGCAATGCACGCACGTGTGCACAGCACACAGCACAAACAATGCCAGGAACACTGAGACTCCCCAGGCACTACTAGATTTTGAATTAGTTTTTGTCTCAGAGCCTTTTACTGTCAGCAATTCTTTGTTGCCCCCACACTGTTACGCAAACAGAGCCCCAGTTAGGAGCTGAGGTCTAGATCAGTTGGAACTACGAGGTGCACGCTCCTGATGAGAAGTGCCAGCTGGTAGCTGGTCACTACAGGTGACCAATGACAAAGGAGCCAGCGAGCAGCTTGAAGCTGACACAGAGGCAGACATGGTCAAGTATCTCAGAGAAGTTTTGTGTTCTTGTGCATTACCTCTCAGAGAAGAAACACAGATACCTAAATGCACAGGAAAAAAATAAACAACAACAAACAACACAAAAGACTAAATGCACAGCACTCTGAGGGCCAGGGAGACAGCTCAGTTGGTAAAGTGCTTACTTTTTGCACAAGGACCTGAGTTGGATCTCCAAGAGTCCAAAGTAAACAAACAAGCAAATAAATAGAGGGCCGATAAGATGACTCAAGAGGGGACAGACACCTGCCAACAAGCCTGACCCTCATGACCCACATGCTAGAAGGAGAGGATATCCTTCCAGGTGACCTCTGGCCTCCACACTGTGCTGTAGCACAGGCAGGATCCACCCTGCACACAAAATAAATAAAATGCAATAGTTATAAATAAAAACTAACAAAACAGGTACAGTAGCATATGCTTGTAACTGCAGCCTGGGGAGGTGAGGACAGGTGGACACAACCTAGCCTACATGGCCAGTGTCCAGTGTCCCTGAGGAACGACACTTGAGATTGTCCTCTGGCACACACATGTATGTGTGCGCGCGCAAATACACACACACAGAGACGCGCACACACACACACACACACACACACACATGAGTGCACGTACACACGAGTGCGCACACACACACACACACATGTATGCGCACACATACACACACACACACACACACATGAGTGCACGTACACACGAGTGCGCACACACACACACACATGCATGCGCACACATACACACTTGAGCGCGTGCGCACACACACTCTGCACTTCAGATCTTCCTTTTCATGTTGTCTAAGAAATGAAATGTAACCTGAAGCTCCCGTAAAATGGTTTTATAATTTAGAACAATTTCCTGGGCCATTATAATTGTTGATGATTTTGTCCATATTAAAAGTGAAGGCAGCATAAAATTTCAACATGCACTAAGTGATGTCATTTTGGAACTGGTATTACAGAAAGTCATCGTAATAAGACCTGTGATGGGAGGTGGACAAAGCACAATCCTCCCTGATGGCCAAGTGTCCCTTTCTCCCTCCTCTAGAGTCTGTGCTGGTGCAGGGAGAGGAAACAGGGGACAGTGAGCTCAGAATGAAGCATCTCTGTCGGGGAAGAAGCAAAAGCTTCCAGTTGGAGCAGAATCCCCCAGCCCCAGCCACTTCCCATTCAGGAAGAAGAGCGTGCGTGCGGGAAGGGGCTACTGAGGCTTCCATCTGAGTGTCTGTCAGTCCGAGGCTTCCATCTGAGTGTCTGTCAGTCTGAGGCTTCCATCTGAGTGTCTGTCAGTCCAAGGCTTCCATCTGAGTGTCTGTCAAGTCTGAGGCTTCCATCTGAGTGTCTGTTAGTCTGAGGCTTCCATCTGAGTGTCTGTCAGTCCAAGGCTTCTCCTGTCTACAATGCAGCCAAAGCTGAGAGGCCTCCAAGAATGGCAGCCCTGCTGGGTTTAGTGGACGCTGAGTGAGGAACACCCAGCACCTGCTGCCTAACGGGCAGTGAAGGACAGAGTGTGCCTCTGATGGCTGACTCCTTTTCACTTGAATCCTCACAGTCCAGCCAAACAGAATGGTGCGTGAGTGTGTGCTGTAGAGGCTTCTCCTCCCCACCAAGCTCCAAAGCGATTACCGATGGGGTGGAGTCACAGCGGGCTGGCCTGTCTTCTCTTCAGTTTTACACAAACATCCACTTCAACGCTAAGTCTTTCTTGTTTGTTTTTAATTTGGAGGCAGGCCTTACTATGTAGCCTAGACTGGGCTGGATCACACTGCATGCTCAGGCTGACCTTGAACTCACAAGGACCCCTCTGCCCCGCCCTCCAAAATGTTAGCACTTCAGGAATGCGATGCCATGGCTGGCTCTGTACTTTTAGGCATTCAAATAAGATTATACTCAGTTGGGCTCAGGTGTGGTGAGTCTGTGTGCTTTCTCCTCCCTAGTTTTAGGTCCAGTAGCATTATGGGGACCAGCCTGGGGAGGATAGCTCTGGTGGGAGAGCTCCTGACAGCCATATTCCTAGTCCCATTCTCTGCAACAATTAGCCAAGCCAACCCTGACTCAGCGCCCCCAGCAGGGCCCAGCTGAGCTGCCTGGAGGACAGAGTCAGGACAAGCAGCTGTGAGGGAGGTGGGAGCCAGAGACTGGGAGTGCGGCTGGGGAGGTCAGGGTGGGGAGTAGAGCTGCCTCGGGGCTAGCCTGTCATCTGGATCTGAGGGCTTGTGGACTGTGTCAGCCTTCCCCATGAACTGCTGTTTACAAAAAGGTCACAGGGAGAAAGGGCATGGCTGTTGTGCGCAGGAAGCAAATCTGAAATAAAATAGCTGACAAAAGGTGATGGTGAGAAGACGCTGGGTTCTTGGTTTTGAAAAGAAAATCAGTCTATTGCATACAAGCATGATGTCAAAAATGATAAAGAAAAGTTTAAATTCATTTGAGAAATCTTTTTCAAGTATTTTAGGGACCCCATACTTAGCACAAGAGGGTGGAGTACTGTCTTGGACCTGAGGCCTCAGGCACAGGGACTCTGAAGTTTCAAACTTCTCTAATGATTTAAAAATAACACACGAGTTATTACCCAGGATTTATCTTCAAAGAATGCCAATTACAGAATGTGGTAACTGGAATTCCCCTTTTAGACAGAGGAAAGGATTTTTAAGGAAAAAAAAAAGATTCACAAGATTTATCCCTTTTTCTAAAGAAAGCAGGCACTAAAGAAAAGCAGCCTCCTACAGCCCCAGCGGGGTTCAAAGGCTCCGTGCCACAGCTTCAAAGTCCATCCCAATAATCAACTCAGTTCCGAGCTACGCCTGTGCGGGCTAGCTGCACGTGTGCGCACTGCTTCAGCATGCAGGATGCCTTTTCGTTTCTGGGAAACTATAAAATGAGGAATTCCTGTCTTGAATGCTCCCAGTTTAGAGCCCATGCAGAATCACAAAGCCCACACCCAGGCAAACAGGTAAAGACAGGCCTTTGTCCCCAGATTTCAACACTTGAGGTGTGCCAAGGCCCTCCCAGGGCAGGCTCTGGGTGACCTTGTCCACTTCATTCCTTCCTCCCTGTTCCACCACACATCATGCTGCATTCTAGAACCCCCTTCCTGTCATGTGCTCCCCACTCTGGCTCCCTGCTGCAGTTAATGGCAGCCCCAGGATCCAGTCCTGCAATTAATGGTGGCCCCAGGATCCAGTCATTACATTTCACACTAACTCATCTCAGCATCACTTTCTCTTAAGATGTTCTCATTGTCTCCAGAGCTAAGGGTCAGCTGTCACCTTTGCAGTGCCCCATCACTTGGGGTCCTGCAGGGCGGCTACACCAGGGAACTCTTACTGCATTGCTCTCCTTGAGAGGCACCAGGACCAGCCACTTGCATCACCTAGGAGATAAGCATGCTTGGGAAGGGGCAACGCTGATCAGGTTAATTGAGGTGGGAGACTGGTCCATTGTGAGTGGCACCATTCCCTAGACAGAGATTCCAGACTATGTAAGAGGGAGGAAGCGAGCCGAGCACTCATCACTCTCTGTTTCCCAAGTGTGGATGCCATCTTGGACTGTAGCCTTGAGCTGTGAGCTGAAACAAACCCTTTCTTCCTCAAGTGGTTTTGGTCAGAGTATTTGATGGCAGGGCACCTTAGGGCTCAGGTCACCTTAAAGGTCACCAGAAATGGAAAGCCACTGATACAGTTCTCACACTGAAGACAAAGCCAGCAATCCTCCTTCTCCATACCCAGCACAATTCCTGCAGACCAGTCACACTCAGTCCTGGTTCAGGACAGGCATGGGAACCTGCTGGATAGCATATGTCTTCTAACCCTGCTCTGGGGACATTTTAAAGGAGACTGGACTACCTAGGTTGGCTCCTGAAAGCCTCTATCTGGGTCCCTTTGACTCGGGACAACTTGAACTCATGTTCCCTCTGGCCTGTATTTGGCAACATGGAATGTGTCGACCTACCACCACCTGCCCTTCGTGGGCCCCTGTGGAAAGCAGCCAGGGTCACTACTTTTGACTTCCGTAGCATGAAGTCAGCTTGAGGGTGCCTCTATCTCCTGTAGAACGGGGCTCTAGGGAAGGCAAAGTCAGCCGTTCCCAAGGCCACACAACCCTTCTGAAGAGTCGGATGTAGATCAGGCTGCCCATCTTGCCATTACTGATATGGACATAATGTTCCAGGCTATCTCCTGGTGTATTTCCCACGCTCGTGGTGTGTATTTCATCATTTAACACTACACTGTGATAAATGAGGTCTCCACACGCACAACTCATGCCCATGTCTTAAGCAAGCTCACTATCATCAAATTTACACCCCCATTCTCCACACAGACTGATAATAATGGAAGCTGACGGAATCCCAGCTCATCTGTCTTTCTCTGTCAACAAGGGCAGCGGAGTCCACACCTGTCGTTTCTGACTTTGTTTTGCTTGATTTCTGAGTAACTGGCCCTTCTAAGAATGAGGGGGAAAAGGTCTGGAAAGGGCACAGCCTGAGACACATGGTCATGGCTGTCCCTCTCCTCTGATTTGCCTCCTGGTAACCACCTGGTTTCAGAAACCATTGACTGCCCACCCTGCAAAATGGTCCTGTAAAGCCCAACCAACTCTATTTTAAAAGAAACTCCATTTTGTGCGAGACCAGGGGCTAAACTCCAATTCTAGGAAGAAAACCACAAAGTCCACTTGAACAAATATCCCAATAGCAGGGTCAAGGTACATGTAGATAACTTAAGACATCCTGCAGAGAATAGATAGATAACTTAGCTATCCTGTTTGTCAGGTGGTTTTGCTCCCATGTAAGGTTCCTGCAGATTACCCCAGAAATGCAGTTTTTAAAATATTAACTTGCTGACCCATATGGAAATTACCCAAGCTTGCTGTAACCACAATAAATCCCCTGCACCCCTAGACTTGGGGCTCTCACTCTGGCCCACTGCACCGGGGACAGAGAGAGACCTTGCTCCGGAGCGCGTGATAAAGACCCTTGTGTGTTTGCATCAGAATGGGCTCCTTGGTGGTCTTTGGGGTCCCTGCAACTTGGGCCTAACAGGACACCCACCACCATAACTACAGGATCCCTATGCCACCTCCAAGGGTGCACGCAGCTCCCATTCTGCATCCGAGGGCACCAAGAACCAGCCCTGGCCATTGTATTTGCTGATAAAATGAGAAAAGACTTAGGGTTCAGAAGAGAAAGCAAGCCTCAAACCCCCAATCAAGTTTGGGTGGTTCTACAGAGATTGTACCCACACTCCTGCTAGGTCCCCTTCACATTAGAAAGGCTACCCCAACCCCCACATCCATCCCTTCCCCCACCCACTTCCTTGTTTTCCCCACCCCACTTCCTTGCCTTCCCCATCCCACATTCATCTCTTCCCCCACCCCACTTCCTTGTCTTCCCCACCCCATTTCCTTGCCTTCCCCCACCCCACTTACTTGCCTTCCCCCACCCCACTTCCTTGTCTTCCCCACCCATTTCCTTGCCTTCCCCCACCCCACTACCATGTCTTCCCCACCCCACTTCCATGCCTTCCCCCACCCCACTTCCTTGTCTTCCCCCACCCCACTTTCTCGTACAGTGTGCTGTAAGACTGGACCCAAGGAGAGACACACGCTCCTGGAAACTGAGTGACTTCCCTCCTTGTATCCCCTCTCTGGATACTTTCTTTTTTTTCCTTTTTGGTTTTTTGAGACAGGGTTTCTCTGTGTAGCCCTGGCTGCCCTTGAACTCACTCTGTAGACCAGGCTGGCCTCGAACTCAGAAATCCACCTGCCTCTGCCTCCCAAGTGCTGGGATTAAAGGCGTGCGCCACCACTGCCCAGCTTGGATACTTTCTTAATAGAGACTTTAAGGTAGAAAGTCTTCAGGGCTGTCTTCACAATTACCTCCTTCTGTAGGACAGCTGTCAAGATGGTTGCTTGGGAAGCATTCCATTAGGTCTCAAACCCAAACGCATAATCAGCCTCGTGTTTCATGCAAATAAAATGCAGCATGTCCCAGGGCATCATGGGATCTAATCACCTAAAAACCGGGACTCAGAGAGCAGCTGCCACCCGAAGCCACAGCAGTCAGCCACAGGCCACAGGATAGCACCTCTCCACTCATCGGGCTGCTTAGAAATGTATAATGATTTTGTATAAGAACATTACATTTTAATAGTTTCTGGGAATGACAGGATAGACTGTATAAATGTTTAACTAGCATTGTCCCGTAGTCCACACTTTGTTTATCTCGTTACTGGGTATGTGGAAATGAAACGGCAAGCCTAAGGAGTCATAAAAATCAGAGTAGAAGACTTGGGAGCAGACGCCCTCCGCAAACCTTTCTCTAGCCCTACGGCGATCCGGCAGCTTCTTGCAGATAAACACCTGGATCTCATTTAACTTTCTGGTACTTTTCCCCCCTTACATGTAATTTAAATTGCTTATCATTTTGACCTTGGTAAGATGAAAACTGCATGCTTTAAAATTCAGTGTGTTTCCACATTTAAGGCCACCCCGGGGACAGGCCTGTCCCCTTGGGCTCCGTGCTTAACTGCTGGTGATGTTACATGCTTTCCTGTAAGGAACTCGGATCATCTGAGACCATCCAGCCTTATTAGGATGAGGTGAGGTGTGGCAATCGTTGGGGTGTTTCAGACACGCAAATGAGGCCTGAAGCCTCCTGCGAGGAATACATTTGATTTGCTATTGTCAAGTGTGTCTCTTACCGCCTATCTCTTAATAACCTGCCCCAGCTCGCAATAGTCAGTGAGCACGGTGGTTCTCTTCTGACACATTTGCTCATAGAGGTCCTAAACTGTAGCACCCAAAACTGCAGGCTTACTTTTTTTTTTTTTTTTTTTTATTAGTGTTAGAATAAGTAGGCATAAACCCTATGCCATTTACTGTAGCAAAAGGCAGCTGTGTGGGGGCAGTGTGAATTGTAAGAGTCCTGTGTGGTTAATGAGTGTCCTGTGTGAGGGGGCAGTGTGACTAGTGACAGTCCTGTGGGGGGCAGTGTGACTAGTCAAGAGTCCTGAGTGGCAGTGTGATTAGTGAGAGTCCTGGGGGGGGGGCACTGTGAATTCTGACAGTCCTATTTTATTTCCAGCTGTTTGTGAGGGTACTTTACACTTTTTAGTCATTTCTGTAACACCCGACTGGCGCACCTCAAAGGTCACATGCTGGCTATTCAGTCAGCCATCTGAAATTAAGTTTGTTAAGATAACAAATGCTCTTCAGGTCTAAGCTGACAGGACTAGGAGGGAGGGAAGGAAGGTGACATCAGAGCCAGGAGTCCTGGGAGCCTGGAGGTGAAGGAAAGGCAACAGATGGAAAACCCTCCCCAGACACAGTGAGGTTGGACTCTGTGAGGTGGAGTGGCCTGGGCCCAGGGAGCAGGGACACAGGGGGGCAACAGCAGTTGGGGTGTGACAATGAGCAGAGAGCAGGGACACAGGGGGACAACAGCAGCTGGGGTGTGACAGTGAGCAGAGAACAGGGACACAGGGGGGCAACAGCAGCCGGGGTGTGACAGTGAGCAGAGAGCAGGGACACAGGGACAACAGCAGCTGGGGTGTGACAGTGAGCAGAGAGCAGGGACACAGGGGGGCAACAGCAGCCGGGGTGTGACAGTGAGCAGAGAGCAGGGACATGGGGCAACAGCAGCTGGGGTGTGACAGTGAGCAGAGAGCAGGGACACAAGGGGACAACAGCAGCTGGGGTGTGACAGTGAGCAGAGAGCAGGGACACAGGGGGACAACAGCAGCTGGGGTGTGACAGTGAGCAGAGAGTAGGGACATGGGGGGGCAACAGAGCTGGGGTGTGACAGTGAGCAGAGAGTAGGGAC